>VYXC01003460.1:1780636-1814437 GCA_013397175.1 Platysteira castanea | reverse complement strand
GTCAGCCAGATGCACTCGACTCAGCTGACTCGTTTATACTCAGAAATGAGTTTTGCTTAGATGATCTTTCTCCTCTTTCAGTTTTATCAGGGAGTATTTCTCACAGCTGTTTGACAACTCAGGTTGGTTTGTTGTCCGAGAATTTCCCTCAGAAATAAGAGGGTTGTCTTCCTCTGTGCCTTCCTCTCAGCAGCCTTGGGGCTGTTGCTGTGTGAAGCCATCGCAGGGGACAGCAGAAAAATGGTCGCTGGCCAGCAGTTTGCTGCTAGGAGAGCCCTGCTTACTGTTCCACACATCTTTCATAAAGGCCCAAGCCAACTCCAGACACTTTGCCTACAGCAGGTTTTCATATATGGCTGCAGAAATCCAGGACAGCTGCCAGTGAGCATCCAAAGGGTTTTTTTCTGTTCCTAATAGCAAAATTCTCAATGATCTGAAGCAATTTCATTCAGATGTAACACAGGATGTGTTTTGTATTTGTTATAAACAACCCAGATCCAATACGGAAATTAGTTATTAAAAATTTATTGAGAACTATAAAAGAAATCAGCAAAGCAAAAGAGACAGTGCTGGGAGAATGACACGATGCTAGAGGCTCAATACAAAATGGTGGTCCCGCCTTTTATAGCCGCCTTTTATGTGGCTGCATCAGTCTTATGCATATTTATTTATAGTTTTGCATAGTCTCTCCCTCGTCACTCTTTCCGTGCTGTGGTCGTCAGGGTCCTCACTGGATGGAATCCCACTCCTTTTATGGTTGTCTTCGAAGTTTGGCTAGCAACAGCCCATCCCACTGCAAAACTTACAAGACTAATGNTGTAACACAGGATGTGTTTTGTATTTGTTATAAACAACCCAGATCCAATACGGAAATTAGTTATTAAAAATTTATTGAGAACTATAAAAGAAATCAGCAAAGCAAAAGAGACAGTGCTGGGAGAATGACACGATGCTAGAGGCTCAATACAAAATGGTGGTCCCGCCTTTTATAGCCGCCTTTTATGTGGCTGCATCAGTCTTATGCATATTTATTTATAGTTTTGCATAGTCTCTCCCTCGTCACTCTTTCCGTGCTGGTGCAGTTCTGTTGCTGTGGTCGTCAGGGTCCTCACTGGATGGAATCCCACTCCTTTTATGGTTGTCTTCGAAGTTTGGCTAGCAACAGCCCATCCCACTGCAAAACTTACAAGACTAATGTTACAACACACAAATCATACAACCCCTGCAGAAACCGACCCCACAACCAGACGACCCCAACAATCACCAAACAACCTTAACATGTATCATTATCTCGACATTTCCTAAAATCAACATTATAATATTCAATATCAATTCATATAATATTCAGTAAAAGCCAAGTTCACCAACTTGTTTCTCACAGTATTGAAATGTTTCAGGATGAGTAACAAGCCTTGGGAGCATGAGGTACAGGGCTGACGTGTAAGCATGACCATGTCCTCCAAAGTGACCAGTTTAATCATCCATTTTATTACTCTTCCATTTATTCCACTCAAGTCTCAGTTGAGTTCTCAGCTCTGTAGAAACCTTAAAATATAACAGTTCCCACAGCTCGGCAGTTACTCTCTGCTCTTTACAGCAGTTAAGTACCTCTGTCTTTCTCAGGGCCTTACATCCACCATTCAGGCATCCCTGACATTTAAAGCCTCCAGTCACCCAACCTGCAAGGTATCACCTAACTCCACAGGCACTGAGTCCCTAGAGAGCCTAAGTATTCATGCCTGCAGAGCAGTCCTGCATCTGCCCTGATGCTCAGAGCCCCGCACCATGGTGCCCAGAGGACCCAGGGCAGGACAAATGCCTGTTTTCCAGTCAGTACCAGCCAGCTGGCAGCATCTGCCTTGGGTGAGCCAGAGGCCACGAAGATGTAAAGCAGTAATAATAGTCTGTCTCTGCAGCAAACTGTAGTGCTTACGGGGAGGAAGACAGAAAAAGAGTCTCCAGATATGAACATGCAACACACTAGAGTTGGCTGACGAAACCCTGTGATGGTTTGGCTCACTGACCTGACAGAAAACAGTGTGTTTCCCAACTGTATTCACTTCCACTGTCCAAAAGTGAACAAAGCCAAAGAAGGGCATGAAAAAGTGGAAGTCTGCAGAAGCTGGGCTAGCTTTGCTGCCAATTCATTGCCTGTCCTGCAGAGAAATATAAGTCTAAAGGCTGGAAACAATGTTTAGGACCTCTGCAGGCCGCAGATTTTGAGTAAGTGAACTTCAGTTGCTGACAGGGCACTATCTCCACCTGAAAATACAAATGATGATTGGGAAGCTTTGCAAAGCTCTCAAAGGCCCTGGGGTAATAAGTAATACAGGAATAGGAGTGGCTACCATGGTTATTACAGAAGTAGTCTCTGCAGCAGAACCCCAGCTTGCACAGCCCTCTTCAGCCACATCCCCAGGAGCTGATTTATAAATACCTACTCAGGCTTCATGCACAGTGTTGGCAGCTGGAAGTCACAGCTCCACAACCACGTCCACCCTCCACAGGCAGAGATGGGTGGCACAGCAGGGCCTCTATAAGGAGAGGCCCGTGCTGGTCAGGGCCAGTCCTGATATAGTTCCAATGGGAATTGGGATATGATCTCCCTGTCTTTACCTCAGCCCATGAGCTTGTTTCCCTCTTTCTCCCCTCTTGTCCCATTAAGGAGGAAGAGGAGCAAGAGAGCAGCTGGGTGGGCAGCCTGTAGCTGGCCAGGGTCAACCACCATAGGTGACATTGTTCCACTGTAGTGACAAGGGGAGATGAACAATGGAGCATCTCTGTGTAAGCTCCAGGAGAAACATGGGGGGACCAGACTTCACAGAACCCACTCTGGTTGCTCCAAGATAGCTCAAATACAAAGGCAAGAGGCACCAGCATAAAACGTTCTCATAACTCCTGGAGGCCGCCTTTGGCACGGTCTGGAAAGCACGGGAAAAGAGCTGCAGCTGTTCTAAGGCTTCTCATTGCTTGCAGCTGAATTGGTATTTCTAAAAGGAAAGTACAGTGCTGCAGTCGAGTTCTTCCCTGGAGGCACACATCTGAGTTGAACTTGCACGGTAGCTCAGTTTTGTTTCCCCACCATCTCTACTGAACATGGGTTTCTTGCACACACACACAGCTCCCAACCACTCTGTCAGCTTTTCCACTCTTCACATACTGAGCTAGAATTGTTCCCTGTGAAATCAGCCTTTAAAACCTTTGAGAGTACAGAAATGCAGAATGCTACAGTTCAGACAGCTGGAGCAGGTGAAACCCTCCAAACCTTCCCCCTCGCCAAGATAACAGAGCACTAGCATACAAACCAGCATTAAATGCTGGTTTTCTCAAGCAGCTCTGTTTATTTGGCCCTGGCAAGTGAGAGGTGATAACCAACAGAAGGTCTGACAAATAAAGTGATGCTGAGAGGGTAAGAGTTTGGTTCTCTTGGGAAGTGCTTTTTGAAGCCACGAAAACTCAAAGTACACCTTAAAAAGGAATGAATGAAAGATGAGATGCTGCTCACACCAGCAAAGCTTCCTGCACCAGAGAAACACACTGTGGCAACTAATTGGGAAACAGAGAGTGTGCTTATTTAACTCCTATTTCCACAGACATCTTCTCACAAGGACTGGATGGCATCCTTCATGGTCCCTGAGTGCACTTCAACTCCAGAAACGCTATCTCTGCCTTACTCAAAAAGCGATCATAAAGGTCAGTCTTTTTTTTCCTGCCATTCCAGGATTTCCAGAACATGGCAGCATCCTTTCCCACAGAGAACACACACCCATGCAGGGCGAGACAAAGGGCCAAAGGTCACATTGAAAGGAGCACACGCTGAGGCTTGTTTGTGTGATGGCCCACCAAGGCAGTGTGGATGGAGCAGGAATACAAAGCAGTTTTGTGTCCTCTGCATGTCCCCCCCACTGTTTTGCAAAGCAGTCAACAGCTTGGAGCTGTGGACTGAAAGACAAGAAGAAAAACCTGCCTTGATGATCGTTTTGTTTCTTCCAGTCCCCAATATTTATATTCTGTCTTTGAAAGGTATTTAAGGTATTTTATTGCCTGGCCAAACAACAGAAGCAATCTGGAATTTGGTCACCATTTCAAAATAGTTTGGATGGCAGCACTGCTTTCAATACATCCCTCTTTAAATGCTGGATTATGACTAGTCCCAGGGACACCACTGCCTCCCAGAGCACTTCAGAACATCTGCTGAGTGGCTCTGGAGCAGGATTTCACTCGCACTGCTGCCCACTGTACCACGCCTCAGCAGCTCTCCTGGCCAGGACCGACAGGGAAACAAAATGTTCTGGTCGAAGTCTGAATTCAAGATGGATGAATTCAATGGATTTGAATTTAAAAAAAAAAACTACCGCAACAAAAACACCAAGAGTCAAAACTGATATAACTGAGGATTCTTTTGTGAGTACCTAAAAGAGATAAAATTAACATATCAAAGGCACTTTAAAACCAAACAATTCTAAAGAAAAGGTCAGCTTAAATTCTGTTAAAATGCTTCAGCCTCTCCCCAATAAAAACACCCAAAACCCTTCAACATTTCTTTAATTTTCCCCTCCCTTATCATTCATTTCACCCTCTCCCTTTTCTGTGCATCAAACTATTAGTCTGCTCAAAATGCATTTTGTCCTTCCACAAATGTACCATTCCCAAGTTGAACTGAAATCTCATTTAAACTTCAAGCTTCCAGGAGAGCAAAATACCCCATTTCTGAGCTAAGAGCCATCTTACGTCAACACCAAGACACACTTCTCCTAAAAGACAGTGGGACTAAAAGGAGATGACCCACGAAGAGCAGTGAGGGCTGTGGGTCTGACCCATGGTGACCCAAGGCTGGCCTTGCCCACAGCACTGGAGGAGGACATTCACTGGCCCACCAGCGTGCACAGTGGGGTTTCCAACTGGCGACATTTTGGAAGCAACAAGAAGGACCTGGGTGCCACCTAGTGCTGTTTTACTCAGGCATTAACTGTATAGAAATGCAAATGCTAATTATTCCCACCTTTTACAGGCTCAGCACACCATGCATCAGTCTGGCTTATCATCCCTCCAGCAGGCATCTTTGGAAGATCCACGGATGTGTGCCCAAATGCCCCTGTGCACTCACAAACGTGCTGGGTGCTGAGCAGTTGCACAGCACTACTACAAGTTAAGACACCTTGAATGAGCAAAGAGTGGCAAACAAGTCAGAATTTATGAAACTGGGAAAGGTGGTGTGACAGCCCTTGGAAGCACCAAAATTGTTATCACACTCCTTCAGGAAGCAACAAGCAAGGACAGGTTTCAGTGCCTTACAAAGGGAATCTTCTGTGGAATTACCTTAGGGAGTAATTGATATACAGAGAGATGGAAAACCTTTCCCATAAGCATATTTCACTGGAAGCAGGGAACTATAGAACAAGAACTGTCACTTTGAAACTCCCTTTATTTAAAGGCAATTTAGCTTGAAGCACCCACCAGAGTTCATATTTTCTGGAACAGTCTTTCCCTCATCCTATTAACTTCCTTGATGAAATGTACCCCTTTCCCAAATCTTTAATTGTCTCTACGAACTCCATTTGAGCCATACACCTTGCTTTGAGGAGCCTGAACGCAGCGTAGGCTTCAGAGAACCACAGGTTTGGAGAGGCTCCAAGCTCCTTCCAACTTGCACATTCCGGCAGCCAGTCAGACGAAACACCCGCTACAACTGCCCGTGTTCCTCCAAGTCCAGAGTTCACACCATGAGATTTTTTGCACTACAGAAATCACACCGCAACGCCAGCAAAAGCAGAGTCTACCAACCTTCACTGTCAGCCCCCCTTCCCAGAAAGCCAGATTCACTAAGGGCAGGAAATGTTTCCTTGATCTGACAACAGGAACTTCCAACTTGAGGCAGCTGAAAGGGTCATCCGTTCCTGTACCAGACTGACTGTGTGAGATCATTCCAGTCTGGCTTAGCTCTACACCACTTTTTTGGGGAGGGTCACAAATGGTCTCGCCCAATTCTGAGCGGGAAGATTTTCAATACTTTCATTGATGTGGACATGAAAAGAGTCCTGGTGATGCCAGTTATCCTGCAAGGAAATAGAGTCTGCTCTAAGCCTCTCTCTCCAGTCCCCTCCTTCCAGGGAGCAGGGAACCAGCCCCAAAGGGCACGGATCAGTTTCTAGGAGACTTTATCTTGGTTTATGCAGAGGCTAAAGGGGCAAAGGGCAGGACTGCACAAAAAATGAGTCTTCCTTATCACCAAGCAGTTGTCTTCTATACAAAAAAGGGTGTGTTATAAAGACCAACAACTCTTGAAATTACCATAAAAAGGTAATTTATTTAACAGAGAAGTAATTAGGAACAATACAAAAATAAAATTGTAAAATAAAATTGTAAAATAAAATTATAAAAGTCTGGGTGCAGGAATTAAGAACGCTTTAGCCGAACCGGCCAGGAGCCCCAGGGCAAAAGCCCAGCAAAGCTGTGGTGGCTTCAGCTAATCCAAAGCCTAAAAGAATTAATTAAGCCTTTTAAAAAGGTATGGTGACCGAGAGCCACAGCTGTGGGTCTTTCCCAAGGCTAATCCAAGGAGAGAAAAAGAGACAGCTCGTTAGCCTGTGCAGGAGCTTTTAAAGCCTCTGGTCCCTCCCAGGCACGCCCACAGCCCGCGCATAGCCCAGCCTTCACGGCCTCAGGTGGTTGGATAGATGAATTATGATGTCAGTTCTCTTGGCCAATGGCTCGCTTGCTGCTAGGGGACAGCTTTCAGGGGTGATGTCATCTGTTCCAAAGGCAGGAACACTCCTCATTAAAATTCCACTTGGCATGGTGCCAAGTTACAGGCCAACTGTCCTGGCTTAAAAACAAATGGTGTTTAGTCTGCTGTTGGTGTGGGTCTACTGCTGGTAGGGGTTTACTGCTGCTGGTGTGAAAGGCTCCTCGTTGAATGCATGGTTGCCAGGGCTGCAACCATGCACCGACCGTTGGAAAGGGCTAAATTGCCTTTAATATGCTGATTTTCTGAGCTGTTAAGAGTTCTGGAGGGAGGGAGTCTTAAAAGTTATTTCTTTAAACAAGGAACATTTCACATTAATATAATTACTAACAATCTTAACTTTTTAAACTTTTTGAAATACTAAATAACTTTTAAAAGAGTTTGAACAACAGGTTTGTAGTGGACAACAGGAGGGGGAGTCCAACATGGATTAACAATAGGCTTTAACACAATGACTGCTTTTCAGTCACTTACGTAATTAACTCATGCAAAAGCCACACTAACGACTTCATAAATGACAGGTGAATACTGTACCAAGACGATGTTTCATGCAAGACAGTCCGAACAAGAACTTGGCTATCAGGCTGTGTGCCATCTCCATAACTTTCGGGTGCATTTCTCAAATGTCTGTATGCTGATGTTGCCAGGAATCAGGAATTCTCTAAGAACTAGCTGTGCATCCTAAACCTTTCCTTCCTTTCTCCCTTTCCATGTCATCTTCCTCCTCTCCAACAGCACGTTTTTCTCGTTTGTTTCTACTTAACCAAGGTCATTGAGATACTTGGTTTGGGACAGAGAAGCCATTAGCAAAAGTCATCTGGAGGATGAGCCCAAAAATGTGTTTGTTTTGTTGAATTTTTTTAAAAAACAAATTAAATCACTTCCCATAGCACAGAGGGAGGCCAAAAGCAAAACATCTGTAACTCTTGACGTTGCACAGCGTTTAACAGGCTGCCACACAGGCAGCTCTTATTCCCCTATGAAACTTCCAAGAATCAGACAGAACACTGAAGTCCTTAGGAAGAGAGGCAACAAACACTTCTCACCCCAAGTGCTGGTGCTAAGTTCCTTTGGAAGCCGGAGCATAACAGGAGGCAAGAACGTGAACCAGCCCACCTTACAGCAGGGTGCATTGAGTAACGACGCACATACGCCATCCTCAAAGGCAAGTCACAGCTGCTCCTGCTGCCCGGTGATGCAAGGAATTTTGTGGAGCTGGTCTGGCACCCGCTGGCCATCTCTGGTATTGCTCCTTACAGAAGCAGATAAACTGACTGTGGTAACTGGGAAGGCCACCGCATGAAACACAGCAAATATCCCAGAGGATATTTGGATATAATGGACAGACATTAAACATACACCTATAAATGAGACACGATAACAGCTGGGCAAATAAAACCAAAAGTTACACCTGAGGGTTTCCACCCTATTGATTTCTTGGCTGCTTAACAGCAGAGGTTAACCGGACATGTGCTGGACTTCCCACAAATTCTCATCCAACCTCTGCTCCAAACAAGCAGCTGGTCTGTCCTCCTCATTCTCTTCATTGCTCCCAAACTACCAGGATTGGATTAGAAGGGAGGACCTATCCCGTTTCCAGCCTCTTTCTCTGGACAAAGGAGGGGACAGTTTAGTGGTCAACTAGCTGAGACCTTGGTTTTGCAGATAAAAGTTTTAAGGATTAGGAAGTGCACAGCATTGTCAGTTATTAGCTCTCAGGTGAGGGCAATTTTTGACCGAGGAGCACAATTGCTTGCAGCTGCCACGGCGTCACACAGAGCAGCTGCTTGAGGGCTGAGGACAGGTGACCTGGCTGTCCTAACCCCAAAGCAAGAGACCAGAACTCATATCTTGCCACCAGCTGGTTGTCACTGAAACAGATTCGCAGAATCTCAGCGTTCGTGAGAACCAAGAACGAACAAAATACCATTAAGATCCCCCTGCTCTTCCTGCTGCCAGGTTCTCTCCCAGCTCCACTCCTGGAATAGTTTCTGGTGCCTAGGAATGATGGACACAGGCTATGCCATCCTTACAGGTACAAGGGGCAGTGGTGGCAAGTTCCTGATGCCACTGTTCCCCACACCCAACTGTGCAAACAGGATACTCTGCCTGCTCCTTTCATCCCAATCCAGGGCTTCTGCTTTGACTTCTGGAAGGGCTGGGATGCAGACAGAGGTAGGACCTTGCAGAACCGAAATGCAGCCGGCTGCTTGCGTTACTCCACATCCTCGAAAGCTCAGCAGATCAGCACTCACCTGAAAGAGAACACCCCTCCATTCACACCCCTCTCTTGCCCCAGCCAAAGCTTGCCTGCACACAGTGACAGCAGGATTGGTTAAAAACTGACACATCAGTTCAGCCTCGTTTGGGGGCTTGGGTACAGACAATGTACAAGTGTTGGCTCATATTTTCACATCTCAGAACTGAAAACAAAGCCCAGATTTATACACTAGTAAGTGATTTACTGTCAGTTAAAACCCTCTGAAGACTGAAAGCCTCCACCTGCTGCACTTGTACCTCCAGCTCTCCAAATGCAAGAACGTCTCTTTCAGCTTTGTCCGTGACACAATGCCCTGCGCTTCCAGACAGTGCTGCAACCCCAGTGCAAGCCAAACTGTGGACAAATCAATGGATACAACTAAAAGGGAGGGGGACAAGAAGTCTGGAACAACAGATGCTTTGCAGAACATCGTAACTGTTTAGGCTGCCTTCCTCCTCCACTAGAAATCTGCCTTCTACAAGCAGCATTTCATCTTTAACCACCACCTGAAGCTACCTAAAGTCTCTCTCAACAAACACCACAGGACAGGTATTTGGTAAAAGAGATGTATATTTATTCACTTTACAAAGAGGGTGGTATTTAGTTGCAACAGCTCCATTTATAGACAAATATATTATTGTACATTATAGTGGTGAATGGCTCAAACCTTTACCTTGTTTTGCTCTTAAAAACGTGTTTGCACCACTTCAGCTTCCATTAGCTGAGCAAACAGCTGTCCTTGTTCTGCCACTGAGAGATTAAAAATCCGTAAGAAAGGTATAGCTCTGTGCTATGTATTCACAAGCATTCACCTTCTCCTTTCCCTGTGTCACTCCCCTCTCCCCACCCAACTCAACATGGTCTGTCCTCTAGGTTAGCATTACACTTATATACAGCCTCCATTAAAACAAAATTAGGAGCCAGTGATAGTTCTAATGTCCTTTTAAAGCACAAGAAAAGTCATTGATTTGTACATATAAAAGTCTTGAGTTCAAATTTGTTAAAAAAAAAAAAAAAGAAAAATCCATTTTTAAGTCAAGTTGGCATTTACCTATTGCCAAAGTATGGCTAAGCCAATGAAAGGGGGGAAGAAAAGAATTTCAGGATAGAATTTAAATATTACAAAAATATCTTTTTTTTCTTTTTTCGGTTTCCTTTTTTTTAAAAAAAAAAAAAATCAGCAGGATGCTTACTTGCTATTGCTAACTGAAGCATGGAAAGAAGGTATAGACCAGTTGTCTTTGATCCTTGAAACAAATTCAATGTAAAGCTGAACCAAGTTTCCCACACAAACAGCGGTGGCAGATTTATTTCACTTGAGATACAAATGCATGTCCACATGACAGGCATAATCTGACCAGGAGGTGGAGGAAATGTTTCTCTAAGTAAGCGCAGGGAAGGAGGGCGAGAGAAGGCTGGCACGGTTAAAACATTCTGGATTCAGAAATGCAGTGCCCCACAGGTGCCTCTGCACACAGGCTGTGCAATGCTCTGCACTCCTGATATGCAAATACAGCATCTTTCAGCAACAGGATCCAGAATCAAAGAGCTTGGTGGCCCACTTGTTCAAACCTCTAAAATTACTCTTTTGTGCTGTTATTCTTCTTCACTTTCATTTTCTGGTTCCAAATCAGAATCACCATTGATTTCCTTTTCAACAGTCATGTCTTGTTCATCAGATTGCTCCTCTTTTTCTTCATCTTCATCCCAGTTTTCCTGGGGAAAAAAATAAAACAAAAATGTTTGAACCTTTGTCGGTCACACCATTTCTGCTACAAGCAAATAGGAGAAGATCTGGTCCGACTCCACTTACATCAGAGTCTTTATCTGCCATCATCTCATCATCTGAGCCTTCCTCCTCTGAGGAGTCTGCAAAGAGAAAACAACCTCTCAGTCTGGGGAACAGGCTTTGAAATGTCATTGTGCAAACAAAGTCCAGTCCCACATGCTGCCAAGTCTTCAAACTGTGCTATTTCCATACCATAACTAATTCTACCAGGAGATGAGGTAACCAGCATCAGTTAAGACCAGGTCACTTCCGTTACCAGTACACAGGGTGAAGATGCAGTAGTACTGAAAAAAGCCAAACTGGAAGTCATACACACGGACATCCCCTACGCTGACGTCCTGCTGACTCAAACGTAGCAGTGCCTTCACTGTATCTACCTTAGCACAGGGGCAGGTAACACTAGAAATTTTAGGTTGCCAGGTAAGTTAAAGCAGCACACTGAACTTTCAATTCACTGATTTCTTCATTTATGAAGCAAGGCTGGGAGAGAATTAAAGGAGATAAAAGGAAAGGATGGAAGAAGTAACTAACTACAAGATGTCCACATCATTAACCACTGATTTTCCGTCCATGGACATCTCACAAAACCCATCTGTTTGCAGACTGTACACTGGTAGAGATAAGCACAGGAGCATGATGAACAGCCATCAAGTGTAGGCTGTCATGTGAATTCAGGAGCTGAGCTCCACTTAGCATACAACACTTACCATCCTCATAGACCAGCTTTGCAGTCTGATTAACCTCGGGTACATCCTGAACTGTTTGTGATGCTGCAACCTGAATGGAATTCGCAGATTAGCCTTAGCTTAAATCATGTATTTCAACCTTAAAAGGCAACAAAACTCTTTAACAATGTAAATGAAATCTACATTATGGGCAGCACACATTAATTCACTTACAACGCTGGTTCAACAGCCAAAAAAGTAAAAATGACAAAGTAAAATTGGAGAGGCATCTGCTCCAAAGTCAGTGCCTCCTATTTATTCCTCTTTAAAACTCTGTGGGTGAGCAGACACATTTGGCTGGACAAAACACTCCCAGTGAGCAGGGACTGACAGGACAGTCAATTAAGGGACTGCTCTGAGCATTACCAGCGTCGCTGAACAGCAGGTGCATTAAGGTCCCCAGCACAGATCCCATCAGATGCCATCCCAACAGGAAGTGAGTCTGCAAACAATACCCCTGCACATCCCACGTTATGTAGTTGAAGCTCACCTGGGTGACAAGAATGAAGAGTCTTCCATGCAGACGGGAAAGCTTTTGCAAAGTTTTGACTCTGCTCTCCATCAACTGGTATAACATTCCCAGCTGAGGAATAAGGTCTGGCAACTTGGGAGAAGAGATGGATGAAAAAAAATGAAGCTGCTAACAAACACATTCCAAATGTTTTTGTTTTTTTAAATTATTTTTGTATGTGTGGGGCAAGCAACACTTGCTTATGTTATTCTAGATAGAAGGGAGAGCTAAGGGTTCACAGGAACCACCTGCAGCCTGATCAATTAACGCTTAGCCATGTTTAGAAATATCATCTACTTTTAAAGCACGGGAATTCTTAGATGCCTTTTCCTGTCCACAGTCACTGCCACTTGCAGGGGTGAAGCACTGTTCAGAAAGCTGCGTTAAGTGGGAACTGAACATACACCGGTGTCCAAATGCAGCCTCAGCAATGTGTGCAAGTTCTGCTGCTCAGCAATCCTACAACAAATGGCAGGAAGGACTGACAGTGCCCAAATGTCTTTTTCTTAACCCAGCAAGTGCCATATCCATTATTTGTAAGGCAAGGCTGGACTTAATCCAGAAGCTATGGCATTACTTCCTACCCTGCCAACTTTGGCACACCCTTACCCTATAAATCTGGCCATGCCCAAGACAGTCTCATTATGAACATTACCAGAACAAAGGAAACTTAGCTCTGTGAGATCTAGTGACACAGGCTAGATTACTCTTTGGCAGTAATTTTGTTCCCTCTCACAGGTGCGACATAACTTATCTTGGTTTGACTTTGGGATGGCTATAATTATGTCAGGAATGACTGAGACAAACAATTTATCAGCAATGTGCAGTAGGTTCAGCAGAAGTGGTGTAAGCATAGCTCTCTATACATTGATTTGGGCACTGCCATATGCAGAGAGCAGATTCCTGAAGAAAGAATATACATTTATTTAAGCATTTAAATCTAGTTTTACTCAAGTGCATTGGCATGAATGAAAAATACTTACTGTGGAAAGGTAGGATGCATGTAGAGTAAAAACAGACTTCAGCCATCGAACCATTACTGAGGCACTGGAAAAGAGAAATAAATTATATCCAAGAGATACTGGCTGAGAGACACCCTTTTCACATTCTAGATGCTAAATAGTTCTATAGAAAGCATTCCTCTTTATTTAGAGAGCAAGATAAATGCAGATGGAAATGTAAAGTTTGGCTATCCCCATGAGGTATGTAAGTTATTTGTTAGGAAAAGAACAGACATTTCAATGAGGGACTAAACTAGACAAGCTCAGGGGTCTGTGCTTCTGAAATCTTTTATGGATGGTCTTAATGTATAAAAGATCACAACATGCTACTTTCTTCTCCACCTACAGTGAGGGCATTTATATTTAGAAAAAATAAACCCAAACCCAAACCAACCTAACCCCCACAACTCAGCATGGCCGATCTCAACAAAGCTGTCCTTATGGCAACATAACAAGATGGAGGGGGGGAAGCTGGTTTTGTTATTAAACACCACACTAAGAGATGTCTAAATACATTTGATAATTAAACAAGCTCTACACATGAGAGTGACTTTACTTATTGCTCAGGTCCATAATGTAAATGTTTGGGGCCTTCAGTTACATTCTCAGGGTTACATGCTCATTTCAGGTATCCCATTCCCTTTTTAATTTCACTTCAGCCACCCTGACAAAGCACTGGTTCAAGTGTTTTAAGTTCCTCTTTTCACCCACAATGAGGTGAGTTCTTACCTCCAAATGCTGCAGTTTAATTGCAGTTACTGTGGAAATCTATCACATATATGGTAGGAGGGACACATACACATAACACACAGGTGAAAAGTTTTAGGTTAATTAAACTGTAGCTGAGTTGTCTCTTACCTGTACGGGTTGCCCTGCAATCTCTTTGTGAGCTAAAAGGACAAAAAAAAAAAACCAAAAAACAAAAACCAGTCAGCAATAAGTAGCAAACATAATGAGTTTAAAACCCCAACATTAGATCCATTTGACAGCCCCAATACTGGGGCAGAAAGTTCCCCAGGCAATTGAGGTTTGCTAGGATTAACCACTGCCAGGCTCCAGAAAACTACACTGCTAGATCCACCACCCTATGTACATAGGCTGGTAACTTGCCAAAGCTGGGTTTCAGTATTACAAGAAAGCTGGAACTCTGAACATGGAAAATATCCACTGAAGCTTAAACCTGGCAGGAGTTAAGTAGGAGGAAACCTCTTCTCTTTCATGTCTGTTTATCTGCTTAGCAGAGCAGTTGTTACAGGGTGGACAAGTTGGGGAAACAAGTGAAGGTAGTATCAGGTAAAGGCCATTTCACACAACAAATCTCAAGCTTGGGAGAAGACAGTTACACAAAGGTCTGACCATCCACTGAGATTATAGAGTTAAACACTTGCACTTAGATTCCCCAACAAAGGTCCTAGGGAAGAAACACAGCATCTCTTTAACATAAGCCTAGGGAGGTGCTGCAAGAACAGACATTCAGCACCAGGCCATCTGCATAATTCAGTTAAGATCAGTACCATAAATAAAAATTAAATCTTATTTGTGGTCAGCACATTAAAATACAAAAGAAACCCAACCATTAGCTTATATTATAGAATGTCATTCACATAACAAGAGCTACTAACCAATGTTCGGTTTTAAAAAGTAATGTCCAGTCAAAGCTAATCATTAAAATATTTCTGTCCAAATAAAGAGTTTATTTAATATCTCTGAATAAGCAGTTCAGAAGACAAATCCCTTTCAAAATTACTACTAAGTGTTTAAGGTTTAAGTACAGCAAATGGACTTTTTGATGTTTCAAATTATCATCCATGTTAGTAGTTAAGAAGATGTAATGGTGATTGTTTGCCATGGACTAAACAAGCTTTTGCTTAATCTCTTCTCTTTCTTTTTCCCCGCATAATCATTCAAGATAGTAATACATATCTAATGCTCTTCCTAGCTTTGACAGTGACACTTGGTCCTTTGGTTAAGCTTCAGCCAGAAAAGATTGAAAGTGTATCAGAGATAAATTAGGAAACATTTCAGTCCTCTTACGGTACCAGACCAATTTCAAAAATAAAGAGACATATCCTGGATTTTTAGTAGCTAGAAGGCAAACCACATGTGGCTTGTGTGACAGTACAAGAAGTGCAGGCTCTCCTACCTCATGCAGCAGTGGAATGACAGCATGTATAGGCATTCTGGCTACTGTGTTCTTTACTATATTTTCTTTTCTTGTGTTAAGCACTTTCTGTTAAAATGAAAACATATGATCAGAGAATAATTCAGCTTTAACATGTGTATGAGCAATCAGCAAAATCAAAAATTCCTGGCTGTAAATCTCTTTCTACTCCACTACCTTTGTATGCTGAGGATAACGAGCAAAAGATTTGCTATGAAAAGGAGTTTCATTTTCCAAGTCAGCTACAATTAACAAAATTAAGACAGTCAATAAACTCATCTAAAACAATCTAGCACTGCCTCTAGCCCACCTGCCCCATGTTAGAAATGATGCATTACAGGCACATGAAAATCTCCCTTGATATTTTCTGTTTGACTTCCATAAATAAATGCCCTTCACCAGCATCTGTGACAAGAAATTTATATTCGGCATCAAATTCTTAACAGTTCCCCGCCCCTGTACTTTTACGTCCTCCTAGTCCAAATGCAAAGGTAAACTTTTCTAGTGAAACTTCTCATCAATTCATTTTTCAAACACTATCTGCCTGAAAAATGTACCCTCAGGAGACTAAGCACAGATTATGCTCCAGCCCAAGGTAAAGGGAAGATGGTTGCATTGTTGCATCACTTGTAAAACATCTGAACTGTGACATAACAAATTTATCATAAACAAAGCACCTCAAAGTTCATGGACTGACTCAGAAAGCAAGGCAGGCAACAATACAAAAGTAACACCACTACTATAACTCATAATAGCACTGCCTTGAGCAGCAAATCAGCAAAAAGCAGCTGGGAGAAACAACAGGTTCTGAACTATTCAGCCTCCACGACTTTCAGGAAGGCTCCCCACCAGTTCCAGTGAACAGATTCAACAGCACACACTGAGCTTGCAAGACTTACATTTAAGATTTCTGCATCGTTGCTTTCCAAACCCTGAACCAGCAGCACGGCAAAGCTGTCTGTTTGGGGAAGGCCACCTGGAGTTTTGACTTTGCTCACATCAATATCCAATGCCCCAAGGCGCTCCTCGATGCTCTCCTGCAGAGGGGAAATAAGGGCAGTGCTGCGTCAGTGCAGTTTCTCACAAATACCAGCTGAAAGCAAAGCACCTAACTTAGAGCATTCCTTTTAATTCTGCTGGAAAAGAACACAAATTTTGCATATTCTTTTAAATGCAGTGACAGAAAATAACATGAGAAAAGAAAAGCAGATGAAGTTTTGGCTGAAAAGCACTAATATATCTCGGCACAGGCAGCAACAAGCATGCAACGAAGTTCTGCAACAACCTGGCAAAACCACCGGCGAGGCACAGAGGGCCTGAATGAAGAAAATGTTTTGAGCAGAGGGAAGTCTCTTTCAGACAAAAATATGGTATCATTAACCTTTCGTCCACAGCAAACAAAGCAAATTCAAGTTCATCTAAAGAAGGTATAGCGACAATTTATGATTCTAGTTTCTCCATTCTTGCTGAGTTTGAAAGAAGAAGGCCTTTACCTCTGTCTCTCCTGGTTTCCTCTTGTTTTTCTTTTTCTCCTTTCCCAAGGCTGGAGTTTTGACAGCTGTACTATGTCCTGGAATGCCAGGCACTAGAACTTTGGTGTCCGAGTTCACAACAGGTGTCTTTACCTAGCACACAGAGATAACCACATTTCCATGAATTGCTAGTACTTTCAGCTTTCTTCCAATTTAAAATACGGATTTTATTCTGAGACTCTCACATATATGGTAAAACCAGCTTGACACGACCCATTTTCTTGACATAAATATTAGGCAAATCCAACATATTTAAGAGAATTAATAACTTCAAGAAACAGACAGCTAATTTTCATCATTAACTAAAGCAATGGTCTCTTTGGAATCACCTGTGAACCATTTTTCCTATAAGCTTTTGCCGTAACATTCACAGAAGCGTTCGTATCTAACAACAAATATTTGGATGTTTGTTAGCAATAGATACCACCTGTGCTAATAGTCAGCCCCATAAACCACATGCAGATTAATTCAGCATCCACTGGAAAGCAACTGACCACAAAAAGCAGCACAATGTAACAGCAAAAGGTAGTCACTATTCACTTCAATCCCAACTCTTTTCTTCTAGAGATTGCTCAGACACAGAACTCAGCTGTCTGAATTAGGCCGTTACCACGGTGACAAAAAGAGACACCTTAGTTTATACCAAGCAAGCTAAGGTATCTTCAATGAACACAAAGGAAGATGGAATTTTGTATTTAACAGCCAAAGGCTCCCTTGACTCACAGAGGATGTAAGGCAGTATGCCACTTCCAGAATATCAAAAATGCTACTTCCTACTTCCAGAACACTTCTTTAACCACAGTACTCCTATCCAGGCCTTTTTTTTTGAAGTACCTCTGAAGTGATAAAAGTATAATCTACTACAGCGAGCAAAGCAACTTCCAGTTTCCAAAAAGTTGATCTTCTGCATCAAGAATTTTATCATAGAATACCAGTGGTGATAAAATACTATCCCCTTAGCTCATCACACTCATCACTGACCTTCTCCCCACACAGCATGCTCAGACAGCCAAGAGACATGCGTCTTCACTGGAATTCAGCAAAAAGCGAAACCAAGATGGGTATCATCACTGCATGCCAGGGAGGCCCTACACCCCTCCCTGCAGTTCAGCTCTGCTACCCACCAGCTCCAGGTCTGAGGAATCAGCACAAATCCCTGCCTGGCTGATGGAGCACCCCATCCAGTAGGTAACTAAAGGGTCAGAATAACAGCACTGTTGTCTGCTCATTTCACTGATACTCCAAGCATTTCAAATCTTCACAGCCTTGAATACGCACAGTGATTAAGAACTTTACAGCTTGTCTCTAAACACCCAAGAGATCCTGCATGACAGAACGCAGTGGCAAGTGGCCTCAGTGGACACTGCAGCCATAATAAGTGCCAAGCTCACATTCCCCAGTCCCTGTGAGCAGGAACACATGAAGGCCAAATTAAGAAAGAGCAAAAAAGGACTTGGCCCTTAAGGTTCCACTTTATTTTATTTAGACTCTAAAACAAAGTCATCCCACCTTCACCCCACACTTAAGGGAAGGACTGATCTTAGGCAGAAAGACCAATCAGTCCTGTCCCTCAAGCAGACCTGCTGAGCTACAGGAGGGCCACCGTGTGCTCTTGCACATGCCAGGGACACAAAGCAGCCATGAAGATCTCTTTACCCACATCTGCCTGAGCGCCACAGACATCTGTAGCTACCTCTGCAGCTCTGAACAGGTCCATCCAGAAATCCCATCTCATTATTAGAGAGCAGTGAATTCTACCTACTTCATTTCTGAAGTAAAACAAGAGAAGCAACAAAATCACACTTCATGCAAAGCTCACCTTCGTTAGAGCAGCATCTGTTTTAAGTGACAGCACTTTCTGGATGTCCCGTACCAAACATATGTGGGATTCACTGGTGTTCAAAGACTGGGAGGACAGGAACAAAACTAGTTAATGTATTTGACACTCACACCTGTGACTCATTATGCTACTGAAAGATGAGAACGAATTCCAGTGGTATAAATTAGAATGAACTTTCTTTTCACTCTAGAATAGCAGCTCCTTTGCATATCTGCCTTTTGTAACCAGATCTCTATACTCTCCAAGGAAGTTTACAGAGGTAAACTGGAACTGTATTAAAACCAGTTTCAGTGGCCTAACTCAGCAACAGCTGAAATGGCAAGAACCAGTCAGCAATGATGTCAACCTGTACTCCAGCTGAAAAAATGGAAGAATACAAATCGCCTTTCCAAACAGCTCTGGGGCAACAGTCACAGCTCCCAAAACAAGGGCAAGGATTATGTTTTGTATTGTTATACAATTTCAAAACAGTAAAAACAAAAATAATAAAACCAAAAATCTCTCCAACTGAAAGCAGTATGCAGTCCATATTACAGAATCCAAACCCCCTCTGTTAAGTTCTACATACCACTTTCTCTATGATGGGCTGTAAGGTGTTCCCATACACCAGCAGCAGAGACTGTTTGTCTGCGCAAAATGCAGCTGCTAGAATAGGGACTGGTTTCGGTGTGGAGTCCCCATCATTCCCAGGTGTTGCTATCTGGATAGTACAGTTTGATGTTAAGGGTTTTTTGCAATAACTGGGGAAAAAAAAAAGAAATTAAAAAATTCCAAGATGTTTAGCTTGAACACTTCAATATCTTGTACACATAAGTACCTTTCATTAGCAGGTCCTCAGCAAACTCAGCCATTTTACACCTTTTACGGATGGCTAAGATGAGGCACAGACACACAAAATCTGGGTTGAAGCCACACATAATACCAAAGTGCAACACAGTCCCCAACAAGTGAGTTCTCCAAAAATGTGTCCAGTAACCCAAGACAAAGCAGCAGCTGGAACCCGGTTCACGAGCATAGGAAAGAGCTTAAAGGCAGCAGCACAACAAAACTGAAGTTTGCCTTACAGTATGCCCAGATTTTTCCCAAAGACACTCTCAAGATGAATCCTAACTTACCCATTCAAGATATGTTCAAATAAATGCAACTGCCCATCTCTGCACACAACTGCTAACTTCACAGGCTGAAAGAAGGAACAATAAGAGACTTTCATTAGAACAAAGAAAAACCCTCCTGGAAGTTCAGGACATCAAGAGACAGTTGTATGGCTACAATTCGACTTTTTTCAGTATTTAGGAACATTACACTAAATCTGTAAGGAAGATCAAAGACAGAACAACTCAGGAACATTCAGTACAAGTGTTAGAAGATTAAAAGGATAACTCACAACTGTATTTATCCTGAGTGAAACACTTTGCACAGTAGCAGACACATGTCTAGAGGCACAGGTCTGCAAAGGTGCTGATGCTGTGAATATGCTTAGAGGAAAGAAACTGAGATGACTCCTCTGAGAAACTAAATGACAGGGGTACATTAGAGAATACTCTCCAATACATGCAGGAAGAGGGAACTGGAAACACTGGAAAAATATAGCATGAAATTCTGCTTTGAGAAATGGAATTTAAAGGCAGCAGGAGAAAAATGTTTTAAATAATTACAGAAACAGTTCGTGAAGATGTTTCACATTCACACATTTTTCACAAGGCAACTACTTCGAAAGACCTGTGCTTGTTAAAACGGAGAGACTTGGCAAATGCATGGTGCTACTTTAACTCACTCAAGGCTAGTTAATTCCAAATGCAGTTACACTGCCAAAAACACTTGAAATCAGAAAAAAACAGGACCATACCCAAACCAGATTTTTAGAAATAATTTCTTTTGTGGGTTTTTTTTGCTGCCAAGTTCTAACCACCATTTTGACTACTAGCTTGTTCTAAATAGGAAACAACTGACATTTCCACCATCATGAACAGAATTTCTGAAAAAACCCACTGCATCTGCACTTAGCTTTGAAAAGGTGTATTTCAAACTACCAGCTTTACAAATGCACCTGTAATAAATATCCTTACACCCATGAATTCGCATTTAGATCTCATCTCTGCATAACAGAACCCAAATACAAACCAAGCCTCTTTCTTTACACCCTGAAAAGGAAACTAGGTGATAAGTGAAAAATTGATGAAGATATCTGGTTACAAAATATGGCTCCTACCTCTTCTTTGACTTCTGATACAGTCAGGTCAACAAAAGTTGGTTCATCTGTTATTGTGAAAGACATCACAGCATTCTTTTCTTTCCTATCTGATCTGATCTGCCTGGAAGACACAGAAAGTACACATTATTTACCACAGCACAAACAGCACCCTCTGCACCACACAAGCATTACAAAGCCTATAAATCTCTTGTAAATGTGGTGGTATCTACCATATCCGAAAGTACCACGCTGACATTTCAGTGTTCAGCTTAGAAAATGTTCTAACTTCCAAGAGCAAACTAACTCCCAAGTGAAACTGAGCAAGAAAACTCTGCATAAACCTTAATATAAGTGCAAAGAACAAGGAAGTTTATTACACAGTTATGTTCTGGCACATACTAATGATACAAATGGCAACTGGAAGCATGCTCAGACACAGCCAAGGAAAATCTCGTCTTCACTCAACAGTCAGTGAGTCGAAACCACCATTAAAGAGATCATCACTGCATTTTTCCAGAGTGCCCCTTCTACTTTACTTTGTTTAATCACAATCACTTAATGAGTCTATGTTCAATACTGATCACAGTCACAAATTATGAAAAGCTTACATACCACACACTCAATAATCGGTCGTGTATTGCTCCAGACAAGAAATAAAGGCCTGTAATTCCATCAAAGGGTTTACTTTCATTCACAGGTTTCACTGTGGTAAACATTAATGAGGACACTGATGTAGCATGACCTGTGAAATGCTAAGAGAAAAAACAGGATCTTTCCATCATTGTCATAAGCAGTCATATGGCAAAAATCAAAACATTAGTTAACAAAGAACATTAGGAAAGATTCAAGCGTTACTAAGTCAACAAGGACAGCTCAGTGGTTTTTAACTAGTGACCAGTTTCCTTCCATTTCTGTATGTCAAGGAAGCTTTTTCTGACCTGACAGATATTTATCAGCACTTAAAAGTTAAATGGGAAATCAAAGGCAAATCCACTGGGACTAAATCCATGCAAAAGAAATCACATCCAACTATACTGCTGTTTCTGCCACAAAGCACTCCCCTCTGCCCCCCCAGTTTTACACTTCAACCTTTCCAATGGAACTAGATTCACAGTTTCATTCTCAACTTTAACAATGGACACACGTGTGCTGACACTAAATATGGGCAACGCACCACCCCCCAAGGGCCCCTCAAAAATTGGTTCTTCAATCTATAGATAGTGGTTTTGGTCATTATAGAATGCAGACATACATGGTAGCTGCCATGTGCCAGCAAGCCCACAGTAACAGCACATGTGTACACACTCACCTGACAGCAAGTACCAGGAGATTCAGAGACTATCCCTGTCCTGTCTGCTAGCAGGCAAGAGAACACGGCAGCATTCACGGATCAGCTAAAGCATGGCCATTTGCTCAATGTCTGAGCCCTGCTCAGAGAACAATAAGGAGTTGCTCCTATGCCTTCCAACTGTTGCAACAGCAAAACTGATAATGCCACCAGTTACATGAAGTTTAGCAAGAAAACTCGAAGGCTTTGTGGAGGGACTCATATTAAAACACATGCCAGCAGTAACTGATACGGTGGTGAACTGAGTTCTCGTGACAGAAGGGTATCAGACAGGGTCCCCGTTAAAAAGAACAGCATCCATCTTTCTCCTACAGCCTTGAGAAAGGATGCTGGCAGCATGCTCAGAAACATGAATTTAATGACCTCATTCAATTCTCAGCAAGTTGAAACCACAGTTTAAAGTACCATCACAATAAAAATGTCCAGCAATCCCGAAACTGCCAACTGTATCCTCACACATAGTGAAATTTCCAGATGTGTGATCAGGAAACACTAGATAGGTAGTGTCACCAATCAAGAAGGGCATATTTTTGCATCTAGTTTAACAGAGGTACAGAAGTACTTACTCTGTAGACTTCTTTGGTCTCCAAGTCCCACAGTTTTATAGTTCTACCGGCTGACAGCAGCATTTTTCCATCTGGACTGATGCATAGACAGGTGACACTGCTATTGTCGCCTTTCCACTTACTACAATTGGGATGGAGAGTTTTTGTGCAAAAGGAGAAAGATGGAGAAATACAAAAACCAGTGTTCATTAGGATAATCTCAAAACCACCACGATGGAAAATTTAAGGCAAAATTTAAAAACCAGTAATGTAAGTAGTGAAAGAAGAGGTCAAAGCTATTCTGCTTCTGCATTTTGCCTTCAAATTAGCTTACAAAAAAACACAAATCAAAAATATAAAGCCATTCAATACTGAACTGTTGACTTCTTTTTTGACATTTGCTTATTCTGCTCTGAATTCCTTTCAAAGTTTTCTACTTCTGAAAATAGGGCAAGAAGAGCCATACCTTTTCCAAAACTTCTGTATTCACCAACCCATTCAGAAAGGCCTTCTCAACACTAAAATTCAGAGTTTCAAAGCCCACTCAATTACTGGCCTTCCTCCCAAGCCTCTGAATATCATTGACAATAATAAACTTCACCTTAATGGCCTATGGTTCAAAGCACTACTTAAAAATAAAAAAAAAAAAAAAAAAAAAAAAAAAAAAAAAAAAAAAAAAAAAAAAAGGGGGGGGGGGGTGGAAATAAAGGTGCTGTCATGAAAAGCCTGAATGTGCTTCAAAGAAATATTGATACTATGTGTTTCTCACAGGACAAAATTGCAAGGAAAGCATTAACACAAATCCTTTACACTTAGGAGGTAGCCTGCAACACACCACATTTTGATTGTGAACAGCCTTTCTGGAAATACTTCCAAATAACTTTCACATGTCCAAGCAACAACTCTTCTGTTTTCTAAAATAGAGATTGTTTACTGTATCATTTTGATGGAAGCTGAAAATTTTACAGCCCATACACCTGAAAAACAACACTGCACCTCACAGAGAGTATGACAAGAGTTTGTATTCTCTTCTGAAGACTAGGTCTAAGAATGACTAACAATTTAATAATGTAAACCAAGAAGGTATTTTTAAATGTACTGAAGAGACAAGTCTAAACTAGACTGCAGAATATAAAGTGCAGCAAAAATCCCTTGGTTTTCACTTCGGATACTCTTTATATAATGCTTACAGGAAAGAGTTTTAAACAGGATCTCAGAAAGGACATGTCCAGAATGCCTCTAAGTAGTCAAGAGTATTTAAAGACATGAAAAAGCTAGAGAGAGACAAGAAGTCATCCAGAATGTTTCAGTCTACCTCTCTACAACACCTTGTCTTCCCTCTTCAGAGACTCTCTCTTCCCCAACAGCTTGTCCCTCTGCCAGAGGTTTCATGTGTGCTGCACATACCTCCCAAAGCGGCCCTGTGGAGTACTCCTACAGTAGTTAAGAAAGTCAAACCTAAAGCCACATGATTTCAATTCCCTTTCTAGCAGTCCATACCTCTATAGGAACATGTCTAGAAGCCTGCAGAGCAAATTAAAAAAATTTAATACCACTTCTCTACCCAAGGAGCAACCATCCAGATTTCTCTATGGGCTACAGAGATATTAATTTCCAGGTCCTGACAGGTGTTGAGGAATGAAGGCAGTCTCACATGTACGTTGAGTGTGAGCAATTATTGTGGATAATTTGTTCCTTCTGGTAGGTAAAATTTTAAGAGAACTGATTTCTTCTACTCTTTCCAACCTGAGTTACCTTAGGGATACTTGTAACATTACTACAGAAAATTTTCAGGTAAAAACCATGATATTATATTGCTCATGTACTTTCAATCTATACACCCTGGGAATGATTTTCCATTGCCATCTTTAAAAAGAAAGAACACAATGCCTCAAATTACATTTCATAACCACAGCTCCCCCACTCCAAGGTCCCTGGTATGGGACAAGAGCAGAGGGAAACATCCAAGAAGTATGACAGCAAAAGCTCTCACTTTTCCTGAGAAAGCAGCATGGCTAGGACCCATCTCCAGTACTTGCAGATGAACACACACACTATGGGGTACAAACAGGGTGAATCAGATCTCCATGGGCAGCTTCAGCGCTCTGATTTCACTGGGCTCACTGAACAACAGTGGGACGCCTTGCAAGACAAGGACCTTTAGGAAGGCACTTCAGCAATGATATACCAGCAAGGCAAAAAGAAGTGGGGTTTCTCCACAGAAAAGTGTAACATGAATGCATGAACTTCCCTTTGAAACAGGGAAAGGGACAGAACTTATGCACAGAAGGAGAATCCAGGAAACAACAAGTAAGGTTATACAACAAATCCACCTGGAAATTATTTCCAGGCACTGAAAGGTCAAAAAAGTGTCTGGGCACATCCAGCATAGAATTACAAATGGCAAATTGTGTCTAACCAACCCGATTGCCTTCTTAATGAGACAACTGCCTTGGCTGATGAGGAGAGACACGTTTAAGTTGACATCAGCAATGCTTTTGACAAGGTCTCACACAGTATCCTTGCAGCCAAATTGGTGATATATAGCCTGAATGGATGGACTTTAAGGAGAGTAAGGTCTGGCTGCATCACTGAGTTCAAACAGTTGTGATCACTGGTATGAAGTCCAGCTGGTGGCCAGGTACTAGTGTTACTCCCTAAGGACATCCCAGTACTGCTTAATATCCTGCATAACTGCCCAGGTCTTATATAATGATCTCAAAACAAGACAGAATGCACACATAACTTCACATTCAATCCCAAATTAGGGAGAGCAGTTGACATCCTGGAGGACAGGGCTGCTACTCAGGGGCATCTCAGCAGGCCTGAGAAGAAACAGGCTGTCAGAATCTCAAAGCTTAAGAGGAAAATGTAAAGTCCGGCAGGTGAGGTGGAAAAATTCCAGTAAAGGTTGGGGGTAGCTAGAAAGTAGCTTTCCAGAAGAGAGACTTGCAGTGCTCACACTAAAGTTGAGCATGAGCAAGCAGGGAGTCCTTGTGGCAATGAGGTCAGCTGGGTATGACCTGCATTAGCCAGAGTGCTGTCAGCAGGTCAAGGAATGTGAGTCCTATGCTCTGAGCAACTCTTGAAACTGCATCTGAGCACTACATTTGGTGGGACAGTACAGCAAAGTCACTGACATGGTGGAGTAAATCCAGTGGAGGGCCATGAAGGCACCTTAGGGACTAGAGCTCATGATGGAAGAGGGAAAGGTGAGGGAACTGGGAGTGTTTAATTCTAATAGAGAAGGCGAGAGGGAGATTTTACAGCCATCTTTTTCTACTTTACACAGGGTCTCAACATAATACAACCTAAGGATGCATCTCTTGCCTAGGGATACCAAAGAGGCTCCTGTTGATGGGCTGCCTGCAGTGCCCATGCCAAGCTTAATAAAACCAAGAGCGCTGCAGTAATAACCCAACAGCAGGAAATGTCACAAAAAAAGAAACAATATCAAGAGAAGCATCAGTGGGTCACCACACAGTAGGCTTTTACTGAAGAGAAGTCACCAGGGCTGTTGATAGAAATCTTGGTTTCTTCTTTAAAGTTTAAAAACTATTTCACTTGTTTACAAAAGAAAATAAATGCCTACACCAGACGTTTTGCTACTCTGCACAAAGCTCAATTTTGCTCAACAGTACTTTTAACAGTAGCAGCCTGCTCAGACAGCCAAGTGGAAGTGTCCCCACTGCAAATCAGTAGCAAGCGAAACCAAGTGGGTTATCATCACAGCAAGGCCCTTTGAGCAAAGCTGGGTGCACGTAGCAGGCTTTACTGGAATGAGGTCTTCCAGTATCTGCTCAAGGATTTTTTTTTCTAGAATTTAGTTTTTTCAGCATTTAACGGGACTTTTAGTCTTTCAGTCTCACTAATAGTTAGCATGGAGGGATCCAAATCCCTCTCAGAACAGTTTCATCTAGCCTTTCCAATACACAGAGAAAGATACCCAACTATGACAATTATGCTTTCATCTCTTAATAAAACCACTTCCAATCTCAGAAAAATAATAGCCAACATTCACTTTGTGGGCATGAAGCCTGGAAAGCAGAGCGCAGCATTTCCAAAACCTGCAAGGGAGAAAACACACAAAAGCAAGTGTAAAAAAAATTCAACCAAAAAGCAGCACTACTCACCACTTTACTTTGCAGGTCTGTGTGTTCCATTCCACGATGTGTTTGTCATCTGAACAGCTATATAAGCAGCAGTTGTCTTGATGCCATCTCACACAGTTCACTCTACTGTCGTGACCACCATCCTACAAAAGGTAACAGAGGGTGAACTCACTGGAGTAGTCTTGACAACTGAGTCTTCCCCACAGCAACAATGTGAACAAGGTGGTCTTTCGAGAACTGAATTCCAATCATTGGCATCCTAATGACTGTGTGTGGTTTTAAAGAACATACATATACAGTTATATAAATTAAGTATTTTGGCTTGGCTTATACAGCCTGGAGAAGAAGAAACATTGTCTACAGCTTCCTCACATGGGGAAGCAGAGGGGCAGGCACTGATCTCTTCTCTCTGGTGCACAGTGACAGAACCAAAGGGAATGGCAAGAAGCTGTGTTGCTAGAGAGGGAGTTAGGGTGGATATTGGGAGAGAGTTCTTCACCCATAGGGCACAGGGTCCCAAGGAAGTGGTCACAGCCCCAAGCCTGCCAGAGTTCAAGAAGCATTTGGACCATGCCCTCAGGCACATGGTGTGATTTCTGGGGTTGTCCTGTGCAGGGCCATGTAGAAGCCTAGAAGACAAGTCTAATGTGTATGTCTCAAACACTGACAGCCAGACAGCCAGGGAACCAAACCAGGATTGCTGGTAAGAACACACTGTGGGAAAGAACAGGCTATGGCTGGAGGAGGGGGCCATGTGAAGGTAAGACAGCACTTTCCTGGTCTAATGTTGTTCTGGCTCCTGGTGATCAGCATAACACAGCACAGCTCAAGTGCAGGTACGACTCAAGAAAGGGCCTGGACTGTTGACAAAAGGCTCCCCCAGTAGGGGGTGGATCAAGACCACCAAAGACCCCCAAAGCCCTCCAGCCCATTTCCAGAAAGGTATAGAACAAACTGCACATGGTAACTAATTCACATAGAAAGTGAGAAACTTTGCTCCACGGTGGGCAGAACTTGTCTATGAAAAGGTACCCCCACAAAGCCTGAGTGACACCCCAGGACACTGGACACCCCATAAGGTTTGATGCTGGAGCCAGTACTGGTGATCTTTCTTTCTTTATTCCTTTTTTTCTCTCTCTCTTCTCTTTTACCCTACCTCTTATCAAAACCCACTGTTCTGCATTTATATTAGAAGACACCAATTTCCACACCACGTGTATAATTTACTAATATAACTTTGTAGATTTTGTGGAGCCTGTTATTTTTTTGTCATTCTTTTTTGACCACAGACATCTACACACCTGCATGTTCCCTTCAGTTTCAGGGTGGGATGCCACCGGAGAGGTGTTGGGCTTTGATGAGCCCTTCCAACTGAGGATATTCTATGTTTCTATGATTTTTCTAGCACTTCAGAATTTTAAAAAACCCAAAAAACTATTGTCCTCCCTGCTATTTTTATACCCACAGCCAAACAAGGCTAACAGTATGATATCTGCTCAAAGCAAAGATTAGCCACAGGTGTCTTCCTGAAGCTAAGTGCCTCCTTCCTTAAGGGCACTCAGAGTTGAGTAGCATTCCCTTTGTATCAGCATTCAAGAGCAGACTATCATCAGATCAGAAGACCCTAAACGTGGTATCACTTCTCTTAACAACCAAAATCTCTGCAGCTCGGAATATAACCTTGAATTATTTATGAAAATATTTAATGGAGTCTATTTCACTACTTGGAGTGTAACAACCTGCTCAGATTTCTCCCACAGGTATCGCTGCAAATGAGCTTTGAGTAAGACAAACTACATTGCAGCAAGATATTCTGTTCAGTAAGGATAGCTAAAAGTAAGACCTCTTATTCTAAAAGGAATAATCTTTTAATTCAACCTATATATTAAAAAAAAAAAAAGTACTCACATCTGCTGTCTTCTATGGAAAAAGAGTGTTTTCAAACCAACTACAACTACACTTCTCAAGCATAGTTTTTCCATATAACAGAGTTGATATTCATTAGCTACTGTCACTTGCATACATCTCAATTCTCAGAAATTACTGCTTTCTAATTCATGCATGTTTATCACCCCACCTACAACTTACAGAGTTTAGAAGCAAAAGTATACCCAAATATCTCAAAAGTATTGCATAGCCATTCATAGGGCTTCATTTTGCTTGCTATGTAATCCACAATTAAAACAGAGGTACTTGGGAGCTTGGAAAGGCAAAATGAAAGTCAGTGTGTATCATTCAAAAAAGATCATATGCTGACAGAGCTCAGGAGTTTCCACAAGGGAGGTAAATTTACAGAAGAGTCCATCAGTGTGACACCTTCCCAAGTGTTGATGAGTTCTGCCCTTCTCTCCCACAATGCCATCCAGGAACTGAGGATATGACAGTCCCACCAAGGATTTAACTCTCCAGTGAGGCATTTCATCATTACTGTTATTTTTAATGTAAAGTAACAAACCCATGGACAGAATTAAGATACTGCGCTAACTTAGAAACCAAGATTTTTCAGCCTAAACTGACTGAAACCATCAGTGTTTGGTAGCATGTGATGAAGAGTGCATTACTTACTAGCTTGCTCTGTAATTCTCCTTTTACTGTGCTGTACAACAAAATGCTACCAACTGCTGTACCAATAGCCAGGATATCTAACTGCTTGTCCACTTCTCCAACTTCAGACTTCCGTTTTTTCCTCTGGGGGCCATCCTGGAAAATCAAGAGAGAAAAACTGTGAAATAAATCAGTTTGACTGGCTAATTCTCAGTGTTAAGAGGGAAGAAAAACCTTAAGAGAACTTTGAGACCCAGACAGCCAGCACAAACTCTGCTAAGACACAAAACGAACACTGAAGTGTACAGAATCCTAGAAAGTCATCTTGTACCTCCATGTACAAGGTAACAAACTTGCTATGAGTCACTTGGAAACACCCGGTGGAGACCATTTTGTTACCCTCCCAACCATATGCATGTCAGAAAAAACACATTTAAGTTTTTCACAAAGTTCCTGTCCAAGGGGCAGAAGTAAAGATTAACACATTCAGAATACTTCATCCACAAAATGGAAACACTTGATCATGATCAGTTTATTTTTTCTCAAAAAGTAATCAAAAGAGTCTTGCAAATCTGAAGCATTCATAATGCTTCTTAAAAAGAAAGTGCTACCCCATTCCACAGAGGAAAGTGACTCGGACTCAAAGGAAATTGCTCTGCCCAAGCCTTCTTGTCTGCACCAGAGGTCGTCATATAATCAGGCAATTCGTAAGTCTTCACTCTCTTGCTCTGCAAGTGCTATCAGCCATTTCAAGGAGGGATTTCACTTTGTCTCCCTTAACCAAGAATTTGAGAATGCAGATCACTGGGAAGGGGAGAAGGAATAAAACTGATTCTTAAACATGTGAAACTAAAATAAAGAGGGCAGAGGAAGCCATTACATTTATTCTCACTGGGTTAATCACTAATTGCACACACACGAAAAAAGAAAATAAAAAAATTGTTCAAGGACATGAAAAGAAAAAAAATCACTAATGCTACTGGTTAGTTTTTAAATGGGACCTTGGTAAGTCTCCTTACATTTGTTACATCACAGCAAAGCATTCTCTCCAATTTAAAAATTACACACATCCTAATGCTTCCTCTACACAACAAATCTATTTGCACTGATAAGCAGCCTGAAGAAGCATAAGGAGACTGATAAAATGTGAGCAACCAGCTCTGTTCAAATTCCATGTGGTAGCACAAATAATTTCTACTCAGGTCCAGAAATAAAATGACAATCAGTTGTGGTAGTTTTCACCACAACTAAGATATAAAAACTGATGGTGAAGGATAAATACTTCGGTTCTTTGAGGCAGGAATTTCTGTTCCTTCCGTATTTAACAGAGATAACACCTTCTGCAAAGAAAAGTGTTTTGGTTTAGGCCAAGAATACCAAATTGCCATAAAGATAACTTTTACATCAAAAGCAAACTCTTAAGAAAAGAGATTACACTAGGGGTTTTTACAAGTATTTGTTTAGGCTTTATCTTTCCTGGGAAAGAAAAGTATTTATAAAATACTAAAAAACAGATGCTGAGAAATCATCAGAATCGCAAAGCACAACCGAGTAAATCAAGCAGGTCTTAAGACCATATATGATGAAACACTAAACCAGTATATTTTTGGCAGCAACGGCAACAAATTGAAACTGCTGTCTGATATGCAGAGACTAAGGCCACAGAGTGGAGATGCAAGTACAATTCATGTGTTTTCTGTTACTTTTCCATCTCTTTATGTAGTTTTACTAATTACCCCACACACCTCCACTGCAAAGCAAAACCAAACTTAATAACAGACTTTATTCTCTTTCCCTGCATAAATCTTTAAACTAATTTTTTCTCACCCTCCATTTCAGTTTGCTGGAGCAATTTTCCTTGGAACAACTCAAAGGCATAACAGAATTCCAACAATTATTTCCAGGGTCAAGAGAAAGCAAGGGGCAGTGAAGGTTCCTCCAGTTTTTTTCCACATGCATTTCTCTACTGACTACCCCTTATCAGCAACATGAACGGAGCACTTTGTCAGAAAGCTCTCCATGAAGAAATGCCAGTGGAAAATTCAGACACCTGTTAATGTTTGAGATGATTTGAAAAAACGCTCTAAGAACTTAAAAAAAAAACCAACCCAAACTTCTCTACCCTGCGTTAGATTAGTACACAGAGAGATTGACAACTGCACTTAACATCCATATGGGATTCACTTGTGGATCCGGGTCTTAAATAGAAGAGCACCCTGTTGTCATCAACAGGACAGAATAAGTATCAGTTTCCTTGTCATTTAATTTCTTTTTCAGATTCAAGGAAACTCAAGCTTATTTAGAAATCCTTCAACTTTGCCTGAAAAAGCACAAAGTTTTAATTAGTAGAGATGGTTAAAAGAAGTTATTTGAAAAGGAACTGTGCACACATTTTTCCATCATGTTCTTCGTTGACTAGGTAAGCCACTGAGACTTTCTAAACAGAAGTATACTGCTCACATGTGAAATAAAGCACTTCAATCAGTGAAATGGGGAGAAATCTAGAGGTCTTGACAGTTGACAGTGACAGAGCAGTTGCAGCTAGGTGTTTTGAATGTTGGGAGGTCCACTCTTGCACAAGACACCACGTGGAGCAGGAGGTGATGAACGCTGCACACAGGAAGCACTGACACTGGAAGCACATGGGCAGGGAGCATCCCAGTAATGCCAGCCCTGCAACAGCAGTTCCAGAGCCCGCAGTTCAAAATACGATTTCTAATATTCCCCTGTAACACATGGCCTCCATTAACATTGCAGCAGTCCAAGACATACTAAGTTTAATTTGGCCAAACACCATTTATCACTGTCTACTGGCAGAGTTCCACCCCTGAACCCCAGTTACTAGAACTGCCTAGACAGATGTCAACTCTCCAGGAACAAAAAAAAAGAGACTAACATCAGAAAAAACACGTTTAATAAAGTGGTTTCGGTAGAACTATCACAATTTTTGTTCTACAACTCAGTCTAAGGAAAAAATCAACGACTTCTAAAGGTTTTATGGCACAATTATTCCAAGAAACAGTACATTTCCAAGCTTCACTTTAAGATGTATCAGCTTGCAAGCAGGGGACAGGATTCAAACTGCTGGAATAACTAGAAAGCAATGAGAGGAAGCTAAATGCTGTCTGTTTAAGTCCATTTTCATATAACCTTAAACAAGGTTAAATTCAAAGATCTGTGGGGCTTAGGAGTGTGTCTCTAGAAAAGGTGATCTTAAAGTTTTAAAAGCCCCGCAGAAACCTCCTGTGCTTGACTTACAGCACCACAGCACTGCAGTGTGTCAACTTTAGTTTTATTCCACATAGGACAGATTAACCCCATTTTCACACGCCAGTTTCAGTGAATTTAAGAGTAAAGAACCTATACAGCTTTGCAAGTAATACACAGATCCTTTTTAATTCAAAGTTACATGACAAAGGAACAGGTTCAGGCCCATCTAAAACTGACTCTTTATACCTCATTCTTCGCATGTCCTGGGAGTTTTCAAAGTTCAGGGACTAAGCTGCTCAACTACACAAAACAAGACCACATCGCCCTCCTTTCGGTTGATAATCTGTGTTTTAAGCATTTTGAAATAGCCTTAACAGCATTTCAAATACATTGAATTGCTGAAATACCGAAACACACTTCAAAAAACACCTCCTATTTCTTATGATAAAGGAGGTGCTTTATCCAGGTTTTGCATTCTTTTTTCCTCATGAAAATGGCATTACTTGAACACAAAAAGGATAAAAAGGTACCCCAGTATATATTCGAGGTATTTTCAGGTTTGGTGCTCACCTAAGGTGAAGTTAACTAAAATTTGATCAAGGCAGAGAACATCCAAGCACTCCTAATGCATGCTGAGAATTATACTACTGAATACCTTCCTGCAGGATTCCTGGACTCAGGAAGATGAATCACAGTGTAGCAGCTTGCACGGGAGTGCTTCCAAGGGTAAGGAAGTGTGGAGAGATACTGCCTTTACTGGAAAGTGAACTAAGTGGGCGCACAGCAGCCGACCTGCTCTGCAGCATCACCTTTTCAATTAAGGCAAGACGTGCCACCAAGTAACATACCTCGCTCCTTCAAGGAAGGCTTCTTCCACGCAGATAATATGAGAGACAAATAGTTTCACACAGTCAGTGCTTCTGCCAAATTTTTGTTTCAAAAAAACACAAAATAAAACCTCCAGAACCGCTTCCCCCACCAACACGTGAAATTTACCTTGTGCAACGCAATCCTGGGAAGGGGAGCGGCTCCCCCCGCGCCCCTCCCTCCCAAGGCACGACACACGTGGACATACCCCAAACCCCATGGTCACGGGGACACGGGACGGGACGGTGCCCGAACCCCGCGGAGCCCACAAGACCCTCATCCCGCTCGCCGCGCCCCCGCTCTCCGGCCCGCCCGGCCACATGGCGCCGGGAGGGCGGGGTGAAGCCGAGCGGGCCGCGGCCACGCGTCAGGGCTGCTCGGGTCGCCGCCATCCCCACCCCCATCCCACCCTTCGCGTGC
>VYXC01003460.1:1754188-1779796 GCA_013397175.1 Platysteira castanea | reverse complement strand
GGGTGAGGCGGCTGCTGCCGCCCGAGGAAGCGGCGGCGGTGGCGCGGTGCGCGGCGGCCGCAGCAGCAGCGCCGCCTCAGGCTCCCCCTGAGGAGGAGAAGGAGGCGGAGGTGGTGGCGGCCGCCCCCCGTCAAGCGCTGGTTGAGGCGGTGGCTCCGCGTCCCGGCTCTTTCCGCGCCGGGGAGCTGGCGCTGGCGGAGGTGCAGAGGAAGCGCAACACGACGCTGAAGCTGCTGTGCCGGCTGGCGGCGGAGGCGGTGCTGACCAGCCCCGGCGGCGTCCTGCCCCACCGCGACATCATCGGGCAGCTGCCCGGGCAGGTGCTGCGCACGTCGGGTGGGACGCGGCTGCTGCTGAGGCGGCCCTCGCTGGAGGAGTACGTGCTGCTCATGCCGCGGGGACCCACCATCGCCTACCCTAAGGTACCTAAGGCTGGTGACTGGGAGGTCGCCGGCCGAATCTCACCTTTAATTTGTCGCGAATAGTAACGTGACGTGTTTTTCTCGCTCGCAGGACATAAGTGCTATGTTAATGATGATGGATATCCACCCGGGAGACACTGTGTTGGAAACTGGCAGTGGGTCTGGTGCTATGAGTTTGTTTCTGTCAAGGGCAGGTGAGAACCTGGCTTTAGAAAACACAGAATTTATTTCTTTATCACAACTTGCTTTTTTTCGCCCAGATACCTGAGTTCTTATGGTCCTTACTACTCAGCTCATAAAAACTTTGCTGCAGTTCACGTGCTCGTGTATGATTTATTGACTTGAAGGAAAGTTACATCAGCACAGGGACTGCAAACCATTTTGACTGTGCTTAGAGGGCTGTAGTGTAAGTGGTTACTGAAGGCCCTGCAGAAAGCCAAGTTTTAGCCATCTTTATTGTTGGCTTTTGCTTAGCCATACTTGGCTCTCTCTCCAATGTCTTGCTTTTCTCAGTTTCTATTTCCTCATCTTGATGCACCACATGAACAATCTGATTGCTGGGTACCAGTGAAAATGTGCATGAGGATACACACTGTTGTTTGTCATGTTACAGCCAGCCTGGTGTAATCAAGGTCTCTGGGTCCTGAAAGAGAGAGAGCCTTTGCACTCATGCATGAGAGTGAAGGTGAAACCACCCTTAAAACTTATGTTTTCTGTAGGTATCCCGTTAGTGAACCACATTTCAGAATAATCTCATTTATGGGCTCCTGGTAGAACAAATTCCTTAAGGAAAGGTACCAAAACTGTCACCATTGTTTGCAGTATCAAAGGACTTGGGAGGGTAAAGACAAGAACTTCATCACTGATAATCTTGATTGATAGAGCAGAAAAGCACAAGTTGCACGTCCTGAAGGCATGTTCAAAGCCAGTGTTTGAGTGAATCCCATTGTCAGAGTAACTGTACCTGAGTTTCAGTGAAACTAGCATTTCTTTTTTTACTATGTCCCAGGGTTTATTAAAGCCACATCATAGACTACGCTGTCTCTAAAATGTTTACAATTTGATTTGCCTTTGTGGACTTGCTCCGTATTCTCCAGCAGTTCAAAATAGAACATTTCTGCTTCTACTTACAGCCAGCCAAGTGTCTGTGGGAGGTGATGTGAGGGAGACAAACTCAACAAAGAAGCTGCTCTTTTTGTTCAAGACCACTGAATAGCCTTAGAACTAGCTCTTACTCTCCTGTGGAGCTGTGCTGGGTACCTGCTGTCCCTTGGCATGTGCTCCAGGGTAACAATACAAGGCTTTTTAGAGTGTGAATTTTCTGAGGAAGTTCAGTATTCAGCAAGTACCTTACCAGAGCCATGGATCCAGCTATGCTCTGGGATGCCAGATCCAACTGCTGAGGAACTAGGAATGGTACAAGATAGAGTGCTGAGATCTGTCAGGAACTTAGAATTGGTGAGGGCATGTAAGCAGCAGCAAGGGGAGCTGGAGGGTCCTTTTCCAAGATAAACAGAGCAGTTCGTTCTTAGTCCTTGTTTTAGCTGTAACCCACACCTGGCACGCCGATCTGGGATCTGGTTGAAGATGCATGTGTCAGTGATCAGCCATTAAACACTGCCCCAAGATCACTCAGCTGCACCTGGTCTTGATATGTTGGGCCCAAGTTTCAAGGTCAGCACTTGCACCTCTGCTTCCTCTCCTTCTTTCTGCCTCCTACTGCTATTCCTTGGTACCTTATAATCATCTTTCTGAAATAAAATAGTTTTTCAAGGTTTTTTAGTTCCACTGGGAAGCTAGCATGGGATTATCCTCAAAGCAACCATTGCTGCTGTTGGAGGTAGAAGCCGACAAAACAGGAGATAAACATCAGCACTTCTCTTTCCATTTAGAGAGAGGGGAAGTAAGAGTCATTAGCTTGCCCCATCTTGCCCTACATGCAGACCCAAAACAAAGCCTGCTACTGGCTAAGGCAAAAGTTAGCTCTTGATAAATACAGCAACTGATTTTTCTGCCTTGGATATTCAGTCTACTGTGGCCATTTCATACAAGCACACCTGAACTTGCCCATTATTCCTTTTGTTTTTCAGTCTTGTCCAACAGTTCTTTTCTAATCACTTTAATTTAGCTGTAAATGGGCCAAGTCGAAATCATTGGCATTACCAGGCTGTTGACCCTATCCATGGGCAGAATGCAGTTGTTGTGTGCCAGATCAGCTCTGTGGGACAAAGGTATGAAATTGCGTTGCTATTTTCAAATTTACTGAATTTAAATCGCCACCATATACAGACAGTTTTAGTCACAGCTGAACACACTTTGGTGCTAACACAGAAGTAAATAGATTTGTTTTGCTGTTTCCTAATGGTGACTGCTTTTGCCACCATTAAATACGCACCAGTGATGCCCAACAAGGAAAATAGCTGCTCCATGGAAAAATTCTGGAATTCAAGTCTAGTCGACACCTTACCAATGTCCATGGAATTATTTAATTTCCAAAATTCTCATTGATTTAACAGATTTCATTCATCTCTTCTCTTAATTATTATTCATTTTATGTTTTCTTTTCCATTATTTCTTTATTGATTCCTAGAAACTACTAACATGCAACAGGATAACGTAAAGAGAGTGGTATTTGCCATGACTTTAAGATCTTTGAGAACTGGAAAATATGATACGTGCACCTTGACATACTGTAGCTTCACAGTAATGAAGTTTTGTCTAGCTATTTCACCTTGTTTTTATTTTTAAAAAAGCAGTTTCAAAAAGTAGGAATTACTTTGAATGAGTGGGGGTAAGACTGACCCCCCAGTGGGAAGAATTGTATTTTTCTGATATGTCTAAACTGATAATTTGAAGTAAGAAAGAGTTGGCACTGTGAGTCTACAACTGCTTCAGGTGATCAAATGCAACATGCTGAAACCTTCCCTTTCTTACAAGTCAGTTCTGGCCTTTGTCTGATGCAGGGTGAACTGGATCAAGGAGCGACTGGTGGGAAATCCGTCCCTTCTTTTATTCAGTTATCTGAATGGATTCACAGTGGGATCACGTAGGTCAGGGAAGGAGCCTGGTGACTTCAAACTGAAATGGCTTAGAAAAGCACAGAACCTGACCCAGGGATCTGCTGCTTCCTGAAAGCTGCCTGCACCCGTTCCAAATCAGCAAGGAGAGAGAAGTGAGCAGTGGGATAGGCTTGAGGAATTGGAGTAGTACAAATGTAGAATAATACAGCAGTGCACACCCTGCTCTCTGCCTGGACAGCCTAGAAATGCTTCCTTTATGAGAAACATTGTGCATTGGACTCGTGGTAAATTTCAGAATAGTAAATTTAGACTTAATAATTTATTCCTGTTGCAGACAATAACAGGAAAATTACACAAACCTGTGTAAATCAAAGAGTACACCAGAAAATTTGTCTATGGGGCTGAGATCAGTGAGCTGGTCTGGGGGTTTTCTTGGCCTATGATCCATGAGCACTGGTGCAGCCTTCTCAGGTGGTACCTCTGGTTGCTCTAGCAGAAGGATCTGGGGCCACAGATGCTCAACTTGTCTTTTGCTGCAGGAGTGACTTCAGGAGAACATCTCAGGAACAGTCTGTGCTACCATAACTTCCCTTTATTTCATCTGTGCATTGATGGATTTCTGCCTGTGAAAGAACTAACGGCACTTTTTTCTGCGTATGTTTGTTTTAAATGTAAAGAAAACATAGATTGTCATTGATTGTTTCATATGTGATAATTTCCTTAAGTGGAGATGGAAAGGTGTACTTATGTTATAGGCTATGCTTTTTGCGCTTTTTTTGTTTGTTTTTCTTAAGTCTTTATAACAGCAGTGAAAAGTGGTGAGTGGAGTGTCTTTTGTTTGTTTTCAGTTGGGCCCAAAGGACGTGTTCTAAGTTATGAAATCAGAGATGATCATCATAGTTTAGCTAAGAAGAATTACAGGCACTGGCGTTCGGCATGGGAAATAGGACACATGGACGAGTGGCCAGATAATGTTGAGTTCATTCTTAAAGACATTTCAACAGCTGCTGCAGATATGAAATCTGTAACACTTGATGCAGTGAGTAAATCCAAACAATCCCTGTTTGACATGTGTCTTTTCTCCATAAATGAAAACCTGTAATGCTCACGCTCACAACAGAATTCCCATATCTAGTGTAACATGAGAAATAACAATCAGGTCCTCATCAGTGAAAGAAACATTGTAATTTTTTTGTCAGATACAAATATTTTCAAGGCTTCAGTTACAGATTCTCAAATGAAAGAGTGGTAAAACTGTACTATAGAAATATTACAATTAATTATTGCTGTCTTGTAAGCAAAGACCAACTTACTTTTTTGTATTTTTGAGAAACTGATCTTTTTATAACTATGAGGTACACATTTCAAGCATTAAATTTCAGAAGAATACATAACCTTTTAAAAAATGTAACTATGTGAGCACATTTCTATCAACTATATAGAATGCACAATGTAACTACACTGTAATTAAAAAGTGCTATTGCTTGCCCTCCTGTCCTGCTTCTTTGTATCCAGATTTCCTAAAAGCGGACATGCTGGGGAAAATAGCTGGATGTTAACCACTCTTCCCTGTGAAGCAGACAAACTATTTACAACTACTTACTTACTAAATGCTTTAAACAAATAGCAATTTTTAAAGTGGTGCAAGTGAAGAAATATAATACATAGCATAAAAATACCATTTCAAGAAATGTTTTAAGTAACAGTCCTGCAGGAAGGATCAGATATTGTTTTACAATCTGAATAGCTTCCTAGCAGAAGATGGATAAATTGCTAAAGACAGAAGTGGTTTTTTAATCTTGAAACAAACAGCAAGTTTGACATTGAGACCATATTGTGCTCTTTTTATGCATTTTTAAAATCTTCTTTTTTCCACATTTGAGAGATTAGTATTCAAATGTGTTAGTCAATGTAGTCTTCTGAAAGTTTTTATTACTGTTAGGATTACAGGATGTAATTACTAGGAGGTTTAACTTCCTAGTAACCTACTTAGTTGGTCAAATGCTACTTGCTGTTTTAATAGAAATTCATTTGGAAGTAAAGAGGACTTCATTTTGTGTAAGTGTGCACCTCAGGTTTTGAGAAGCAGTGATAAAACTGCTTGATGATTACATACTGCTGTTGTATGCATCTCTTTTCCATAACCTTTTTTTTCCTCCAAGCATTGTTGTGTGTTATGTTGATAGATGTACATATGTTTTCCCAGTAAACATTAATATGTCTTTCTCTTGCAGGTAGTTCTGGATATGCTGAACCCTCAGTGCGCTCTGCCTGTTGTACAGCCAAGCCTGAAACAAGGTGGGGTGTGTGCTGTGTACTTAGCAAAGTAAGTATTTGCTTCTGGCACCTTTATTCAGGCATTACCTGGCCTAGGTACAAAACCAAGCATCTTCTGAAATACACATCCAGCATTAATGAAATGGTTAAGGAAGTTGGGTTTTTTCCCCATGTAATTTTTCTGGGGAGTCTCACTATAAATTGCACTTGGCCAAATCCTTTGGCATCTGCTTTGGGAATGTTCTCATTCTGGTCAGTGAAGTTTGCATTTTATGACATCCTCAAAGTAACTGCACCATTCTCCAATGCAATAGCCAGGTTGCTCCTTTACCCTAGAACTGAAGGACTTGCATAAAATCAAAGGTAAAGAATGTGGCAAAGTCAGTAGAACTGAGACTGTGTGATTTGAGTTTTCAAAATACTACTTTATCTTTTGCATTTCTTCAAAAGTATCACACAGGTTATTGACCTTTTAGACAGAATACGGAGCTGCAAGCTTCCTTTTTTGTGTGAAAGAATAATTGAGGTAACTCACAGAAGATGGTCAGTACTCCCTGCTAAAATCAAGCATTGCAAATCAAGCCAAATGGCGGAAACTCAAGAAAATATTGAAGAACCACCTCAAAATGAGTACGAAGAAATCCATATTCAGGATCAAGCAGTTCTTAAAGAAAGCAAATACAATGGTAAGAACTTTACTGCTGATGAGATACCCTATTACTGCACTTTGATAATCCGGTGTAGGAAGAGGCAGTATTTTTTCTTAGAACAGCTGAGAATAGGCAAGGTTTTGGACAGCCTGGACCTTGTCAGGTTTAAAAAAACTATTAATTGCTATTTAAGTTTAAATATCTTTATAAAAATCTGGGCTAAATAGAAAATAAATTGCAATCTGCAATAAAGAATGACTGCCCTTCTACTACTCTTTTCAACTTTTTGGTTTTTAATAAAATTCAGTTCTTTATACTCATCCTTACAGCTGCTTTAGAGGACCCTGATGGACTTAAGGATTCCTTAGGAGAAGCGGTGCCAGTGTGCTCTGTTTTAAAATTATGCTGTTATGGCAAATCCAAAAATGATGCCATATATATGTTAATATGACAAATGTAAATATATATACAGTATAGATCCGCAAAATGCGTACTAGAGGAAAGAGTTCTGAATATACTGATAGGTGACAACAAAAAAAAAGAAAACGTCAGAGAAAAATATACCATGCACATTGTCAACTCTAGTCTGCATGTAGGTCTTAAAATTGTGGGAATGAAGTAAAAAAAAAATGTCCTTCCCACAGAATCACTTTGTGATGCTGCTGAAACAAACCACTCAGTGCCTTACATTGCCCGACCATCCCACTTGCAGGAAGCTCATTCAGGTGAGACACTTGGAAAATTTTTATCTTAAATGTTTTGTAGTATTTTTTTTTAAAAAAAAAACTTGGGTTTTTTTTTTTGTAGTAGCATTTGGTATGTTCCTGTATCATGAAATCATAAAACTTAAAATAATAAAATAATCATTGTATAGTGAAATACTAAAGTAGTACCTTTTGTTTTTTAATTAGCATTCCTTACCAAGCTGAGAAAGTTTCGACCACTGCTTTCTTGATGCTGCTGCCTCCTTAGCTGCTAATCTGAATATTGTATCAGAATAAAATAAAACATTACAAAGTAGATGCTACATTTTGCAAGTTGTGTAACTTTTAAGTAATGACTGCTCTGATATCTACCTCACATCAAAATTTAAAACAACAACTATTACCCCACTATGCAAAGGGAGAAATTTTAAGTGAATCATCATGTCCAGTGTTGTGATGCAGCCCAGATTGTTGTGCAAATCACAGTATCTGTTTCTGTCTTATCAGGTGTATTTCATTCTCCATTTCTTGTAAACCAATCCATGGATTTATCTTGGGTACTACATGGTTGCCTTTTGCTGGACAGGCTCTGACAGTCTACCAGAAATAAGGAGAAAAAAAATTAGTAAGAAAATAAGGGATCAAAGGCTGCCCTTTGAAATGAATACTTTTCTGGCTTCCAACTAGTTACTATAGGTTTCTTTAAGAACAACGTTCTTAAAGCATAGCTTTAAGAGATGCTGTAATTCACTGAATCTGTTCACTTGATAAAGCTGTGCTTATGTCAAGATCAAAACAGTTGTTGACAGGCAGAGCTTTGGTTCCCTTCCAGCACTCATGCTGCAAGTTGCCTGGTTATTTGTGAATTTTGCTTTATATAAACTATTCTCAAACGGTTGGAGAAAACACAGTTTTTTCTGACCTTGTCAGAGATGAGAACCAAGATCTCTCACGTAAAAACAAATTTAATTTTAAGTCATTTTGGGTCTCACCTGAGCAAGTGCTGATGTTAAACACATTAAATTATTAAGTTATGTTTTGTAAACACCTGACTTGTTTTGTATCTCAGGAAAGATTCAAATGCCAAATTTTTCAAAGTTGAGGGATCTCTTGAGAATCACAGTTGTACTAAAGCTGTCAAAAGCAGTAATCTGCTATAATAGTTAAAATTTGGATATTAGTGAGAACATATGCAAATAAAACATACAGACCTATAAATAACTACCCTTCTATTAAATAAGTATACTAGGAGCTCTGCACTAGTTAAGTACATGGAAGTGTCTTTGCAGAACCCAGGCCTTATCCAGATGCCCCAGGAAGTTTACATCTCACGTATGTTTCACTTTTAATAATAAATTTACAATGGGTTTGCCCCACAACTGCTGTATGTAATGGAGGCTCCTAATGCAAAGGCTGAGGATGCAGTTTTGAGTAGATTTATGGGCAGAGATTCAATTACATAATTAATTCTCACAATAAACTCTTGTTTTGTACTCATACTCCAGTATTAAAATGAAGTCTTGTATAAATTGTCAACAAATGAGGTACAATTAGAGGAAAATGGGAATTGTGATTTAACCTATGTCCAAACTGATACCACAGCTGAGCAGCCTGCCCATTCTCAAAACACGCTCTCAGCAAGAGCACTTTAACTCACTTAACACACACCAGGATTTTTATTGTTCCAGCCAATCATAAACTTTTAAAATAGGACTTTCAATTTCATTTATAATGCAAGAATAGTAACAAATGCCTAAATAGACTGGAATGCAACCCAAAATCTACTGTAGTAGATGAAGGTAATATGAAGAGACTCAGTGTAAAGCATTTGGTACTTCCAGGAAGCCAAGGTACAATATGTGAAAATGAATCCATTTACCTTCAGTTATAAATAAAAGCACACAAGGTAACTGCATGTGCAATAGGGAGGGACAGAGCAGTCCCTGCAGCACTCTGAAGGGTATATATGGCCCCATATATAAACTAATGGAAAATCATTTGCAATGTTAAACCATACCTTGGGCTTTATAAGGAGAGTCGATGAACATTTTTTCAGTTGAAAAGGTGTCTTTTGATTTCTGGGATGAATGTAATTCCATCATCTCCAAAGTGTCAGTTGATGAGGAGGAAGATGATAATCCGAGTCGTACAAATCTGCCTTTCTTACCGCAGAGCAGGCAGTCTGTAGGAGTAGCACTGGGTCCTCGGGGCAGCTGGACTTCATCATCGTAATTCCTCAGAGCTCCACTGTGGTGCACAGAGCGCTCTCGCTGCCATATGTAATGTGTTGGAGCAATAGCCATCACCTATGGGAACAGCCATGGGGTCAGGAAGTGGAAGATAATGGGAAAACATTCAGCTGAAAACAAGAGATCCAACTAGTGTATGGCAGAGAATTAATGTAGCTGAAATGGGCATCATGGCTAATCTGTCTCATACTGTCCCACTACACAGTGTGCTCCCTTTGGCAGGAGTAAGTAATCCTGATACCAGTCAGGTGTGGAAATATCCCTGTATGGGCTTATAGCCCTGCATGTTCACAAGAGTCACCACAAACACCAGCTCATGCTTGGTGTGTTGGACACAAGATGGTGTCTTTGGCCAGCTACTAAACATCAACCAACAGTGTTCATCGTCACTGAAATAATTAGTGGGGAGCTGGGAGGATATGCAAGGAAAAGCATCCTGCATTCGCCTTGTTGCTTGTGCTTTTCCCATAGCATCTAATCCCATCCCCAGAAATGGGCCTCTAGAGTAAATGAGATTTTCTTTTCCACCATCTGGAAGTAAACATTATTTACTTAGAACATGACAAGGGCTTTTCCAGATACACATTTCATCTGAAAAGTGAGGAATGTATTTTTTCTTTATAAATTATAAAGCACACAAAATTCTTTCTAAAGTGGATGAAGTGAAACAAATGAAGGTAGATTTTAAATAAAAAATATTTGCATTTGCATGAAGCACATTCTAGCCAATGGAAACTTACTTTTAACAGTAATGCAATATAAAATATTCTAGTTTACTTAAAAAACATGGTTTCAAACAATATATTTTAATTGGAGAAGGAAAAAATATCATGTAGGATAAATGGACTATTACATTCTTGAAGCATCTTTTCTTTGCCATGGATTGTCTATTTAGGGAAGAAATTGTACAGAGCTAAATTGCTAGCTGGTGTTAACTGTTGTGATTTCAGCATCTACAATATTAAATCTACTTCCCTACCTCTTCACAGCAGCGTCTGCTTACAATAGCCCTGTAGTCAATTCTACTCCACAGCTGATCTCTTAACTTTAAGAAATCAGGGAAGAGCTTTCTCCAGGCTTTGCCCAAAGCCCATGGGAAAATGTCATACTTTGCTTCTTCATTGTCTTCTTCAACGGTGTTTGCCAGATACCTTCAAATATATATATGTTTATGTTTGTAAATATTATTCAATCTTAAACCACTATATTAGAATGATTTCTAACATAAAATAACTGACATATTGCAGTGGTTCTTCTTTCTAGTACTGTGAGGAAAAACCACTAACAAAATACAGCCTTCTCTCTGGCATACAGTATTTTCTTAATTAGTTCATGTACATCCTTTGGCTAAAAAACCCCAAGCTTTTATGAAAATTGCTTTACCCTAGAGTTTCCTAAATTAGTAGATAAGCAAGAACGAACATATCCTGACATCTTTCTCCAAGCTGGCAAGAAACCTTTGAACTAAAATGAACAGTTTCTCATTGATTCTTTAAATTCTTTAAATAAAGCTTAAAACTATCCTGTGAAATCTTAAACTTTACATTTTTTACTTTATGGATTTTAGCTATTCTTATAAAATTACATTGCTCATATTACATTAGGAGCAAACAACTAAATACAGGTTTACCTTCAGTTGTAAATGAAAACCTTAAATGACTTTTTTTAATGTCTCTATTCCTCCCTTCCTTCCCTATCTGCTACTTTGGATTGTCTTCTCAGACAACAGGAAAATATTTACTTCCTCTGGATCCACCTGATACTAAACTCCTGTCAATCACACTTGAAAAAATTAAGACTTTTAGTCTCCTCCCCAGTTTCCTCACTTGCTCCTAACCCCAGTATTCTCTCTAGTTCCAGTCTCACCAGACCCTTTGTCCCCTTCTAATCCTCTCACTGTTCTGGCCTGGCTCTTCCCCCTTCAGTGGAGTCAGAGGGCTCTCTCTTCCATGCTCTGTGGATGTCACCCAGAGTGCCAGTGACAGTAAAAGGAACAGCCACCTTTGCCCCTGCATTGTGTGCAAATCAGAGCACCTGAGAAGCGACGTTACTGAAAAAGATGACCTGAGCACCATAACACTGTGAAAGAAAATGCAGAACCCTCTGCAGGTATAGCCAAATACAGAGGGATTATGTAGGCCTGGTAGAGATGGATTACTGATTCCACCACTGTTTCAAAGTGTAGGCATTTTACAACTGTTCAAAAAAGTTCTCAGGAATTCTCTAGCAATGTTTTTACAGTTGATTTAAATCATGTTGACAGAAACTTTAATAAAAAGTTTACTCCTGAGGTGCCTATCATGCTGAACTGTTTTGGTACAAATGACTTAAAGGCTGGCAAAGATATGAAATAGGGTCTTATAAGAGCACCTGTGAGCCACATATATGTTGCTGTGTATTGTCCTGCATATATTTCTTGTAATGCTTAAAAAAGCTCCTAGATTCAGTTTGGTAGGCAGGATGCCACTCTGTGTATCACTACACCAATGCAAGCATCGTCTGTCTGCAGCTCAAGCTTGTTCCATCACAGGAAGAATGTTGAATTTGCATTCTGTATGCATAGTATGTAGTTTATCATAGAACCACAGCATGGTTTGGGTTGGAAGGGACTTTAAAGACCACCTAGTTCCAGCCCTGCTGCCTAGGAATCCCCTAGGAATGCCACCCTCTAGATCAGGTTGTTTATATACTACCGCAAGGAAGTCTCATCCATACCGTAATTATCAGTGTCATAAAGAAATAATGCAAAGTTTATCCTAATAAACCAGATAATTTTAAAGTACTTACAGAGCCACAAAGAAATTGATTCTGGTATGCTCACTTGGTGTGAAGTTAGCTCTCTTGAAATAAACGAAAGTCATTGCCAAGAGATACTGTTTTAAAATGTAAAATGAAGTATCAATGTGTTATTTAGGTACAGTATTTTCTAAATTGATTCACACATTTATCTTGCACCAAGATATTTTCATCATTTTTAACAATGAGGAAAACATGAATTAAGTTTCTTCAAACTTCCATGTGAACTCATTAGAAAAAAATCATGTTCTGTATTTGCATTAAAGTACCACGTAATTAAGGGCAGATTTCTCACTCATTGTATGTTCTGTTAACTAAGAAGGAAACTCACTTACCTTGTCTGCAATTTCACAGCAACAGTCCATCCAAAGGAAGTCTTGGATCAGATCATCATCTGTAACAAGGGAAAGCTGTAGCATTTCAAACACCTAAACTGTTTATGTTAGAAGGTATTTATAAATAAATAACAGATGGTCTTTCATTAAACCAAATAAAAGAAAAGAAGCTAGAACTACCAGTAGAGAACAGAGAAGTTGAGGGCAGTAGGTCAGGTGTGAAAAAACTTACGTGACAAAAGAAAACAAACTACTAGAAAGGCAAGGTGGGAAATCTGGTGACTGCATTTTATCCCTTCTCAGTAACAGCAAGCAAAAGTGAAAAATACTTCACTATTTTTTCTATTTGCATAATTTCTTCCTGCATTACATGCTTCCAGGTGATAGCACGCAATTATTTCAGAGGAACTACAGACTGCTGAGATCCTGCACCTTGATTACCTGGCAGCCTTTATAGGGCAATACTTGCTTTTTTTTGGTCAGTGCTTCATTGTCCATGACCATGTACCGTAATTACCACGAACTCTCTCTCATTCACTTCTGTATTTAAGGGTCAAATAAAAACCATCTGTAATCTTCTACTATTACTTCATGTCTTTGCTAGAGTAAATAAATACAAAACTTTATATGAAAGAGACACAAATAAAGAAGAGATGCTCCAACTCCTTAGATCATCTTCCCATTCCACTTCTCCCCCCAGATGTTTATTCCCACAGTAAATAACATGCTAAAGAGACAAGGAGTCCTTTTAAGCCTTACGTAAAACAAGATGCACAATGTTTTACATGTATTTGTTGAAATATAAGAGAAAATAGGAAGGAAAATGATCATAAAATAAAAAGCAGCAAACCACCTTGGTTTAATTTGTAATTTTAAAAAGATACTTTTCATCAGTTTGGTAGCCCTTGTATTTTTAACTTAAGTATTAAATATTTATATACCAAAATGTAACAACAAAATGTTTTGATAAAGAATTGCCACTAGGTTCAATATAAAAAGCACTTTCAAAATTACTGAGCTTAGAAAACATTCTGTTCGGTCAATACATTCATATCTCACATTATTAACCTACCAAATAATTTAAAGAAAGCTGTCATTTCCTGACGCTGAATGACTAGACATGGTCCCTTGGGACATTTATATTTTTGACTAGGAACCCCTTTTTCACAATTTTCTTGATGGTCTTTAAAAGCAGGTCTCTTTAGTCTAGTAAGTTTTTTTTGCTGATGTGATCTGGATGCACTTGATTTTACATGAACAGTGACAGTGGGAGGTGTCTGACACACCAGATTGTGTTTCATTTCGTTAAGCAAAGGTTCCTGTTAAAGAAATAAGAAGAAATTAACTACAGAAACGGTCAGTTTGAGCACTAGTACATTTCTTTTGTTCACATCAAACGTTTCAGTACAGTTTGTATGTCAGGTGATGGAAAATTAATTTTATCAGTACTGATTATCTAAGTCTTGTGCCCTAAGACAGCCACGTAGAGTTCTTTGATTTAGTTCTAATTTTATAAAGCTTTTCTTTTTTCCCCAGTAGAAGGAGCCTTCAATTTTCCTTTTTCCAGTCAACTTTGGAAAACGGCAAAAGAGCCTTTCCAGAAAAGGTTCCTGTTTGTCAGGTCCTTGTAGCTCCACACACTTAGATCTACCAAAAAAAACCCTGTGTTCTTCCTCTCCAGTTTGGGATTGTGTCTTTTTTTAAAAGGAATATTAATGGAATCAACGCAGCAGAACTGTGATTGAATCATGTAACATTAAAATCAAGTCTTGAGTTCCTAACTGCCATTGGGAATTAAACTTATCCCTCAAGTTGGGCATACCCTGAAGGCACAACCAAGGAAACATACCTGTGGTGTCTGCAAAATTTAAGGGGATACCAAATGGAGAGTGAGGAAGGGTATTTTTTGGCGGGATTAAATGTATTTACGTCTTCAGTAGGTCTCTCCGCGGGGGGCTGTTTGAGGCTGGCTCACAGCAGCCTACCTGCCTCCCCAGCTCTTAGGTGGCTGCCGCACGAACACGAAGGGCGCCTCAAGCGTTGCTGAGGCTTTGGCTCCCCGCGGCAAAGCCCAAAGCCGCCCGTGCCCGTGCCCGCCCCTTCCCGCCTCCCTCAGCGGCCTCCCCCTCACGCCTCCACACCTCGAGTGGCGCCTCTCGCAGCCAATCAGCGTGAGCGAAGCAGCGCCCCAGCCAATCGAGCGGCGGGGCGCTCTCTCCTCCCGCCCCTTCTGTTGTCGCCCGGGGCGCGGTGGCCAATGGGAGCGGGGCGCGGCGGGCGCCGGGCGTGGCGGCAGCAGCTCTCGGCTCTCTACGCATGGCCAGCCAGTCTCAAGCCTGACGGCATTGCAAAACCTTGCTGCCTTCCTTCCTGCCTTGGCTTTTTACAAGGCGACGTAGTGACGGGATGAGGGGGAACGGATCCAACTTGAAATTAGGCTTAAGTTAGGTATTAGGCAGAAATTCTTTACTGTGAATGTGGTGTGACGCGGGCACAGGTTGCCCAGAGAAGCTGTGGATGCCCCATCCCTGGAAGTGTTCAAGGCCAGCTTGGACGGAGCAACCTGGTCTAGTGGAAGGTGTCCCTGCCTGCCTGTGTCTGGCGTTGGAACGAGATGATCTTTAAGATCCCTTCAAACCCAAACCATTCTATGATTCTATGATTAAAACATCCCCCCTGGAGACATAGGATGAAGAAGGGATATCTGACTCTAAAGATCATTAAACATAGAGGTGCAAGATCCCTGCTGCTACCTTTCCACAGAGGCAATTAATGCCGGTGGTAGTATGCAATTAGTCTAAGGCAGTCTATTGAAATGTAGTAACAAGAATGAAAAAAATCCCGTTGCTAATAAGGTTCAATGTGAAATCTTACTGTTGCCTTTTCTTATAAGAGCTAAAGGTTTACCCTAGGAAGATAGCAAGACATACATCCATTTTCATTGTTTCCCCCTGTGCAGGTCAATTAAAGGGTAACTGGCCTCATTTGTTATTGTAATGAGAATTTACACCTTCTTCAGCTTTTATTAATAATATGCTAGATTATTTAGGTGCTCTGAGTTAGTGAGCATATTCAGGGAAAGATCACACCAAGTTTCTGATCAGGGAGAGAGATAAAAACATACCAAGTGGTAAATGTACCAACTAACAACATCTCTGTATGGAACACGCTGAAATCAGGAAACTTGGCAGCAGGGTGGAGATAATACCAAATACATCAGCAGAGCAAAAGTCTATTTCTTTGAGGTTCTCTCTTCTTGGACACATATTCACAGTGACCTATCCTGCATTAATTGTTCTCTTTTTTTTTTTTTTTTTGCATACTACTTTTCATCTGAGGAATTCAAAGCACTCATCAATTAACTACTGTTCATTTGATAACTATGAAAAACAGAGGAAGGGCAGTTTACAGAAACTTCCACATAACCATCTAAATCTTTAAGACCAGGGAAAAAATTTCTTTTTCCCTGTTGCAAAACGTGAAGTTGCAATAATTGTGACATGCATGCTTCCTTATTCTTTACACTTTTACATCAATAAAAAGTGATTTACAATGTCAATCTTTATCCACACAGAGCTTCCTGTAGGTCTCCCCCTTCTAAAATAATTTTTGGGCTGATGTTTCTGCAACAGAGTATTAAAAGGTTGGGGTTCTTTCACTCAAAAATCTGTCACAATCAAGTTATTGAACGGTATTGGGACTCTTTCCCCACTGTACTGTCCCCAACCTGCCAGGACTCAGGTCTCTGCTCTGATTCACACCCACTGCACAGCGTTGGATCAGGCTCTTGAGGAAACGGAACTTGTGAGAAAGAGCTGTGAGGATGTCTGGAACTCTACCTTTCTTTCCTTGCAGGACTCTGCAGCCTGAGGTAGGATTGAGATAGGGATGACTCAAGGATTCAACTTGAAAACATTATGGAAAAACATCAACATGGAAAGGTTGATGCCTGGACCTAGTGACAATAAGGAAACAGAACTTTATCTCTGCATGAGATAGTGGAATTAACTGGTTCCCAACTTTGCTTTTTATTAACTACACTTTTCAGAAGGTTTTTGAACAATTAATCCAAGAATATCGGGAAGAATGTAGCTTTTGGACTTCCAAGTCGCTGGCTGGACATCAGGGAGCGCTGTTTCACCACCAGCGATTTGAACCGAGACAATGCAGCATTTGTCCGGCATAATACACGGCGTTTCATGTTGTACCTCTTTCCTAACCCTTCCTGTAGGTGGACCCTAAATCGGTTTAGACACTCTTCATCTTCATATGTAATCACAGTTTGAAATTACGTTTTTATTATACAAATTTAGAAATAATTTTTATTTTTATATAAATATGTGTATATATTTTTAGATAATATTTATATGTATGAAATTATTAAGACCTGGTCATGAAAGATCTGGGATTCTTAAAAAATCTTATTTCTGGGGAAAAAAAAGAATTCCATATATACACTGGAACTCCATTACATGAGATATATAGCTATATAACTATCCAGAATTTGGTCCAAAATGGCAGCTGTAGAGCAGTTTATTTCCTTTAAATGGAAAAAGAACTTAAAATTTTTCAGTGAATGAGTTGTTTACAGATAGATTAAGAAGGACCACTGAAGAAAAACACAGGGATAGTATTTTGATAAATTACACTTAGGATATACCTACTTTTTTTTTCAGATTTTGATATTTTTGAGATGCCTTTGGCCTTTGATATACTTTCCAGTGAACTTTTTTTTTGCCTATTAATAAGATAAAATACCATAGGCAAAACACCTGGTATTTCTTTTCAAACAATGTCATGAAGAACTACCATTGATTCTTTTAAATACAGATCATTACCCACAATCAAGTATGTATTTTTCAGTTAGAGGCTTTTCCTACTTCCTGCAGAGCATGAAATAGGAAAAAAGTCTCTCTTCCCTGTAGAGATGACTGCTGACCCTGCTGGGGGAACCCGGCCTCTCGATCAAATACATTCTAAATGAAATGCTCATGCATTGAGAGCTCCATTCCTAAAGACCCATAGTGAAACTGAAACCAGCATCTAAAAAGCAAACTTTGGACAGGAGGTTAATTCTTTCAGAGTAAAGGGTGTAGCAAGTCGCAGGAGTAAATTAAAGTAAAGTTAAAGAGGAATAGATGAACCACCTGAACCCACATCTGTCACCAGAAACCTGTTTTATATGTGGGAAGAGAGAGTAAGGATTTAGATGAATTGTGTGAAACAAATTATTAGGGCATCATGGTGGCTGGACTAGGCCTAAGCATAACAGACTGAACATGACTTACCAGTTTGCTACTGGGGGTAGTAAGCAAGGATACTGGAAAGGTGCCTTGCAGTTAAATCCTTGCTTTTGACAAATGTGACAGTATGATTAAAATTAAAAATGGTTCAGTGCCACTTAAGTCTACGTCACTGATGGATGAATGGGCAGGAGGATTGTTTCCAGCTTTGTTTACTTGAAAAGAACTTCTGACCACACAGCAGTATTTTCTAATTTTAAAGTCCCAGAACAACTGTAGTGGTTTGCAGGTACCAAGAAATTCAGGAGCTAGAAGGAAAAACTCATTTGGCAATTACACAGTGAACAAGAAGTGTACTGACTAGACTGATAGAGCCAGTGGTAAAGGAAAGTGGAGGCTGCCAGCAAACACAGTGCATGTTTAAACATGCTGCTCCTGCATACTTCAGAACAGCCAAGCACTCTGCAGCAACAAATCTCCATAAAGTGCCTGGGACATAAGTTTGAACTTGTTCATTCCTACTGTAAATAGACTGATATATCCTGTATGAACTTGACTAATTCAAAGCAGACAGGGGAAGCCTTTAAGATTTACTTTTAAGGATTGGCACCTGTGTGCTGGTTGTAAACGAAACAAAGTTGTCTTATCTGAAGAGTTCCGATTTCTCTGTAAAAATATAGATGAGATAGACTAAATTAGGTCTTCACCATCATGTCACAAAAGATTAATGGTATCCCAACATCAGTAACTCAAAACTAGCTGTGTGTATTTTACATTAAAGGGAGAGGAGATGATCTGCACTGTTCTCCTTTAAGTGCTTTTTGAACCTTCTGATGTCATCCACCATATTCTAACTTTTTTTAGCCAGTGAAGATTGCATTTTGGATTTGCAAGTATTTAATAGCCATGGCTATTTGTTCCCCAGTTGTGCCCATGCTGTTTCTTCATGCTGAATTGTGCAAAGAGCCCTAAAAAACAGGACTCCTCTCTACCTCCATGGCCCTGGAGCCATTTGTTCCAGATGCCAAGAGCACCAGGCTTCCTGAGAGGCAGGTGCAGGAGCAAGGAGCAGGTGTGCAACCATGCCCAGGGCGCTGCCCATGCCCTGTGCATGCGCAGAGGGACTGGATTACCTACATTCACACTGGAAAATGGGAACTTTCCACCTTTTCCTTTTCTCCTCTCTCCTCTCAGAAACAACTAACAAAACCTGGACTTCGAAAATCTTCTAGGTGAAAATGCAGCTGGACAAAAATGTTTCAAGAGTTTGACTTAAGAAATTGTTTCTATAAAATGGCATTAGCTAAAATGTGTTTTGTTCCATCTGGCAAATAACACAAATGCTTTGCGTCAGTGATGTAATGTATATATACACATTAATACACTAAACTACAAAACATCTAGGGAACCTATTATCCAGGAAATATATCTTACGTTAGTATCTACGGACATCAAAAGTAGAAAAACATTGGTGCTTTCAAAATAACATCCTAATTCTTTTCTTGAAGGCAAGTTTCCTAAATAATAGCTGTTTGAGTGACTAAAGAATAGGTGGGAGCCGTCAAACTTTTAGCTAGCTGGCTTGTGATTCTCTAACAGGGCAAAATGTGTAAATTTCACCAAATCTTTCTCATCTTGTTTTCCGGTTCCAAAGTTTACTGGTCACATAATTCAGATAACAAACTCTTTCAAACAGAGTGTCTATTTATTTTCTGGTTTTATACTGCTGAACACGACTGAATCTTTGTCTATGACCACAGCCCCTATAATATGCAACAATAGTGGTAATTAAGACAGGACAATTTTTCTGTTGTCAAGAGCTGTATTTGCATGGTATGGCATTCAAAAGACTCACCCCATGAAAGGATTAATCAAAAGTAGTGTAGCTATAATTTCTGAGGCAAGAGGAAATTGTTTTCATATGCAAATAATTTGGCTCCTGTGCTCTCATACTGCTAAAAAAGGAGCAGCATCAAGTTCAGTAGTGGGAAGGCTTAACTTAAAGGACAGCCCTTTAGAGACTAAAACCAGACAAGCTAAAATGTGACCTGGAAAAAGTCCAGGATTTACTTTTATTAACTTGCATCCAATGGTCCAGGCTCCACACAGTTAAATTAGAATTGCCAGTTTGTTAAACATTGAATGCCCCTCCCAAGAGGCGATGGGGTCTATAATTACTACACAACAGGTCAAAAAGCTTTCTTGTTCCTCCAAGTTCAGTAATCACAAGTTGTAAAAGTTCTCTCACTCAGAGGTTGGAGCAATAAAATGACTAGTACAAGGGCTGTAAATTAAAGTGCAAAGAGAAACAGATGAACTTTGGTAACAGCTATTGCTAACTGAAAAAATAAGGGAAACTTGTGAACTATGAAAGCAGTCACAACACAAAAGCAATTTATTTCAGCGAGGGACCAAAAAAGCAGAATGCTAATGGCACGCCCACCTCTTTTAACCCCACTCTGTGCTGTCCATTGTGTCGGTGTTTGTGGGATGAGATTTTTCTGCCCAGCTCATGGGTGTATTTATTCACCTTTGCTTGGGGTATGACTACGCACACAAATTAGAGTGAGGCAAGAGTGGGTGGGGATTTACAGCATGTTAGCTGCTCCCTGGAAACCGCCTGTGTGCATGCTGTGACCCTGTTTTCGATGAGGAGTACATGGCTTCTGCTCACTGCCAGGTACAGCCGTGTCCGTGGGTTGTTACTGGAGGTTACCTGACAAACTGTAAATCCACACCCTCGCTAGCCCCATAGCAACCTGTACAAGTCCAGCACAAGCAAATTCAACGGCAGGTTTTATGACAGAAGTACTCAATGTGCCTTCTGATAACACCACACTGAGAGACAGGACAACTCTCTGTCTGCCTATCCGTCTGCTTCAGTTCTGCCTACAGCCCAGGGATGTTGTCACGCGATACAGCACGTTAAAAACCACTTAGGACTCTCTGTTTTCAACAAGGGTTTTGACAAAGTTCCATCTGTATCTTCTTTCACAGAGAATGGCTAAAGGTGGGGGGGAAGTATTTTAGATGCCGAAACTGAAACAATTTTAATGGAAACAGAGTTTCTTCTGCTACAACTTGTGATCTCATGTTTTCCTCTGAGCCCTTTCCAAACCCTACAGAGCTGAGGTATTGGGCACAATATGACATTAGGTTTCCCTCGCTGCTGTGCAGTAGTCTGGATGAGGAGTTACTACAGTTTTTACATCTAATGCTGTTTATTTTAAGCAGCTTTGATGCTGACAACAGATGTTCTAAAAATGCTGTCAGCATTAGAGCCATGGAGATGCATTTTCAGGTACGTAAAGATGAGGGTGACAAACCTGTTACTGGCCCCACCCTCTGTAGTTAAGACTAAGCCCTGGCAGAGAGGTGAGGATGCCACAACGTATCAGACAGGTTGGTTTCTATAATCCACAGAGACACAAATAGAACATACATTAATGGCATGAGCATTTCTCTCCTGTGGCTACACCCTGTCTAGTTTTATGAGCCTCTGAACCAATGGCTGTGTACCTTTCAGTAGCTACTCTTACTTTCAAAGGTCTCCAACCTGATAGAGACCCAAGCTGTGGGCTTCTGAAGCCAAGAACAGCTTTATGAGGGTTGCCACTGCCTCTGAACTAATTTCCATTTTCAGTGTGCATGACAGTTTTGTCAAAATACACAAACACTGTGTTATTATTTAAAAAAATAAGTCATGATCTAGAAACAGGCCAAAAAGACCCAAACATGTAAAATAGCTTTTTGGGGGGTTTTTTACAGTGCTTGGAAGTAGTTAGACAGTCTAGCAGAAAGGCATGACTGCTCATTTATATTATTACTGGCTCTATACTTGACCACCTCCATATGGCCAAAACTTTTAAGTTCTCCAGGACTCCAAACATTCTCATTATTCAAATCAGTGTAACAAGACTTACTTGTTTTCTGGTGGTTTTCAAACAGGCAAGAAAAATAAAATACACAGAAGCACCAGTTTTATTAGTCCTTTGAGCAGCAGCATGTGCCGGTTTGTGACAACATGGAATCTTCAGAAACACATCATGGACAAGGTACTGGACATAATTTCTCAATATTGTCCTCTTCCTACAGTTCTTTCAAGGTTTCATTCTATGCAGATGATAAAGTCTGACAAAAAAAGTTGAATGCAAACATTCTGAAGCTGTCCTAATAAAAAGTTTCTGAGCAACTCTATAATATAATGACATATGTAGCAATGTCTATTGTCCAAAATACCTGTTGGCACTTTTGAGCATCAGTATTTCTGGTTGTTTCTATCTCTGTCATCCTTAACCAGTTAAAAGTCACCATGAGTTTTCAAAAGTCGTTAATTTTGTTGGAAAAAGATTAATGAGATTATGTTTCACAATTTGGTATCATACATGACCTATTTTCTAGGGATGAGACTTTGGTTATCTTCAGGAGGGTACACCCCAAACCAATCAGGTTTGCAGCCTCTGAAGAATCTCAGATCGAGATTGCCAAATACGCCAGTGGCATTGATCACGCTCTCTCCACTCATCTCTCTGATCTGCTGACCACAGTGCATGTCACAGCCCCACCTTGCATGTTTCCTGATACTTCAGGAGTGACTCATACATCCTTGCGACTTTCCCTGAAATCAGATTCTGTCCCTTTTCTGTGCCTGGGGAGTTTCACAAAGCCCACTTACCTAATTTCTAGTGAAGACCTGGAAATGACCTTACGTCATATCCCAGTATCACACTCATTCTTACTGGCTTCAGAAAAAGCTGGATTTATCTCCTTGGATCTGATTCACAGTGCACTTAAGTCAACAGAAAATCTCCCACTGGAGTCAGTGGCTCTTGAGTATTTTAGTGAACTAATACTTTATGCTCCAAACGGATCTGGATGAGATGTAAATTAGGGAGCAAAAGGTGGAAAATACAGATCACATGAATTTTCCTAATATAAGTTTACATACTTTGTGTATGTAGAGTTTGGTGACCAAAACCTTTTTATTTTTGCTATATAGTAGAGACAGCAATGTGCTCGTAGCATTTAAATTATAATTTGTCTGAGCTGTAATTATGTTTTAATAAGAGTAAACCACAACTAGCCTACACTGCACTGCCTAATCAGCAGTCAGCTATTTGATAAGAGGAAGTATCTCCAGCAGTTGATAAAATTATCCTGTTTATAACCAATATGCAAGGCCTTACCTTTAGAGCTGTGTGCTGAGGAAAGTTAATATGGAATGGCCATTGAATATGGTCACGTATTTCAGCACAAAGAGGTACAAGCACCACAAAAGGTACAAAAAACACACTGCCTCCCAACCCCCCAGACACCAAGGTACCTGTGTAATAAATTTCAACACTCGGGCCCTTGTATCTGTTTAGCCTCATGTCTGCTCTACTGGCTTTGATTCTACTGAGAAGCTGCCCTCAGAATAACCTGGAAAGAGAGTAAGATTAACCCTGCTGTGAATGGTCCCTCATTTCCATCACCTTGCTGGTGAATGACATCATGTAGAGCAACTCTCCTTCAAAAATAGTGACAAACGTTTAAACAATAATTTCTTCACATCTGGAAATCTGGCAAGTCCACAGATAGCGAGTTCCTTATTAGCCCCTGCAAATTGGAGCCAAATTAAAATGTTTCTATGTTTGTAGCAGTTATCTTACGACTTTCTACAGGTGCTAATTCACATTTTGCAATGTGTCACAACACAACAGTGCTAAAACACACTGTGAGAGGCTCTAGGCCACATAAATACCCTAAGACCATTCAACCCCTAGATACTAAAGGTTATGGCTATTTTTTGACAACAAAGATACCTATGTGGTATTTGAAGGTGGTTGTAGAAGCAGGGCTACTTTCAGTAGTAGCCACTCCAAGATTTCAAGACTGCTTGGATTTGTAAAACTAGGCACAGAGTTTTACCCACACAGAACAAGGATCAATAGAAGAAAGAGGACTAGCTGTACCCAGCCTGTTCTGTTCCTCTACATTTACGTATTTAAAAAATTAATAAAATAAAGGCAAAAGCCTATCATAAAATTTATTGGTCTTTATTATCAAGGTTTACGTAGGGCAGCTTGGCAACTTGATAATGACAAGATAGCTCTTCTTGTCTCTAACAAACCAGTACTTTAACATGGAATAAGAGGTTTATAGTAAGGCAGGCATTTCTGAGCTTATTGACCCTACATCTTTCTGGAAAATGTCATCACTTAACAAAAGCAATGTGAGAAGTCCAGATCTGAGACTTTAGTCTTCCCAAGTTTTCATATTACTGGGCCAAGCTTTCATTTTGAGTGTTTGACAAGTGTACCAGAAGAATACATTTACCAATCAGAAACCACGCAAAACCACACGAAGAATCAAGATAAATGCTGCAAAACTCTGATTTGGGCTGTACCAGGAGCAAATCCAAAGAGCAGTGCTTTAACTCAGACCCACCTGAGACAGCAGCAGGGCACCGGAGACAAAAACAACATACAAAACCAGGTACAACACAAACACAGCTGCACACAGAGACAAAACCACTTAGAGAGTTCACCAGCACTTTCGCTTCAAACATGCAAAGTTTTCAAACAGTTTCACTTACTGACGTCTGCATGTGCAGAAGCAGAAACATGTTTTTACTGTACAGTGAACTGGTAAGAGGAAGCTGCAAGTCTTTAGGCAGAATATCATTCTGGTTTTATCCTGTACTAAAATAACTTGTTTTTCTAGGGTGCTAGTATATCTTTTAGAAAGATCTATTCATATTTTAAAACTGAATAAATAAACTCAAGGTTCATAAAACATTTCCAGTGTACCATACCTATCTTTTCTCTTCCATTTTGGCACTGCTTTTACACTTTGGAAAGCCATCTTAAAGCCAGCAGCCGGCTTTCCCGTGTTTCCTCCTCGGCAAACTGTCAGGGCCCTGGCACTACCTCCCATTTTGTAGGTTCCCACAAAGCTGCGCTGCTCAGAAACAGAGCACTCAGGACTACTTTCTCCTGAGCGAGGAAATGAGGATACTGCAGCACCAGGAGCGAATCTTCAGAGCAGCCTTAAGGTAGAGACTTCTACTATGTATTCTAGAAAGGAACCAAAACCGAAAATAAAAAAACACAGAGCCAGTAAACATCCTTACAAAAGAGTTCATTCTATACAGAAAAGAATTCTGTTTTTTAATTTACTGAGGAATTACCAGAGTTTATGTCAAACACGGAGTAGTTCACACGGCACTCCCGAATGCGAACAAAGCTCACTATAAAGTGCGAGTATTCCCTGCTTACTCTCAGCTTGCCTAGGGGGGAGTGGAAACACGCCCGCCTGTCCCGAGGGAAGAGCCCGGGGCCACCAGGCCAGGGACCTCGGGACCGCCCCGGCGCTCCGAAGGTCAGCAGCGGGCGCGGGAAGCCCCGAGCCGGGAGGGACGCGGGTTCTGCTCCCTCTGCCCGTGTGTCACGGGGCAAACACGCCCGGCAGCTCCCGGTGATGACTAACACTTTCCCCTCGACAGCGGGGACAGCTGTACCCCTGCTCCCCGCGACGGCCCCAGCCCACCGCCCCTCCGCCCGGGCGGGATGGTTTCACAGCCGGGGTGGTTTCCCAGCCCCGGTAAAAAGCGGGTACGGCCGCTCCCCCTCCCCATTCCGCAGGACAGGCGCTGTTGGGGCCGGGCTGGGAGCGGGTCCCGCCCTGCCCCATCCAGTTTCGCCCAGGTGCGGGGGGAGGAGGGGGCGGCGGTGGTTTAAGAGCGCGCCCGGCGGGCCCGGGGGAGGAGCCGCCGCCGCTCCCCCCCCCCGCGCGTCCCAGGTGTAACCGGAGCCGGGAGGGCGCGGCGCAGCCACCACCACCTGCGGAACCTGTCGGGCGGCTCACACCGCGCCGCCGCTGCTGCCGCGCACGCACCGCTCCCTCTCCCTCTCTGCCCGCGTCCCCGAGG
>VYXC01003460.1:1742250-1753819 GCA_013397175.1 Platysteira castanea | reverse complement strand
GCCGCTGCGGAGGGTGCAGGAGCGCCCAGCCCCAAAAGCGCCTCTTTGCCCGCGCCCCGAGGGGAGCCCCGGCGCTCGGGAAGGGAGGGCGGGTGGCCGGGGGGAAAGCGGGGGGTGCGGGCACGCCACGCCCGGCCGGCGAGGGGCGGCTTTGTCCGACCTGCCCGGCGGCGGAGCGCGGGTGGCGGTGCCCCGTGGTGCCCGGCTCCCTGCCCGCGGTGCCCCGCTCACGGCCGCGCTTCTCTTGCAGCGTGTGTCTGCGAGAAGAACAAGCGTGTCACCAACTGCAGGGTGGAAGACAACCGCTGCCGCTGCGACGCCATCGGCTCCGGCGTCACCGTGGACTGCAGCACCCGTGAGTAAAAGGGCACGGGCGGGTGGGTGAAACAGAAACGCGGTCGCAGAGCGCTGGGGAGTATGTGAGAATGACCATTGAGTTCCCAGCAAATAATGGAGGCAATGAAGGAGTTCTTACTCCTGATCTTCCAGGTCAATTGGCGTTGAAAAATAAGCGTTTAGGGTTTCTCTACTTGTACTGATGTAGGCTTCTCTCTCCTCTTCAATATTTGTTGTCCAGTGGCAAGAATTTCTTAAAAATGAATGTTTAGCCTCCTTGTAAACACATATCCTCGCTTTTCGTACAAATCTAGAGGGGAAAAAGCCTTGTTACAAGACCTTACTCTGGTTTCAAGCTCAGCTAAGCTGTGAGCAAGCCTCTAGATGTGAAAAATGGAAGCTGGAAGTCCTAAGACTGGACTTAGGCCTTTGCCTCGAGAGGCTGACATACCCAAGTTGCATTGATTTTATGCGCCACCTACACGTTAGACATCTGCCCTTCCGTGTAATGGCTTCAAATCTGGTTGCTGTTGATGTAACCTTGTGTTTCTCCCGACTCAGAGCTCTGTTTTGGACATGCGTGCTCTGATGCTGCATAATGTGACTTTCTGGTTATTTTTAGTGACTTCAAAATGCCTGTTGATGAAAGCAGAAGTGATGGGCTCAAAATCGGGTCGTCGTGAGAAACCAAAAGATGCGTTTGAAGATACCGATGGCCTCTATGATCCTGAGTGTGAAAATAGTGGTGCTTTCAAGGCGAAGCAGTGCAATGGAACCACCTGTTGGTGTGTGAATACAGCTGGAGTTAGAAGAACTGACAAACATGATGCAGACTTGAAGTGCAATCAATTAGTCAGAACGACGTAAGTCTTTCAACAGGGTGTGCTGTGACATGAAAACATTCCTGTATGAGGCTCTGCCTTGTGTGAATGATGCACTGGGGATGAATGAAGATGGAGCAATCAACCCTTGGTTACTGCTGGGTTTTTTTTCTTCAGAAACAAGGAGACATTGAAGGGGTTTGGAAGAGACTTTGCTTGCTTGGTTTTTGTCTCACTGTTCTGTTTTTTTTAGCCTGGGGTTAGATTTTTTTTGGTATGTTTTACATGCATGTACTTCAAGAATATTCATTGTACTTTAGGTGGATCATCATTGAAATGAAACATGCTGAGAGAAATGCGCCTCTGAACGCTGAATCTTTAAAGAAGTAAGTGATGATAGTAATGTGTCATGATAGTGTCTGCATGTCCTACTAGATATCTAGTGTATTTCTAAACAGTTGCTTAAAAGCATTTTCAGATCTGTGAACTCATTTGTAAGACACCTTAGAAGTGAGCTGCAGATTCTTCATAGAATTGTTGTAATTTTTATTGAAAACAAATTAACTGCTAAAGAGATTCCCTTCCATTTAAAATTGATTGCTACTTTTTTCCCCCCTTCAAATCCATATACTAAAAGAAATGGAAGGTCATAGGTGAAACTGTTCAGGAAGTAAACTGACACAAATGGCAGAAGGACTACATAGAAGCAGCAGGAGGAAAATAAGAGTTCAGTCTATTTTTTTTTTTTTCCTTTTGTTAAAACACAACCCTACTTGTAGCTATTAGATCACCTCCTTTCCAGAACAGAAGCTGCTGCCCTCTAGCTCTTCTTCTGAACTTTTCAAACTGGTAAAACTCTTTTGTCTAACATAGGTGTTTATTTTTCACGAAGTGCATCTTCACTGTTAGGAGTTAATTGAGCTCCAGTATGAAGGGAGTGCACTGGGTTTGGTTGGGGCAGAGTTAATTTCCTTGGCAGCAGTTGCTGTGGTGCTGTGTTTTAGACCAGCGACCAATACAGTGTTGATAAATCCACCAGTGTTTTAGCTGCTGCAGAACAGCACACAGATAATGTCAAGGCCATCTCAGACTCTCACCAGCTGCCCCAGTTAGTAGGTTGGGGATGGGCAAGAGGCTGGGAAGGGGATGGGGCTGACCTGAATTGACTGAACAGATAGCCCACATTTGTATAATGCCACGTTCATCAATAAATCTGGGGGAAAGTTTTTTTCCAAGTAGCTATTGCTTAGAGGTTGGGTGGACGTTGATCTGTCAGTGATGACTGATTGCTTTTACATCACTTGATGTTTTATATTTCCCCCACCCAGCCCTTTCACTTACTGGACTTTTTAGCTGATGAGGGTTGTTTTGGTTTGGTTTTTTTTCCCCTTGCTTTTGCCCTTCTGATTCTTTTCCCAATCCTGGAACAGAAAAGAGACTAGGGGGAAGTTCGTGAGAGACTAAGTGAGGGTTTAGCTGCTAGCTGAGGTCCACCCACCACAGAGACTGCAGAAGAAAACAATTACACTGGTCTTCTCTACTTCTGAAATGATATGTGTGAAATAGTACTGTTTTACAGCCATGGCTTTCATATCCTTACAGGTTTTTCACGGACACCATTACCAGTCGTTACCTGCTGGATGGCCGCTATATAAGCAGTGTCCTGGTAAGAGGCACATAATGTTTAGTAAAGTATCAGAACTTAATTTTGTTGTGAGTAACCTTGAAAACTCTTATTCGACTAATGCAGTAAAACACGAGTTTTAGTAGAAGCTCTCAAAATAGTGACGCTCACTGAGCAGTTAGCAAATAGCTGTATCTGAACAGAAATGCTGAGAAACTACACTGCTCTCCTTAGTCTGTAGATTACTTCTTTGCCTCACTTAAAAAGTGGAATTTGAATCCTACTGTAAACAGTTGGCTTGAGTTCAAGAACCATAAACTTGATCCAGGATGTCAGTTCACAAACTGGATCATAATGTTTTGGTGAATATTTGATAGTTGGATTTAAACTACCTCCTTCTTAATTCCACCTTTTTTTTTTCAGTATGAAAACCCTTACATTACTATTGATTTGAAGCAAAATTCCTCAGACAGATCGTTTGGAGGTGTGGATATAGCTGATGTGGCCTACTACCTTGAAAAAGATGTAAGTGTGACATGGGTGAAGTCTCTCAGAGGGTGTGTGTATTGCACTGAACTCGGGAGTCTGGCTGTGTACTGGCTAAAGCAAGGCAAATTATTCCTGTGACGAGATAAATGACTACCACAATGTGATCTAGCAAGTCTCTCTTTTCCTATCTGTTTTAGGTAAAAGGTCAATCCATCTTTCATAATAACGCCGGGCTAAATGTCAGCATTGACAACGAAGAGGTGAAGCTTGAGAAGACAGTGGTCTACTACGTTGATGAAATTGCACCAGAGTTTTCCATGAAGTCTCTGACTCCTGGCCTTATTGCTGTCATTGTGGTGGTAGTAATAGCAATAGTGGCTGCAATTGTTGTTCTGGTAAGTTCTAACAAAGCTGCCAAGCCGAAAGGTACCAGTACAATTTAAGAAGTAACAACACGCATATTTTGACTCTGATGGAAAGTTCTCTGTTGTAAATTGGCTTGCTTCTTCAGACTTGGGAGGTGGGAAGTTGGTGATTGGCCTACTGTCACTGTTTCAGGTTACAACCGAAGGGTGTCACCCGGAAAACAAGTACTGGGAACAATTCATAGAGGTGAACAAAGTACCTCCTGGTTCAAAGTACCTCCTGGTTTAAAGTAGTTGACAATGACAGACAACCTCATTTGTACTTCACTTTGGAAGGATAGGGAAAGGACAGGTTTAAGTTTTGTCTTTTTAAAGTCAAAACCAGATGGAATTACTTGTATATCAAGACTTAAATATTGCATCCTTCTCTTACAGGTGCTCACAAGGAGGAGGAAAGGGAAGTACGTGAAAGCTGAGGTAATTAATTTCTGTTTGTGGTGCATTTGTGGGGAGGAGGTTGGCCAGAATCCAGAAACTCCTAAATTTGCTGTAGGTTAAAAGCTTACCTTGGGTGCTTCAGATGTGTTCAAGGAGACTGAAAGTATTCAAATTCTGTAGCTAGGTTTCACCTCTGTCTAGTTCTGCGCTAGTTTCAAAGGCAGCTGGTGATCTGCTGCTTTTCCCAGGGCTGAGGGGGTGGGGTTCGGTTTTACTGCACGTTCTCTTTTACATATGTATAGCGAAGGGCCGTGCAATCCACAGGAAGTGCTGATAGTCTTGTTGTGTGATTAAGTCCTTTCCTGAGGTATTTGCATGGATCTTGCAGTTTCCATTGAAGAGCTACTTTCCAATGGAATAGTAAATGGTGCTTCACGCCATGTGTGGAGCCTTTTGTGAAGGAATCCAAACAATGTTGTAGCTAAATAGTGTCTTTTTTTTTTAATCTGGTAGTTTTGGCGTGGTTGATACTGTTAGTGTTGCATCAAATCCATTTGCCAGTGAAAATCTGGGCTGTTAAGTCCCAATGATTTACTGAGTCTTAAAGTTTAGAAGTATCGTAAATGTTGATCTCCCTCTACCTCCTCCCCTTCAGGTGAAGGAAATGAACGAAATGCATAGAGGACTGAATGCTTAACTAAATCAACTGAAGACAAGTCAGATTCAATCAAAGAAGACAACAAAAACATGGGAGGCATGAATGTTAACTCTTAAAAGTTTCCTCCTGAAAGGGAGGCAATTGTGCTCACTTAATGATTTGTCAAAACTCTTAACAACCAAGACTGGTAACCATTCATCTACTTTTACTATTTGTTAAGAGTTAAATGCCCCATCTTACTCAAGTAAAACTTAACTATTGCTCCCTGATTTTATTTTTTTTTTTTTAATGATGATGAAGCGAGTTGACAACTGCTGTTACTAGGGTTTGGGAGCATACATGCTTAAATGGTTATTTTACCCTTGTGGGAGTTGTATTGAAAATAATGACTTTGTAGCCATGTTGTAATGAGACCGTCTCCTGTATAACTGAACACGGCGTTTTTATGGCAGTTTGTACATATTTGAAGTTGCTGTAACTTTTTTATGACTTGAATTAATAAAACTTTGAAACAGGCTTCTAATTCTTCCATGGTGAAATGATAATCTGCTAAATTATCATCCTTACAGATTTGTAGTTTGATTCCTTAAAGCAAGGAACCTCAGAATAGTTGAAAAGATTCTAGAACTCCAATTAGCAGTTTTTATTAGCCATCTAGTATCTCAATAGCATGATATTTTTTCTTAAAGCTGTGAAAAGTATGCAACAAGAGTGAGATGATGTATAAAAAATCAACAGGCTGAGAATGGAGTCATTTCAAGAATGCATAGCCTGCTCTTTCCAATGCTCTGTAAGTATTTAAAATAAAATACCCCTCTAATCTAGGACATCTCTGGTGCAGCGCTGGGGGTGGGCAGGCCTGGCATCTGATGGTGGAGCTGGGGAAGAGCACTTTACCCCGTTACTGTGATCTTGTCTGTGGCAAAGCTGTTGCACAGCAAGGAGCTGTTTCTGCTGTTATTCCTGTTCTCTGCCATAGATGCTGACCAGACTTCCACAGGCTCTCTGCCTCCCAGAGCCTTCCTTGGACACAAGAGCTTGCTTTGGCTGTCAGTAACCTGTGCCATGGATATTGGCTAGCAATCCCTCCAGCGTATCTGATTTTTAAAGGAAATGCTGTAACTCCTGTTGCCAAAGAAATGACGAGATGCAAGATAAGGAACTGAATGACAAACCTTGTTACTAATGTGGTTCGTGTTTTGACCCACCCTGGCTAAAACAGGAAAAGTAGGATGAACTACAGGGAGGATATTCTGCGTGCTGCTCATGAAATTAAATGTGAAGTGTGCCCCGTCAGTGTGCCTGCTCGATATAACAGGGAAGTTGCTGAACTGTGATGGTGTTACGTCCTCTGTCACAGCTCACCAGGATCCCTTCTGCCTTTCAACAGGGTGGTACCTCACATGCATGCATTGCTGTGTTGGATACTGCACAGAAATCCTGACGTAGGGAATTTACTGGCATGTTTTGCAGCCTTTTCAGGCACCTTTGTCAGTTATAACTGCTGCAGGGCAGGCTCTCCCTCTGCTGATCTGTGCCATTCCCTTTCTCCCCAACTATGCGGGCGATCTGAGGTCTGATGAATTTTGTACAATTCTGTAAGCTGTTAACCAAATAAAGCCCAGTTTTCAGTAAGCTGGTCTTGTACTGAGTCGTGTGTATTATTGTCTTGCCCAATGCTTCCCTCTCCATCTCTACTTCCTTAAATGTCTGCAATAGGGTATCCTTGCCATTTCTTTCTTCCTGATGTTCTAATGCCATTGTTTTCTCTCCTCCTCCCTCCCTCCCCATTTCACACCTCGTTTTTGGCCTGTGGGATGGAAAGAGGTGTTGTGTGCTGTGGCTGGGCTGGAGCTGCACGTGTGTAGACTTGACTGGACTGGCTGGTACGTAGCTGCTGTGTGGCCTGGACCTTGTCCCAATCGGTTTGTTTGAACATCATCTCCCTGCTTTTCCCACAGTACAGTGAGGCATTCAGACACTTTTCCATTTTTTTTTACTTAGTGGAGCTTTTTGTGTTGGATGTGAAGCTTAGTGCTCTGTTATGGTCTTCTTCCTTGTCCAATTTGCCTGAAACTAGCCAAAGGATTGGAAAACCAGAAAGTTTACAGAAATTCTTAAAAAAACCCAGAGTTTTAACTAAATCCATAACTGAAGGGAATGCACTGTTTCTAAGCTCAGTTACTATGGTACTAACACGGTGCTGCTCAGCTCTCAAAATGGTGATCAGTAATCGTTTTTTCATGAGTTCCCTGTTCTAAATATTTTATTGACATATTGGCTTTTGTTTTGTTCTGTTTGCTAAACACTGCACTTGTCCAGCAGTCCAGCTGCATAAAAGTGTGTATTTATAGGGAAATGGAAAAGGATGAGGGGGAAAATACCTAAGAAATTAGTGTATTGGTATCCTGCAGCTTATTGTGTTTTATAGATTTTTATACCAAGAGAGGACTAACGTGCTGAAATTAAAAAAAAAAGCCAATATCAGATTGTGTCAACTCTCCACATATGCATGTAATAGTTCTCATATATAGAGCAAGATGGCAAAAAATGATTGCTGATGAAAAATAAGGTATTAAATAGAAAAATATTAAATGTTTGCTATTTTAATACTTGGATACTACTTTTGATACTATTGGAAATACTATTTTGATACTATTCAGCAAAGTTAAAAAGAGAGCTTCCTGTAAAAGAAACAAACTAATAGAACTTAATAGAGGACTAGTAGTCTCTGCATCAATTTTTAACTAGGTAAATATTTTGATACCTCCATTTGCCTTATTCATTAACTTCCTTACGTGAATGAGCATATTTTTAAAATCTGAAGTTCTACACGAAGTTGGGATACCATGTTTTCTCTCTTTTAATGTAATGTCAGTTTTGAGAAAGCATATGAAGGGCAGATTGAAAATGTATTAAATAATTTGAGACTGGATAAATGAGACTTGTGTTACAGAGAGGGATAGACACAGAATGTCCAAGAAACCCTAGCAATAATACATATCTTAGTGCCTGTGTACAACATGGGAAAATAATGTTTGTATAGGCAAATGCAAACCTACGACTTCCTCATGAATTATTACGCTAGCAAATATATATTATTTTTACTGCTGAGTAAAATTAAATATATGTTTATGCAAAGACTATGACAGACTTTTTAGAAGAGGGTGTGCAAATAATACATCTGAGAAAGCATGACCAATGAACTATACAGCTTTCTTCTAAGACCTAAGTAATGCCAAAGCACAGTTTCCACAGCTAGAAAATGAAAGGTCGGTGTTGCATGTGTAGGGTCTGTTGACAGTACTGTACCCATTACCCTCCTGAACAGAGTAGTTTGGTAAGAGAAATAACACTGTTTGTGAACTGTGTTTATTTATATCCTCACCTGCTGGACTTTGAACACCAGAATACAGTGACTTTGGATTACTTGAAATAGCCAGAAAAATATTCTAGGAAACTAAAAATGCCAGCAGCTCTGCTGCTCCAACTTTACAAGTGCTAGCTAGGGAATTCTAGCAGCTCCCAGCAGAGGCTGCAGTCTGGTAAAGGTCCATCCCGAGGCAGGCAGGCAGTCAGGCACACTGCAGGGGTGCCTTGTATGTTTGGAATAGTTGGGCCCAAACTCGGAGAGATTTATGAACTCTACTAAAATCCTTGTCTTAGCAGGGACATGCAAGGGCAGATATGCACAAAAAGGAGGTGGTGTGTGATGGTAGAGGAAACACTGACCAGTTTAAGGTGTGTGAAAACCTCACACATGTAAGAAGTGATTTTTTCTCAACTATTCTCTAAATGCACTGCAGAATTCTTACACTTGCCTGCCAAGTAAAGCATGGCCATGCCAAATCTGAGTGAAAAAAAGTAAACAAAAGAAAGTTAAAAGGTTCTTTACAAGGCGACAGCCATATTTTCTGTTTTCAAACTTACATTGTCTAAATATTCTTATCTTGTTAATGTGAAGTCTCTGCTGCACGGCACGTGTGCACACACAGATACGCATCAGTCCAGATTTTCTGGTGCCATCCCCACCAGCTCGAAAGCATTAGAGCTGCCACTAATCACAGCTGTATACTAATCAACCACTGGTGAAAAATAATTTATTTTTTCTCTCTTTTTTCCTGGAAAGTGGTTAAAGGACATCCACTTTCCTAACTGAAAAACCATTGTAACTTTTCTCTATATGCTACTTATGCCTAAAATGGCAACAAAATTAATTAAGGTCTAGATTAACTCGAGTTTTCCATCTGCCATGGGCATAACAATTACAGACATCTCATTCCCGTCACTCCTGGTAGGCAAGGGGAAAAGCAGGGAGTGTTCTGTTCCATACAGCACAGTGAAACGAGCCAGCCTGGCGACAGGGAAATGGTCCCCACTCCGAGTTGACCTCTGTGGATCAGCCGGTCCCTGCTGGAGCTGCCCGGGAAGAACAGTGGGATACAGAAAATGGTAGAGGCTCCAAGGGAAGGCGATCAGTGCTGAGCTGTTCTGTGCAAGGGATGCCACAACACAAATGCTGTTCACGGGCTGTGGTCACCACGCTCAGGGCATTAGCGGCCAGTTTGGGCGGAGGCTCGCTGCGAAGTCGAGCCTGCGGAGCTGCCTTGAGCAAAGTGCTGAATGAGAAGGTGCAACCAGCCCAGGGCAGAGCGAGGGAAACGCTGAAACACGCAGCAATTACAGCTTAGCAGACATTATTTTACCGCTTTTGAAGGCGGCAGTGAGGGCCTTGGAGCCCACCCTGTCTCCAGATGTCTGTATGGGACACTCCTTTTCTCCCTGTTCTATCTCCTGCCTTATCTGTAACCATCAGGGTGTACAAAGACAAGCAGTCCCAGCTATTCGAAATGTGTATTCTGGGCTGACCCGGTATTATCGATGCTTGGGAAGGTTGCCTGACACTAAGTGCATTCCCAAGATAATGTATTTTCTAAATGACAGTTGTTCAGGCTGAATTTTACTATATGAGTATTGCTGCAAGCAAGCGCTTTTGGTGGAGGGAAGTATCAGACCAGATAGTTTAGCTACTTCTGAAAATAATAGAAAAGTACACTTATTCATACTGAAAACAAATACATTTGACTTGCCAGAGCAGTGCCATTTTTACAATTGTTACAGAGATAAGAGGAAGATTTTTGGCTACTACAAAGCTGTCAAAGCTCTAGAGACATGCCTGCTTTGCTCCTTCCTTCCTAAGTCAAATAAAGGCACACTGGACTTTCTCTTCACTCCAAGAACCACCTATGATCCTTCAGCAAATACATTTACAGAAGGGGGTTGAAGGCCTTTGCTGGAAAAGCTGTGTTACCTCAGGGCTACAGGACTGGGGCTTGGGAGGGGAAGGCTGAAGTGTGGATAGGAAGCCAAGAGTGACACCAGGCAGGAATGGGGCAGAGGTGGGGACACCAAAGCGTTCCCTGGGGTGGAATGGGCAGCATATGGCAACATCTTCAGACCAAGGCAGTTCTTAAGGGGGCATCTGAGGGGCCTTTTGGAAAGCACCTATTGACACCAAGAAATATTAAAGATTAGCACATTGAAAGAAAGTTGGAAAGAAGAGAGAAGCTAGGTGAGAAATTCTAGGAACAGAGGTCCCAAAAGCATTCCTCAGCTGGAACCAGATGGGAGGGAGGAAGAAAGGATGGGAGATGAGTTTCGAGCAGCCAACTAACACAGGGTAGAAATGAGAGAGAAAGCAAAGTTCAAACAAGGGGATGTACTGTAGCATCAAGGTACACAAACCAGAACATAACATTTATGCAAGAAATACTGAGGCATGTAAAACAGAAGATGTGTTTTGTCTATAGGTGATAGTGTGCAGGCAGCTGGATTGGGATACAAGAATTTGGGAAGTGAGATACAATGGTTTCTGCTTGGAAAGATAAAGAGCAGTGCAAGGCAAGAGGAGTTTCCAAGAAGATTTAACTTAGCTGATGAAACACGGCATTTCTCATTATTCTTAGACGATATCACTAAAAGAAAGATTGTCACCTATGCTGTTTCTATTCCTTTGTGCCTTTACAGTACAAGATAAAACAGGCAAACAAAACAAAAAATAAAAATGCTTAGGACAGTACAAGGAAAAGAGCACAAAAAAATCAAAACCCTAAAGCACTCTGGGCACAAGGACCACCTTGTAGCCAGGACTCAGGATACCTCTGAGTGCTGCAGGCCAATCCGTGCCCTTTCTGTCCCTGGCCTGGGTAACCACCATGTGTAACTGGGGGTCAAGCCTTGGGGTTTTTGGCCATTTCCCCTGATCCTTGTGCTGCCTGGGAGGAGAGACCCACCCTGTAAGGCGGGCAAGAGCTGCTCTCTCGTTGCTGGAGGGAGCACATGGGGTCTCTGGACACCATTCCTGCTGTAAGCAGAGGAGAGCCTGTCACCTACAGCCCCTGGCAGTGACTGACCCGGGTGCCAGCCCTGCTCTCAGGCTGAGCTCCAGCACTCGCCTCGGGCAGCCCGTACAGGACACTCTTCTCCTCATGGAGTAAAGGCAGTGACCACCTCGGCACGGCTGCCAGGGGCACACCAGTTATCCAACATCAGGCTGGACATTAGGAGGAATTCTGCCCGGGGAGGTGGTGGAGTCACCGTCCCTGGAGGCCTTTAAGGAAAGGCTGCATGTGGCACTCGGTGCTATGGTCTGGTTGACACGGTGCTGTTCGGTCGCAGGTTGGACTCGATGATCTCAGAGGTGTTTTCCAACCTAATGGATTCCGTAGTCCCGAGTTGAAGGCAGCACGGAGCCGCGGCCATGGGGCACCGGCGTTGCCATGGCGGCGGTGGCGGCGCGCCGGGCGGCCGGGCCTGCGCGCTCCCGCAACGCGGGCGG
>VYXC01003460.1:1689748-1735744 GCA_013397175.1 Platysteira castanea | reverse complement strand
CCCCAAAGTTCTCAAACTAAACCCTTGAACTCAAGTCCTGTTTCTTGCTGCTGTTTTGTGATGGACAGAATCCCTATTTTTTGACCTTGAGAAGAGCCAACTAGCAAATACTTAGATGTATTCCACTTTTGCTAACTGCCCCATGACTAGGTACACTTTTAACTTTGCTGGTCAGTCGGGATTGTTTTCAAAGTAGACAAACCTATTCCTTGCTTGCCATGCTCCAGGGACCAGAGTTGAGTACTTTAATGCTGCACTGTTTCATTTAACATTTTTGGTGGTTGCCAAGTTTAATAGGAAAAAACCATGTTCTGTTCCTAAATAGTTGTGTGCCATTCAGTGGGTGCCAGTAAACTTCACTACCTAATTTTTTTCTCTTTTTTTTGCCTTTATTTTTTTTTTTCCACTCTTTCCAGAGTTCTGTGGAAAATGCGAATACTGCACAGTCTCTAGCTGGTTTACTGAATAAATGCAGAACTCCTCAAGGACAAAGACTAGTTAATCAGTGGATCAAACAACCACTTATGGACAAGGCCAGAATTGAAGAGAGGTAACAGTATTATATGTTTGAAAGACTTAAGAACAAGTTAGTAACCATTTTATTTAAAGCCCTTTCTTTTCAAGCACAGAGTGCCACAACCAAGAAATAATAATGGGTGGAGTCTTTTGTGTGCTGCCCTGTAAGGCATTGCAGTTAGAGCAGAATATATTTTTCCTTGAGATGCTAAGTGATAGGTTACTGTTGAATTAAATGCTTTTTACAATTACACGTTTTAAAGAAGAGGTTCATTGTGTTTAGGTGATCTGAATGATGCTGTGCCACAGGCAGTGTAGCAGCCACTTACTAACTGTTGTTCATATGCAAATGCTCAGTCTGTATAACAGTATTTTGATGTCACTTCAAGTTTACCAGTTAAAAAAAAAATCAACAAAACACCCAAACAATTAAGCAGTAGTGACAGTAGTGACATCTTCCTGTTTCTAGAAGAAAGCTAGTTTTGATTGCAGTAGGTCACTCTAATCATGTCTAGATATTGTGGGGGCTTTTTTTTTCTTGCTCTTTGATCCGGCCCTCTGTGACCGTGTGGCTGGCCTGCCAGTAGATAACAGTAGCAATTGATAAGAAGCCTTAGAGAATCTGATAAATATCTGCTGAGAATGTACAGATGACTCTCAATCTTTCAGAAAAGAAAACTGCAAAGGCTGTATTCCTGCTGTGTGTCTTTGTCTTGAGTATGTTCATCATGCAAATACAAGTTACACGTTTTTTAAGCTACTCCTAAATACAGCTGTATTCTTATGATCTAAAACAAAATTCCATGCAGCTCTAGCAATCAGCAGGTTAATGCATTACCAAATGTGTATTAAAGTGTATCTTGACAAAGCAGAAGAGGCCAGAAAATTGAATTTAACTTTGATATATCCTCTAAGGCTCGTATTTCACATAAGGCATTGCAGGTATGTCTGTATATGCTGTTGGGCACAGAGCCCTACTACCAAAAGAAGAAATCTTGGCTTGGACATGCTGATATTTAAATAAGTTATGCAAAGAGTAGTTGTGGTTTACGTCCAGCTGGCAGCTAAGCACAGAGCTGCTCGCTCACCTCCCCGGTGGAATGGGAAGGAGAGGCAAAATCCAAAACACAGCACTGTACCAGCTACTGAGAAAAAATAAACTTTATCCCAGCCAAAACCAGGATGATAGTTTTCGCTCTAGATTTCTGGAGACTGAATTATTCTGCTTCTCTTCAACAAGTTTTTCTACTTTTCCTAATCATTTGCCAAATGGTGTGTAGTAACTTGATCAGAACCCACTTAGAAATGTTGTTAATGTGACACTGAAATATTTGTTCCCAGGTTTATTGAATGCTGTATCTTACTGCTGCATGTGTTACAAAAGCTTTCATTGTTGGTTCTTGACTAAGTACCCGAGATCATCTCTGTCTGTCAGTTTTGGATCCTAAGATCTGAGCCTAATTTAATTTTATGATTGTGTTGTTTTTAAAATTTTGGAAGTTAGAACTCCCGTTTTTTGTAATTTTCTTATGTCAAAGTAAACATTAGAAATTTTAGCTTTTGTGTGAGACATGTTTGCTTATTACTGTACATCAGAAATCTCCCAAGTTTGGAAGAGACAATGTTTTCTTTATAAAGCTGGGGTTGACTTGTAGGCAGAAAATGTAACTTGACCTGTTTTGTCGAGTTACTGTCACCTCTGCCTTTCGTATTGCGATTCTGTGTGGCTAATGTTGGCTGCATGTAGGAAAAGGTATATTTAAAGGAGGAGGGGAGTAATTAAATGGAATTAAGCTCTTAGTGAAGCTTGTGTCAGTGTATCCAAGTGTTATGGATTTGAAAGAAGTTCACTGATAACCTCCTGTATCTTGCCCAGCCGCAGAGTCCTTGGAGCTGCAATTTCTTAAAAGTACTTTGCTTTAACCTCTACCTATGGGCATTGTAATACCATAGTGGCACCTTTTCACTTTATTCTGCTGCATTCTGTCTGAATGCATCTTGCTTTCAAATACTACTTGGATGAATTCAATTCTCTGAGATAAAAGCAATGTAATTTACTTGTAAGCTTCATCCTCCCAAACTTCATGCTTTTCAAAGGGTGTAGGACAGTTCTTTTTTTAATCCTAAGGAACAAGTATGATAAGAGAAGCTGTTAGTGGGGCTGGTGAGATGTATTGACAGATTCAAATATCTTTTGAAAGATATGCAGTCGCCAAGTTGTTTTCTGAAGACTTTTCAGTATATTCTGACTGTTTTAAGGATCGCAAGCCACAGTTTAGAACATAAGGTGGCTTGAGAAGGAAATACCTGGACTGTTGTTCTGTTGCATGTCCTTTGTCGTCAAGGGGAGCTACTGATGATTTCTTAGCTTGAAGTGTGCTGTATTAAGGACCCTATTTAACACTAACCAGTGCAAATCTCCTCAAACTAAGCAGAACTGCCTAAGCTGGACTGATGTTCAGTGGCTGTTTTGAAGGAAGCCTCTTGTTTTGCTTGTACGAGAGGTTTTTGAGTTAACTGTTGTCCCAGTAGCATAAAATGGGTGTCTGAAAGTTTTACTTTTTTTTCCTAAAAGTTAGACTGTTGTAACCCTCTCCTAAGACCTGCAGGTGGTGCAAGTCATCTTTTGGAGATAAAGGAATGCACCTCTTTCAGTAGTTTCTAATCTGCAGTGTGTTGTTAACCTGTGTGGATAAATGGAACACAAGAGTTGCATCAGCAGTCCGTATTAACTCTTGATACAGTAACAACACAAATTAAAGTACATGGTGCACATCTTCAGATAAAATTATGTTTACTGACTGGAGCAGCTCCTGATGAGAACTGAGAAAACAGAGGCTCCTGAGAGCTGCCTGTCTTGTAAGACTTGAGGTTCTGCTAGTGTCCATCTGGTTTACCTTGATTAAAAAAATAATTATAAGTCATAAGTATACACAATACAGCCCTGCTTCTCCTATGTGGTGTGTTCAGAAGGCAAGTACATGAGGTTCTTGCTCCTTGTCTCATAGTCAGCATATTTGAAATTAAAATGTAGTCGCAGAGGCAGCATGTGCAAATACAAATATTAATTGCATAACCAAATTGCAATACAGCAGGCAGCTTCAGTATGTCATGTTTATTCTCAAGGTACTGGAAAGTCTGAGAAGTGTGGCACAGCGTAAAATAGTGCTTGTTCTCTTATGTCCTGAAAAGAGAGTTCATGCTGAATACATTTAATTTTTTTTCCTATTTTTGGGATAAACCCTATCTGACATTTATACACAGCATAAATAAAAGGTTCCAGCTCACGTTTTTAGTCCTTTAAGTATACTGTGGTTGAACCTCTTATATGCCTGTGTCCCATGGTGGAAGAGATGCAGGGGTCTCAGAGGAGTTAAAGGCTGTACTCAAACATCACTTGCTCTGATCCAAGCCTATTTTGAGCTTTCCTCCTTGTTTCTAAATACCATGCTGCATGGGGGCCACACTGTAGAAACAAGTCCTGTCTGTGGCAGAGTCAGAAAGTAATAGATTCGGGAAGCTTGAGGTGAATAAATGGCTAGCAGGGTAAAATTTCCAAGTTTGTAGAACATTTTCATGCATCAGTCTTGACTGATAATTAAAGTAGCAGTTTGTTTAAAAATGAAAAGAAACCAACCCTCACTTGTTGCCTTGAGATAAGAAGAAACATAATCAAAGGCCCTGGCTGTCTGCTCAGAGAGGCAGAGGGATCTCTGTTCCTGCTCAGTGTTTGACTGAACTTAGCCTTGTTTTGAGCAAGGGCTGTAACCAGAGGCCTGTGGATTGTTTTGCAGTAAGTTTTCACTACTTTTGTGTTCTTTTCTAACCTGCAGCTGTCCCTGCAAAGCACTGCAGATAGGCTTTGTTGCTTTTGTCATTTGGGTTAGCAGTGCTTTTCTGAGTAGGAAGGACCCTCAGTGCTGTTCTGAGTACAGGTCAGGACCTCTCCAGAGCCACAGACTGATTCCAAGCAGCTGAATTAGTACTATATGGTGGCCTGTGTCCTCAGTAAGGGAGGGGAAGATGTGACCAGCTTGCAGATTTGTCTAAATGACCTCTTTAAAATGCATTTTGGGCACTGGGAGTGCTCCTAATGCCTCTAGAGAAGCTTCTGAAACACAGATTGAATCTGAACGGATTTGAAGACAGATATGTGATTTCTTATTGTCATGGAGATCATGATGCAACGAGTATTTCCCATGAAAGAAGTTGTCATTCCAGTGACATGAAAATGGTGTTGGCTTCCAGTAAGCCTCTAGAAATGTTAGAAAAATGTCACCTTTGTCATTCCAAAAGTTACCATCGCTAAGTTCTGTAGAGAAATGTTTGGAGCTTGAAACTCTCAATGCTTCTTCTTTAACCCTCTCCCCTCCCTTCACCTATGTTTATTGTTTCCAAAACTACTAATTTATCTCTACTTTCATTTGGGTTTGCCTCTAAAACTGAGGTTGACATTGACTGCTGTCTAGAGACATTATACAAGAGCTCTACTAGTCAAGCACACATCACACAGGCCATGTCTCTAGGAAGGAATTTCCATCAAAATCCCAGGCACTCAAAACCTATTCAAAGGCTTAGATTGTTGTTGTCCTGTTTTTTGCTAGCCTTCTGTTACAACCTTGGAGTCAGATAATTTTCTCACGGTTTTCATGTAAATAATAGACAATGTTTACTTAACTGTCCTTTCTGTTTTTCATTCCATTGTGGTGAGAGAAAGTTTGATGAACATTTCTTTTGTCCACTAAATGAAAGAGGAGGTGACAATGTCCCTCCAATCCCTTGTGGAATTGAAAAATCTATAAATATAAGAATCTCAAAATAAAGTTTCTCCCTCTTCTCTTTCTCCTCAAGCAGGGGTAAGAGTGGTTCTTTCTCGTGTCCTATAGCAGCAGATTGTTGTGTTGCAAAAGACTTATTTTTAGTTTTCTTGTCTGAGGAGCTGAAAGAGACTCCTTTCATGACACCTTCAGCTGTGGGAAAGACAATGCTGGTTGTTTGTATTCTGCATGTTATCCAGATCGTTTGTCTTCTGGATCAGGGATCAGCAATCAGCGTTGCAAATCTGTAAATTATAGGTGCCATTGAGTGGTACAGCACTGGAGCAGGTAATCATAGTATCTCCTAGTTGATACTTCCAGCTCGCCCACTTCTTCCTGACAAGTCCTCACTTGGTGCAAAATAAATAGAGGGATTAAGCTTCTAGTCATTTCTTTTGTGTCTGAATTTTGAGGCTCAACAGAAATGAAAATTAAATTAAAATTTGACTGAAATGTCAGGTTGGTTTTCAGACTTGTAAGACACGATGAAACTGCTACTTATTTAGGGAAATGTGAGTCTGTAGCTGCCATACTGTTCTTTGGCTCTCATGCTGCTAAAATGAGGTGGATGGCACTTACTGCTGTAGTTAAATTTTGCTTAAAATCTGTGTTTAAGTATTCAGGACTGTATGAAAAATTACTATGCACAGGTGCAAAGCTCTCAGGTTTGTAACAGTGTCCTTTGTAGTCGCTATTTTGAACACTGGATACGGGAATATGGTGTATTCACAGTGAAATTACAGTGACCGCATTACTGTTTTGGCTCTGTTTAATTTATGTCCAAAAACATTAGAAAGGTGCCATGCTAGGGACCTACAATGGAAGCTCTTGGCAGGAAAATTTTGTCTTGACTTGTAATTTAATTTCATTTATCATGTATGAGGACTACAAGTCTTTAATGTTTTGTTGACATACAGTTTTGAGTTTCTTCTGTACAGAATGAATGCAAATGAAGAAGTATTTGTTTTTCTACAGCTAAGAAATAGAACTTGTTCAGTATGCTCTTAGTTTGCACAAGATTAAAGAAATGCACAGGTTAGCAAATTTAAAAGGGTATTAATGTTGATGGAGTAGTGTAATAAATGTAACCTCTTAATTTTAATAATGTATGGAAACTTGTAAGGAATAAAGAACAAAAAGTAATAATGGAAATACCTTTCCTGAGCTGACTCTAGTCTTTGAAGACCATGCAGTAATACAGTTTTATCACTGGATCCCAAAATGCCATATTTAATTAAAAAGCAAGACTGGCAGAAAACCTCTGTGGTGTAGGGCATTAGGCTGGGAAACAGCCTCTGCTGCTTTCCATCTTGGGTTTCTCTGGAAGGTTTTGGGTGGAGCAGTTTCACTATGTGGAGTTCATGAACGTGCCCATGACTGTGTAGTATTTGGTGAGTTCTTGCTCCATCGTCTTCATTGTTCTTTGTTACCATATAAGAAATGGAGGTTTATTAGGAATTCTTAAAAGATGGGCATTTGTTGTTTTGTCTTGAAGCCTAAATACTGTGATGTTCTTGTCTTTCTTCAAATTAGGATCTTTTTTGCCTTCATGTCCTTGACACTTGCTCACACTGTCTGTTCTGTATGTAGGGTTTTTTCAGTCTTCAGGATTTAGTGTGAAAGTTTTTCAATAGTTTTTGACTCTTACACACCACGCAGCAGCCTGTGGCCCCGAGTTGTTTCATAGACAGCTCGCACTGTCTGTAGCCACTTTAAATTGAAAGGTGCACTCAGGCTTCCCTTGTTATTGGTGTTCCTGCAGCTGACTTGTTAATCTCTTGATGGGGAGTTTACCATGCTTAAACAATCAAGGGTGTCATGTTGGGTAGCAGATAATCCAGAAAAACTCAGCAGTTGCCAAAAGGGGCAGTCCATACCTCCTACTTCCTTTTTTTTTTTTTTTTTTTTAANTTTTTTTTTTTAATCAATTTGTTTTGGCTTGTTCACCTGATGAAAACTAGTCCATGAAAAAGTGAGGAAAATTGTCATCAAAAATTAACCCTTTTTCTCCTCTGCAGCTGGTCATGAGCTACTGTCATCATAAACGTCATAAGTGCAGGTCAACAGAAGCCAGAAGTTGTTCAGATTTAATAACCTGACTTGAGTTTGCTTTCTGTTGGTATTTTGAGTGTTTTAGAGATTATGCCAATAAATTTATGTTGTAAGTTAGATTGCTACAGGAGGATAGAATGGGTATCTGCCTTGGATTGGAATAGTGAATCTGTGAAATGGAGCTGTGCACTAGCGTTGCTCAATACACCTGCTGCTTTCCTGACAAATTTGCTGTAAGGATGCTGTTTGACTATTTTTAGCTCCTACAGAAAGCAGACTATGAAAATTTTATGAAGAAGACTGTATGCATGGAAATAACCATTGGGAAGACAAAAACGTGTCTCTGACAAAGATTTTGGGAGATACTTCTTGTTTTATGAGCTGTTCTCTTATCACTTCTGTCTGTACAGTTCCTTGAGGGTAAGAGCCTGCTTAGTCCAGCAGATTGCAATGGAGTTTAAGGTGGGAAAGGATTTGCTGTGTTAAATATTCAAAATTCAACTTTGCTGGTAGATACTCTTGGTTTTTTTCTTTTATAAACATGCATGTTTAAAAGTTGAGAACACTGTTTATCATTCTGAGAAGTAGCATGTTACTATAAGGTGAGAATTTCCCCTTTTTATCCCAGTTCCTCTTCTGTGGATCTGTTTAATTCATTAAGGGTAATAATTTTGTAATTCCTTAACTGAGAAAGAGGAGGAGAGGAGGAATCAAATCTAAATAGTGCTGTTACATAAAACTAGTTTGAATGGCAGTTCTCAGTAATAATTAAAAAGTACTTTGTTCTTATTTGGGAAATACAGCTTTTGGGAAAAGTAAGTGATGGTTTATTTTCCTGGTCTATCACTTGGATAGTGGCTGTTACTGTATGTAATACACCCAGGCTGAGGAATGGGGAATAAAAGACACTTGGTTCTCGTTTTAACTGTGACTGGGGTGATCGTGTGGGTGTAGGTTGGATGAACAGGTGTATGAAAGTTTCTTTAGAATCTAGACGGGAGCAATACTTTTTGTTTTCAATGTTCTGATATTTTCAGGACCGGAGTTTGGTAGACCCAGGGCTGGTCTACCCTGGGAATGATCCCTCAGCAGGAGGTGGTGAGAGGGAGATGTCTGTGTGTCCCTGCTGCAGGGCATAGGTGGCCTTCAGTCTTACCTGGAGAGAAACAGTAGGAGCCCTGGCAAGCTCTGGTCACCTCGTGCCTGCAGAAATGCTCCTGCAGATCCCCGTCTGTACTGCTGGGAAACACAGCACACAGCCTGCAGCTCTTGGCCATGGGAAGGGCGATGGTGCCGTCAGGAGCGCTGCCGGCCTTGCCTTGTAAATGAAGGAAAGATGATTCCTTCGCTTCTCTTCTGGTTGTAGGGAGTTTGTGTGCTTACCTCAGAGTCCTGCACTGCCTCGCTGGTTCTGGCTAGAGGAGGCCAAGCAGAGCTCTGCTGGTGTCGTGCTGCTTTATTTGCATGTTCTTCAGCATGATGCCAGGTACTCCCTTCTCTCAGGGTCTAAAAATATTGCTGTTGCAGCAGTCTGCTCCAGCAGCAAGGTCTTAATTGCATCAAGTGGTACTTTGCTGACAAGAATAAGGCCAAAGATTTTATTTTTCTGCTGAAGAATTGTTTTCTTTTTTACCTTGGCTGATCCGCTGAGTTTGGAAGGTTCATAAACACTTGTGCAAAAATACCGAATTATTATTAACGTCATACTAGAGTAAGTATAGTGGGAGGAAAAAACCCCAGTGTAATTTTGGAATTAACTGCTTTTCCTGATAATCCTGGGGTTTTTTTTTTTTTATTCTGATTTTATTAGCTTGCCTCATAGTCAAAATATACAGCTTTCAAATCTTTGCTTGATTTTTAAAAAAAAAAGTTACTTTGTGCCTGGTACCCCTGGTAGAATCTCAGGGCTTTAATTTGCTCTCTAGCCTTTGACATAATACTCAAATGGTGTATTCAGGAATTCACCTGAATGTAGGGTGGTAAAGAGTCTGTTACTCGCCTGATACATATTAATTTTATGTTATATGAATGTAACTGATGTAGAGGAGTGTGAGCTCTGTTTATTTGGAAGACTGCATTTATTTGAATTACAAAATTTATCTGTAAATGGACTGTCCCGAAGTTAAAAATATCCATCGTTATCATGGTAAGATGATTTAGGGACTAGTTAGGAAAACTAGAAAAGGCGTGAGACTGATATTTGGGTGTGGCTTTCTCTTACATTGCTTAATCTTTCAGGTTTAGCAGCAGGGAGCCTGATCTGTCCAGCTGCTTAGTAGCACACGCAGTGTACGCAGAGCTCTGGAAAGTGTGTGCAATTTGGTTTCTGTGGCTCTTCTGGGGTCTAAAGCTGCTCTTCAAACCTTGGACTCTGTATCACAAAGGATTATACTTCAGTAGGGCTGTGAAAAATAGTCAGGATATTCATGGTCTCTTCAAGTTACATTTAAGATTAGAAGACAACAGTAGCGCATTCCAAAGAGCTGCACTGTTATAATGGAGGGAGAGCAAATTGTTAGTGCTAAAGACATTCTGAGGGCTTCAGATATGTGCCTGGAGATCCCTTGGTTTAGTTCATTTAAAACTTGAGAGAGAGAGTATGGCAGGTAGAGGAGCAGTGGGGTAGCAGCAGTGTCTCACACTTCTCCTGGTGGCAGTGCTGCTCTCTGCCAGCCTGGCAGTGTTGGTGGGACTGGGGTTAAGGGTGTAATTTCCTAGGCAGTTTAGGCCAACATCAGGATGCAGCCGGCCTTGTCCACAGCTGGCGGAGCCACCTCAGGGTGAGGTAGTTCAGGGGAGCCAGAGGTGAAAAGCAAACACAGCCACAGCAAATAAAGATGTGTGTTTAAGGAGGGGGTTGTAACTGGGAGCATCACCCTCAGTGTCAAGCTGAGGTACCCACAGCTGCCCTTCCCAGACTGCCAGGTTCTGTTCCTCCACTCTTCGTGGTCTTTCTGTGTAAAGAGCAGGGCAGCTTTCCAGCTGTACCACTGAGCCAGGTCATGCTTGGTCTGTCTGACTTCTTTGTTTTGGCGTAGGAGAAGTTTTGAAACTTTTGAGTCTAGAACTGTGGATGATTGCAAAATGTTTTAAGAAACTAGGGAGATCATCAGAGTCCGAGGAGTGCCATAATCTTACTGGGATGACAGCATTGTCATTGTAAGAACACAGACATTACAGGTGAACTGTGAAATCCATCACCCTGGGGCTCTTTGTTCCTGGTTTGCTGTTTCTGTTAATCTACTGTATTATACAATATCTTCTCATTTGTTAAAAGCCTGTAATTTCACATCCCTCACAAAAAACAGTAATGCACTTTAAATTCTGAATTGAGGAGGAATATACAGTGTTGTACCTCTTCACTGTCATCTTCAAAGTTTTCTTTTGTAAGCAACTGTATCTTTTTAGTTTAGCTTTTTGAGGGTGTTCAGTTTGTGGCAGTGGTTTTCAGGAAGGGAAGCTGTGAAGTAATTTGATAATACAGAAACATTCATAGCACGTTAACGGAGGAAACAAAACCAACTTTGTGCTCGCATGCCAGGAAGAAAGAATGACAAGGTTGCACTGTTTGGGCAAGAGCAGGTGGGAAAGAGAGCTTGAGCCATTTGGTGTGGAGGGGAATCCATATGAAAGTGCAGGCTGCTCTCTTTTTGGCAGACAGTAGAAAGAAGTCTTGATTTCCTGGGCACAGGCCTCTCGCCCTCTTGGAACTGCCTGCCTTGTCTGCTTTGGAACTACAGGCCCTTGTGTGTGCTTGCAAATTTGGGGGAGCTGGAGGACAGCTTGCTCGGGCGAACAGCTTGTGATACTCAGGCACAGGAATTTGGACCCTAATGATACTGTATGGCCAAATTGGTACAGTTTCACTAAAACAGCAGGAAGATTTCAACCCCTTGCTTGGGATGTTGCATGTCACATGTAAGGAGTGCTGGAGAGGTGTGTATACAACTCATCCAGATTCTGAGTTCTTGGTGAATCAGAAACCTGGATTCAAATCTAGTGGCTTCAAAGTACAGCAAGAACTGGTGCCTATGGTGAGCCCCTTCCAAGGCTATTCCTGTGGATTGGGTAAATGTTGCCATCAGCTGGAGACTCACTGCCAGAAGCCAGAGCAACTTCTGGCTGTGCAAAGGCTCCAGTGTGAGCTGAGTGGGGATTGAGATCAGTCATCCTAAGCCTATGATGTATGACTAAAATAAAATGGCTTTTGATGGTATTAGTCTTTTTAAAGCTGCTGGTTCTTTATTCCTCAGGGTTTGTGTTACATTTATTTCGAATAGTTTGCAAAGACCACTCCAGTTTCATAAAAAAAAGTCTTTTGTGCATAACTAAGCACTTCCAAAAGCATGTGTGGGTTGCCTAGCTATTTTGCATTATTTCTCTGTGCTTGTGTGAGAAATTTTGGATGTTATTTTTATAAATGCATGCAACAGCTCTGATTGTCTGAGGCAAAATGACCTGGGATTGTCAGTGTGATTTTTATGCTGCTGTGTGCTGGATTACTAAAGTACTTGTCAGTATCAGTCTTCAGATTTCTGATTTAAGCTCCCATGTGCCAATCTTAGGTGTCTGCCTTAATACTTCAAAGGCTGTAAAGTATACTGAAATTCTCTGGCATGGAAAGAACTTTGCAAATTTAAGGTGGCATCTGCTGCTACCTGGGGCAGCAAACTGGATTATGGCTGATTTTTGGGAGAGAGATGGTTGTCTAGGGTATGACTGGGTCACCAGGAGAAGTTTATCAAGGGAACTTAGGACAATGCCTTGCTTATTTCTGGTTGGAAAAAAACCTGCAACTTGCTGTAGTCTGGGCTTCCTACAGGGTGTTAAAATACCATGTGCTTTGTGTGAAAAAGAAAACCCAATTAGAACAGGTAGGGTGCTGGGTATCATTTTACATGTCTAGGTTAAGTATGTCCAGGGAGGATTTGCTTTGGCTACATTGGATTAAGAAGTGATCTGAGTTTGAAAGAAACCCGAGGGAAGACAACATAATGGTACGTGAAGTGTTTTTCCACTTTCCTTTGTATTGATTTTTTATGAAATTAAACTGATACAACTGTGCATATTCTGAAACTTGTGGTGAGATGAAAGTCTCAGTATATTTTAAAGCAGTCCTTAATATACTGCTTTTGTAAGGTGGTGTTTCTTGATTAAAATTCTGCATAATAAAGTAGAACAGTTGGACAGTAAAGTTGATCTTGATCTGCAGTCAAAGAAACCCTCTAGCAGGCAGAGAATACAAATGTGTGCTCTTCAGAAGACTCAGCTGTTAGATAGTCAGGGGAGTTACAAACTTTAAAATCTTCTTAAAAGCAAGTCAGCTTCTCCTGTAAGAGAGTGCATTCTTAATTTATTTCAGTGTTAACACATTTTTTCCTTGTGTCATTTGGAATTTTTAGTTAGTACAGTTTTTTCTGAAAACATCTATGAGTAATTGGGATTTTAAGTCACTACCCTGTAGTAATAACTAAATATATATTACTCATTATTAAATATATATTGCTGATTATATATGGATCCCAGTTTCATGAAATGATAAAAAACCCCTCAGAGTCCTTTTTCTGAGCAGAGGTACTTGAGGGAAGTGTTTTCTTTCCTGCATGCACAGAGAGGTGTAGAACTGTTCAGGGTTTTGTAGGATGTTGGTGGAGAGCAGATTAAAACTTTAGGTGCTTTATAACTCATCTTATTGCACACTGATTTGTTAAGTTTTTTTGTTGTTTTTTTTTTTTTTTTGTACTGGCCAATCCTGCTCAGGCATTATAAATACTCTGTTCCTTTTAAATCTGGTCTTTTATTTTAGTCTGTTAGTTTAGTTATTATTTCTACACACAGAATTCTTTCTTCATAAAATGTGCATACAAATCTGGCATGGTTTATGTTGTCCTATTAACTTAAACTTTGATATTTAGCTGTGTAAAAACCTAGAAATATAATTAAACCCTCCTGGCAATGTCCACGTTGAGGCACCTTAAAATGATGATGAAAAATGCTGCGTAGGTGTAGCAAGGGAAGAACCAATCTATTCTGATGTCAAATGTGATGCAAACCTCAGTGGAATGGAAGCAGTGGAATGAGACTTGGGAAAGTGTGTGACGTATTTTAGATTGAAAACAGATTTTTGTTGTCTTTTTCTGTGTGTGTGTGTGTGGTACTTCAGCCTTTTGTCAGTAGTTGGTTCAAGAGATGCCTCTTATTAACAGTAAAACTGGGGAAAAGATAGAATGATTTGAATTGGATTCTGGAATATCCAGCAGAAACTTGGCGATAAGTAGGTTTTTTCCTCTCTCTGTCTCCCAGAGCACACTAAGCCTAAGGATACCTGTTAGTGCACAGAATTCAAAGCTGGTAAACAGCCCTGGTTTCGCATAGCGGGAATAAAAGGTGGTTACAATTTCCAAGTTCGAGAAGAGCACCTGTGGTGATTTTCAGTCACATTAGCTGAATTCTTGTTTGCTGTTTTTGTGGTTTGCAAATTTAAATAACTGTCTTGAAACACAGATTTCCTTTATGTTCTAGTGTGGTTTCACTGCTTATAATTGTTTCTCTTATCTTGGCTGTGCTGCCTTAGATCTGTGGTGGAAAGTTTTGCCCTATTTTCCTTTCCTTTTGGCTGTGTGGCAGAAACGAGTTATCTAATGTTGTCAGCTGTTGTCTGATTACACTTTCTTGGATTTTTAAAATTTGTTTCTTTTTGTATTTTCTTTTTTTTTTTTCCTCAGTGAACTTTATATTAAAAACAACCTGCCATTTGATTTCATTATCACTTGTGAGCATTATTCATGGCTTATGGTTGCATTACCTTAACGTAGCCCTTTCTGTTCAGCAACCTTGTATGTATTCTTACCAACAGGAAATTCTTATGCAAAATGTGGCATGAACACAAACCTGTCAGATGTATCTTTGTGGTTGGCAAATGCAGGGGGGAAGATAGAGCAGTACCAGGAAGGTCATGAAATGTTAGTCTAATTATCATGGTTTTGGCAGAGGAAAATTGTTCGTGCTGAGCCGAGAACTCTTTGAACTTGTCATTGTGGACAAAAGAGGAGAGGAAAAAAATAAATTAGAGCTTTCAAAACGCCTTTGACAGGTCTTTATCCAAGAGGCTGTTGAACAGGCTGAGGGAGCCGTGGGATGAAAGTGAAGGGTTTGTTTGTGCAAAAGGCACAAGCGAAAAAGAAATGATCTGGATGCTGGTAAAGATAAGCTCAAGACTACAGAAGCTGTGCTTGAGATATTCTTGAATGACTTTTACAGCAGCTGTGGAGAATTCAGTAAGTTTTCAGAAGTGGTTCAGTGTATATATCCATATGCCAGGATTACTGATTTTCTAAGGACCTCTTGGAAGAGAAGCTAAGTTCTTTGACTTTAAGCATAAGCCATGAGAGACCAAGATAGGATCTGATGTTGGTGGTGAACTTGAATTTTGCCCATTCATGCGTGTGAAATTGGTCATTAAAGTAAGAAAAATAGTAGTTTTTATACTTGATATTTTAAAGTTGAACTCATGGAGTAGTCAGTAGTTTAAGCAGGCTGGATAAACCCAGCAAACTGTGGTTTGCTGCTGCAGGCACAAATAGTATTTTTCTGGATTAAGATTCACTTTGATAATGGATAAGTATTCCAAATGTGTCTTGATTTCTTGCTGGTGTGTTTTTAAATGAAGAAAGATTGTTTTAAACAACAAATTAATGCAGTTTTGCAGATAATAAAGCTTGGAGGTGTTTGCAACTAGTTCCTCTTTATGGGTTGATGGTGTGGTGGTATTTTGATAAATGAGAAACAATAAATACGTTTACAAATCTTGCATAATACCTGGGAAGTGAGAGGACCTAACATCAAGATAGTACAACCTCTTGTTTGTTTGTCATGATTATAACTGCTAAACACCAAGGAAGGTAACAATAGGAACACATGGGTATGCTAAATGGAGAAGCTTACAGTAAATCCTGTTTTGTTTTTGCCAAAGGAATTGTTTGCAGGTTAGAGAACTAAAAATGACCAAGCTACTTGGTTCCTATAGGGAGATTCATGTTGGCAAGTTGGTTCCTTCTCTAATCCCTTGGGAAAGGAAGACATCTGGTTAGTGGGCTTGTATTTAGGCTGTTTAAACAGTTGTATCAGGTGTCTTTAGTTTGGCTCAGTTTTTGTTGCTTTTTTTTTTTTCTTAAAATTTAAACAATATCTGGTCTTTAAAAGCTGTGTTTGGTCACCGGTTGCTGTTCTTCTGAGAGAACAGTTTGTGATGTGAGTCCTAAGTGAGGTCTGCTCGGTAAATTGAAGGGATTTATAATAAACATGGCAGTGTGACAACATCCTGTAATTCTTGTTATTCCTCCAAACCATTTGACAGAAGTCTGAAAGCTAGAAATCATGCTCAGGAACACCAACAGGCATCAGCTTGGCTTTTATGATGTTTCTCATACAAGTCTTGTTCTGTGTTCTTGCAGTAGGTATCTTCAGTATATTCCTGTCTATTTCTGACAAGCTCTGTGTGCATGCTGAAACTTTAATGTACCTTTTGGAACTAGAGCTCACTTATGTGTCAATAATGTCAATCTCTAAATTTGTGTATTAAAGCTGTAGTTGAATGGATAAATGTAGAGGTAGAGGTAGGATTCTTCTCTCATCTTCTTTGTTGATTTTTTTTTTTTTTGGTGTAATACAGAAGATTCACTGGGGGGGTAGTGTGGGGGTAGAATACTTTTTGAAACAGAAGGGCTTTTTTGTATGCAGAAATGTAGCACTGCCTGTCCGGGGGTCTCTACCTCTTGTGTTGCTTTAGCCAAAGCCTTTGTTTCCTGACTGTCTTTGCTAATTGCCTGAGGCAGTGGACTGTGTTAACCCCTGTGTACTGTTGCCAGTGTCTGGCGCTCTGCAGAGCACTGCAGTGTGTAATGGAGAGATTACTGCTGTCAGAATGACAAAAAAATTGTCATTTCCAATGCATTTTGCAAATGCAGCTGTTACTGTAATTGAAACAAATGCATTTTTCTTCCGGTAAGCAAACGAGCAGGAATAATGTGAAAGCTATCCTTTCTTTGTTTGCATGTCTCTAGATAAAATTAACTTCACTGCTGAAGCAAAGATATTGATAGATATTATTAACCAGAAATCAGCACAGTATGTAATATGTGGAGGTCTCTGAAGGAGGCAGAGCTTTTCCTTGGTATTCTGAAAGTGTGATCAAAGAACACTGACCTCCCTGGCATTCCAAAATTAACAATATCTGACTTCTTTTTTTAACTGCAGATGCAAAATGTGTAGAGATGGCGATATTAACTGATGCAAAACCCCCAAGAAATGTAGGAAAATTCACTTGCATTCTAGTGGTGAAATACAGTTTAATGCTGTGTCACTTCTTATTGAGATTTATGCTTGCTTTCAGCACTTAAAGAATATTTATTTCACTATTTAAAAACCCCTATACCTACAATTAAAAAAAAAAAAACCAGAAAAAAACCCGCAACAAAATACCAAACCAAAATGTCAGGGAGCAACAGCAAGGGAAGGCAAGCTGGGAGTCAGTGGTGATAAGGCTGGCCGAGAGTACCCTCCTTGATAAGAATGCAGTCCCCCAATGCCTGCCATGAGGCAAACAGTAGTTGGGAAGTAGTTGGCATGGATTTACAAAGGGAAAATCACACCTGGCTAACCCAATAACCTTCTATAACAAACAGCCTAGGTGGTTGGATAAGGGAAGAGCAGGGAATGTTGCTTATTGTGACTTGAGCTGTCACTGTCTCCCATTACATCTCAAAGTATGGACTAGATCGGTGTAGTGTGGTGGACTGAAAACTCACTGAGCTGCCAGGCTCAGGGGCATGAAGTCCCCGTGGAGGCCAGTCACCAGGGCTGTGTTCCGGGGGTTGACACTGGGACCATCCTTGGGCATGCCCAGGATGTGACTGGACACCATCCTGGTCAGCCGGCTTTAGCTGTGACCCTGCTCAGAGCAGAGGTTGCAGTAGTCAGTGCACAGAGGTGCTTTCCAACCACATGGATTCCCATCCTGTGGTCCAGGGCTGCACGGCTGCACAGTGTCAATGTTGGCCTTGAGCACAGGGAGCTAAACTTTGCCAACTGTGGGCTTTTTTCCTGCTTAATACCTCTTCTTCCACAGACTACCGGAAGACTTCTTTTATTGTGAAGTGAAAGGATTAATCTCAGAGTTGATTTTGAGAGTCAGCTTTACCTGCAGGATAGATGTTGGTATTTGGACTTGAAACAACTGCACTCCAGTGCTGTTGATTAAAAACCCAACTTCAAAGCTACAGAAGCGTGACGCAGACTAAGTTTCCTTGCTTTCTCAGCTCATGTGTTGTCTTATGTTCATTTGTTTTTTTGTTTTTTTTTTTTTACCAGGAAAATTGACTAGTGGATAAGGCCATACAGAAAGTATAGATAGAAATTGTCAGATAAGTGTTTTTATTCTAACTGGCGACATTAAAGAATTATAGATCATGCCATGCTAATCATTGTTATGAATTTCTTATATAGGTTGAATTTGGTTGAAGCTTTTGTGATGGATCCAGAACTACGTCAGTGCCTTCAAGAAGATCTGTTACGTCGCTTTCCAGACCTCAACCGGCTGGCAAAGAAATTTCAGAGACAAGCAGCAAACTTACAAGACTGCTACCGAATGTATCAGGCTATCAATCAACTGCCTAATGTTCTACAAGCACTAGAAAAACATGAAGGTAATTTCCATCTATTTTCAATGTTTTGTGGTATACTGATGATGCAAAGAAATAGAGCATAGATTTCCGAGGATTACTTTTTTCCTGTGTGCTTTTGTTGCAGGAATAAAGCTTAAATACATTTGGAATGAGCTGAAATTCTGAAATGCCAGTCAGATACTTAAAAATACACATAACCAAATCTTTGCAGGAAAATGTGTTCCAATTAGTGTGTAGCTGGGATGCTTGAACTGTTGGGTGATGGTGTGGTGATGTTTGACACGGGCTTGTCTCTGAGAATTCCTGACCAATGGTGTGTGCATTATGTTCTCACAAACAAGATACCATTCATACAATAGTGTTGTCATCCACTTTGGGTTGTAATTAAACACAGCCCCCCCTTATTGGTATAATTTGAATGGCTTTTTTTTTTTAAATCATAATGCTCCTGTATTTGATACAGGTAACATGCCAGGGTTTCTTCCAATCTTCATTAGTAGGAAGCACAATGCTGTGACAAGCAAGTCTAGAAAATACAGAGGCTGATCATTTTTTCCTTTTCTGTGTGTTACCAAGAAAATGCAGAAGAGGATCAGCATAACAAGGAGGTGATTCAATTTAGCAACAGCAGTTGTAACCTTTCAGAAAGCTCATTTTTGTAGAAGCCCATTAATTTGTTAGAAACTCTCTTTGCATAAAGCAAGCACAAAAGCCTTAAAAACAGATGTTGTTTGAAGTGGTATGGTTACAAAAATTCCTTTCCTCTATTTGACTAGAAAATAAAGCTACCCACTGTCTTATGCTTTTCTGTACTAGGTTTTACAACTTCAAGTAATGAAACTTATCTTCTACAATATTAATCTTAAATCAATTTTTGGTTGCTGGCTGCAACCAAAGAGCAGTTAAGTTCTGAAACTCTGAAGCAACTGACAGATGTAACTGTTTTGTTTGATTTTGTTCTTAAAGACCTGTGCCACTCTTTAGCTGCCTCAGTTGTCTCCATTTGTCTTTTTCAAGCAGACTCTGCTTGGATTAGCCTTGACATGGAGCTCTTGGCTTTCCATCTTATATTGAGGTGTTAGTTCAGAATGCCAGCTTCCTGTCTTTGCTTCTTTTTATATTAGCTGTCATTTGGATCAACAGAGTTCCTCTGTCATAACACTGGGGTAGGAAAACAATTCCATTTTTAGAGTTTTGAGGAGCAAGCTGTGTTAGGCAAACTGCTAAGCTCACCATATGGAAAAGTTAATAGACTGCAAAAGGTTCTTCCTGTTCCACTCATGAATCAGTTGGACTTAGTAGGGCAATCACCTGCAGTACACTAAAGGTAGTTTAAAATAGATGGCGTGTTATTTTTATTTTTCTTTGTACTTGTACCACCTGTTCAAAGTAAATGAATGGTCTGGTAATTTTCATTGTACATGAGTGATTCAGACTGGATCTGATAACTTTTCTGTTTCTGACTGTACAGAATGTTTGAAGTCATCAAGGGATGGAAAGTCAGAAAGATTTTTGACAGTTCTGAGTATGTGCGTTTCAGAACTCCCTTACCTATGAATGGCTATAGGGATATAGAACAACCATGAAATCATCAGCTGTGACTGCCTTTCCCTCAGTATTCCCTCCCCTGCTTCCCTCAGAAGCATTATTTTGTTGAAATCCTTGTTTTTATGGATAATGAAACCTGAGGAGGGGGGGTGATGAGTGAAGATGACTTTTTTTTTCTGGTTTAGACATAAGAAGTCTGCATAAGGTGGGGAAGGACCTGGAGTCATCAAATCATTTTGCTCTAGCTGGCAAGAGGGAGCAGTTGTTCATTACTCAAATTGCTGGGGCATGAAATTTGGATACTTACAAGATTTCTGTCTTCAAGAAGTTGCTGGAGCATCTTCCTTTCCATCTCAAATGAACACTCTAAATCTGTAAATATGCAGGAATTGTGTGCTGGGTTTCAGGTGTATTTTTACCATACTGTATACAGTGACTTGAATACCCCTTGCTGCTTTTGGAAATGCTTCTTACTGCTTGTTTCAGTCCTGTTCTTTGCCAGGCTGTTGCACTGGTGTGTTACAGCCGTGTTGTGATCAAACTTGGCTGTCTCCCATCCTTTGTCATAACCAACTGATTATTCCCTTACTCATACTGGAAATGCATTTATGTATCAATGTGGCATCTTACTCAGCGTTAAATTTTACTTCATTTCTAGTAGCCCAGTTTTTAAGGTCACTTAGTGTTGATTTATTTCTGATTTGTCTTATTCCAATATAATCTACTGATGTCTTCCATATTGTATATTTTAATGACTTTTATAGGCAGCCTTCTTTTGTGCGTTAATACGAATTCACACATTCTTAAAAAGATAAATGCTTCCATGAGCCCTGGAGGAGCTGATGTCCTTTCAGCTCGTTCATCTTCTGCAAGTGGCTGATGTCCTCTTTATCTGCACTGTGGTCATTGCATAAATCATAGATCTTGCACCTTGGCATCTCCTGTGACACCGTGTGGAATGCTTTAGAACAGTCCAAATTAGGTCTGCAGAGTCCCCTTTGTCTCAGGCATTCAGTATTTCAGATAGATGTTGCACTGTATGGATATTACCTGCCTCTAGTAAACCCATACTATCTTTTATCCCAATTTCCATTGTTCTTTTCCTTTTATCCCACTTTCCATTGCACTATCAAAGTGACTAGTGCACTTAATCATCAGGATTTGTCTGTTTTTCCTGGATGGAGTAGTGTCAGTTTGCTGCCAAACCATGTGTTTCAGGTCTGAAGATTAGTGTATTGTTTTAATTTCCAGACAACATTTTAAAACCATGTTAATAGTCTTTAACACATGTAATAAACACTTGTCTGTGCTTCAGTAAGTAAATTATGGTTTAAATGAAAAACTTCAGCTGGGCACAGATAGGCTTTGTGATCAATTTGCATCTCTGCTTTTGATGGTACATAGGTCTCTTAGTCTTTCTCTCGGTGGTTAGTTTCCATGCTAACAATGTTGAGTAGGTGCAAAAGAGGGGTTTTTTTTTACTAGGCATCTTTTCTGTGAGTTTATGAATACAGGTGCAAGACAGGTTGGAGTTTTATTTAGAATTTTTCAGTGGTGTTTCTTGCTCATATTCTGTTAATGCCAGGTGTTTTAAGAAAAGCATATGCATATAACTTTTGTAAATCCTCATTATTCGCTGACTCCACTGTTTTACTTCCTTCAAGTGCTGGGTACTGAGTTTGAAGCTGGATTAAAAGTGTAAATAAATTTTGCAGTGTATGTTTGACCTGTATGTGAATACATTAGTATTTTATTTACTTGAATAGTCAATATATTCTAACTTTTGAATATTACATCTTCCTATGGTGTCTGAGATGCCCTTCAAGCTTAAACAATGAAATGGCATCATGAAACTTCCCTACTTATTCTTTTCAAGAAAAGAAATTATAATTGCCAGTTAAAGTCCAAGCACAATCGTTTTTCATTGATTCAAGAATACTGAAGATCATTTCATTGTGCGTGCCATGTGTTCTGTCAGCTGGAGCACTGGGAACTGCTAAGTCCACTCTGAAGAATGGACATGAAACTTTTTCTGCTCTTCAGTCTCTTTCTTCTTTGTTGAATCCTTTTATTTTCTAGGTTGGTTTAGATGTGTCTTCTTACAGGAGGGAAAGAACCAATATATTTGAGAGCAAGCAAGAAATTTGAAATAGAAATCAATCTTTATTTCATATCTCATAGTTTTGAAGATTTTTAGTCAGCAGAAATAATACAAGTTCAATAATGTCTCAACAATATGTAATTTTTTTCCTCTATTAATAGATATTAGTCAGTTTAGAGCTTTAATTTTAAAAGTTTGAGGGAGTGGGGAAGAAAAAGGCGTGGTAGAAAAAGAAATCAAACCAAACCTTTTCTTTGTACTTCAACTGAGAGAGGAGATTCACTTGGGTAATGATATCCTCACTGTGTGACTTCTATAAATTTCTGTGGCAATTTTTCTATAAATTTGTATGGCAATTCTTCTTAGGAAAGGCTAGGACTTTTTTCTTAGTCTAGTGAGAAATTGAGAGGCTCTGGAATTAGCCAGAGCTTAATTCCGTATTTCTCTGTTGATGTGCAAAGCCTTGCCTTTAAACATTAGAGGCAAGCAACGTAATTCTGTACATAATTCAGTGACTGTAAGCTCATAGTATTAGATTCATTTTGAGGCATTTTTTGTAAATCATATAGTCAATAATGCTAATCTTTCTGTGATTAAATCCTAACTTGAAGTGGCTGCAAAGATGTAAACATGCATTTACTGACAGAACGTTTCCACAGCTGGCTGCTGGATATAGGTGCTTATTTGTAGCTTATGTCTACCTGAAGAAAGGACTTCTTTCACAAATTTGGCAATGTCTGTGCATGTTAAGTTAACTGTGAACTGCTTTTGGTGTTCAGTGCTTCTGGTGTTCCATGGCTGGCTTCCAGCCAGTATGTGTTCTGTGCAGTTTGACTTGTTCTATGCAGTGCTACGGAGTATCTCTGTTAATTTCGATGACTTCCCATCTAGTGGAAAGCAGTGACTGTAAAGATCTGGTTATAATATGTGGTCTTTTCTTGTGGAAAACAAAACCAGATAACATACACTTCTGTGTCCATATTTCTATGTTTCTTTGTCCATATTGTAATTACCAAATACTCCCAGTATTTGGTAATTTTATATTAAGAAAAATTAAAAACTGTGAGCATGGATGATAAGACCTACACTTTTTGCTAAAGGTATGTCACCCTTTTATGTGCAAGAATTGGTAATATTCTGACAGCAGGTTTGCTTTCATGCTGTTTTTTGTAGCCTTACTCTAAGTAGAAGGGAATTAATCCACCTAGTTGTGAACAAAGATGACAGATTAGGTACAAGCTTAATCAGAATGTAGATGGGAGAATGCCAATTTTAGAAAAAAGGTACATGTGTTTCAGTGAAATCATCATAGCCCATCTTTGTAAAAATTAACCAGCTAAGCAGTTGTGTTGTTTATCTTGGATAAGTGAATTCTGGTAAATTTGTGAGGGTTTGTGAATGATAATTTTTCTTGTTTGTTCATAACAGGAGCTCACCAGATGTTGTTGCTAGCAGTATTTATAACACCTCTTACTGATATCTGCTCTGACTTCTCAAAGTTTGTGGAGATGATAGAGACAACATTGGACATGGATAAGGTATGGAACGTTGTGTGGGTGGGGTTTACTTAGCAATTAAAGTTTCTTATTGAACCTTGCAATCTGCTCCATACTCACTAAATTTAATTGATCATCTATATTAAGTAGCTAGTGGTAGTTTAGCTGTGGAATATATGAAGACAGTTATTAGTACACCAGTTGAATATTCAGGATGCTCAACAGGATATTCACCCACTATCTGAAATTATCTAGCCAGTGAAAAAATACGTTGGGTGCATGGATGCTGTGAACCTGAAACTATTTTTTTAAAAATCTCATCTGTATTAAAAGTGGAGAAGTAATTTTGTCATTTCTCTGCTTCTTTTATTTTTAAAATACAATTACAGTGATACGTCTTAAATCTAGAATGTAGCCCAGGGTATGTTTATTACTTGGGGAGTCTTTTAGGATTTTCATTTTTATTGATTAACCAAGGGTTAGGATTATCCTAAGTGTAGGTCTCAGCTGACTGTAGGAGTAAGAGAACTACCTAAACATGTACCAGACATGGCAGTAAGGGCAGTTTGTTGAACTTGTGAAAACTACAGTGGCTTTAAAATTTTGAACATGCATACTTTTCTCCAAAGGCAGGAGCACTGCGTTTTCTCTCTTTGCGTTGTGTTGTGCATCCATCAACTGCGTTTTACTGTTTATGGAAAGACTGTTTGATTGACATGTTGCTGTAATTTGTGATGTATGGTAATGAAGCAATTTATAGCTTTATACCAGTTACAGACCATCTGTTGATGCAGTTTGTGTGCCCTGGGACTCTGTTTTCTTTAAAGCTAACAGCTGTGTAAGCCTTCACCCTTCATAGTCCAGCTCTTCAAATTTCATTTCAGGTTCTACTTTAAAAATGTTTTATTGTCCTTCCAAACAGAATAACAAGTCAGTTATTTTTAATCAGATCCCATAGAATCTGGCATGTTGGATTTGGTTTTTCCCCCACTTTGAGGTACTAGAAAATGTCTATAGATAAGCCAACACTGATTTTACCAGAAGACTAAACCCCTTATCCCTATGAATATTAGAATTTGAACTTTGACTTGAAATTCCTTTTGGATTTTGAGGGAGTTCAAATAAAATACACAGTTCTATTCTGAGTGCAATTGAAAGATAGGTTGTCATAGCAACTAAATTATGTCAATAATCCATTCTAATATAAAAAGAAACATCTAAGTTCAAAAAGCGTGGGATGTGGTTATTCATTTACCTAGCTGTAATAAAAGTTGAGAAACTGTCACTTCCATTCCTATTTATCACAGAATCATAAGGTACCTTTGAAAAACCATCTACTCCAACCTCCTCCTCAAGTCAGGGCAACTTCAAAGTTTGGTGGTGCTTTTGGTACATAGCCACCTGGCAGTGGAAGCATGGGGAAGAGAGAGAAAAAAGATGAAATACAGCATGCTTCATCCTTGCCTCTGAAAATGTGAAGCTTAGAAGGAACCGTGTCTGCTTTTCAGCTCAAGAGCTGGGTTGAAATTGGTAGGATTTTTGGTGATACAATGCAGGTTCCTTCCTTAGCCTCTAGAGTCTCTTTTGGTACAGAAATTACTGTTTCAGAAACTCCCATTTCCAAAGGCTTCTTGTTTTGAAATGCCCTATCCTTTTACACTCTGTCTTGATTAGCTGCCTAAGTCCAGGGTAGCAGACAGATTATGTACATAACAATTTCATTCCCTCTGACTTCCCTTTTTGCCCTGCCTACTGCTCAGTTATTTGAAACTCCATTTCAGCCGAAAGGAGTCTGTTAGATTGGTATATTTTGCTTGTATAAAGTATATTATTTGAGAAAACAAGTATTTGAGATGTATTTGTTTTGCAGTTGAACCAGACACCAATATCACGAACAACATTGCATGACAACATTATATATATAAAAATTGAGTAATATATTAAGTAAATTCATTTCACAGTGTATGATAAGGGAGATGATTCTTTATTTTTTTATTGGCCTATGTTCACATACAGTTTTTCTTGTTATTTTTCTTTAGGTGGAGAATCACGAATTTCTTGTGAAGGCTTCTTTTGATCCTAGTTTGACAGAGTTAAGAGATAAGATGAATGAACTGGAAGAAAAAATGCAGTCCGTACTAAAGACTGCAGCCAAAGAACTAGGTAGGGTTTGGAACTGCCCTTGATTCTTGTCTCCTTGGTAAAATGTTTTGCAATCAGGTGGTGAAAACTGGTATAAAGGAGTTAAAGGGTTAAAGGATGTTTGCATGATTCTGTTATTGAGTTGGGGCGACTTTGGTTGTCGCAGTACAAGCTGTTGAAAAGAATGATTTTTGGTTTATAACTTGGCCTGTGTTTTTTTTAAACAGCGTTGCAAAATACTTCAGAAATTATCACATATGTTGCAGAATCCATTTTGTAGAACTGTAACTCATCAAACTCTTGGCTAAGTCCAGTTCTGTCTTACATTCTTTGAGGACCTGCATTGAAACTTCCCCCCACCTCTGTGCCTTATCCCGGGTGTCCATTCAGTTTTCTTTTGATGTTCCTTGCGAAATGTAATGTGTAAGCAAATGAGACATTTAAAAAATTGATGCAAAAATTTGATCTTAGGCAAAAAATTCCATGTGCAGCTGATGAATCAGGCATTCAAAGAGTAACTAAAAAAAACCCAACCAACTTTTAATGCAAGTATGACAAGGAAAACAGGCAACACCAGAGTTATTTTAGGTTGTACCTTTAAGAACTTGCATTTTTTTTTTAGTCTTGATCTTTTTTTAGTGCAAAGATGATACCTGGATGAAAAGAAGGAAAGCCAAGAGTGTGTAGGGATGGAATGAGCAATCTTGTAACAGAACTATGTGTTAGTAGAAGGATCACAAGAGTACAGGTGCTGTGCTTACAGCAGCAATACTGAGTGTCCTTGCTGTGTCCCGTGAGCATTTTTCACCTTCCCGGAGAATTCACAGCAGTACAATAATTGTCAGCCTGATTTGAATATGCAGTTTGAGAGCGTTTTAAAGTAAGAGCAGAGAAGGAATCCATGTATTTATGTTTGGTCTGGGTATTTCTCCCACCTGTACAGAACCAAAGCAAGTCTACTGAATTAGGTCATGTAAGAGAGGTTGAATCATGGGAACTGAGGGTTACTGAGCAGGAATAGCACAGGCTGCAGGATTGGTGGTAATACAGCTGGTTTCTTTTTCTTTCTTTTCATCTGAAAGGTTTGGAAGCTGGCAAAAGTATCAAGCTGGAGACAAATTCACAGTTTGGACATCACTTTAGAGTCACTTGTAAGGAGGAAAAAGCTCTCCGTAACAATTCGAAATATAGAATCATTGATACACAGAAGAATGGTGTGAAATTTACTAACAGGTATGAGATTATACTGGTAGTTTTTTAAGCCTGTTCTGAAAGTAAAAGACTTGTTCCTTTATAATTATGCTGGTAAACTGGATTCCCTACATCTTGAATGGCAAATTTTCGCCTTTTTAATTGGCTCACAGATTGAAATATTGAGCAGGACTGGCATGAGGGAAGAACAGTAACAGAGTTTATGTTAAAAGCTGCATTCCCCATTTACATTGCCAACTGTTATCTATTTTTGGTCCTTTGACTTGGGCTAATTTCTCTGTTCTAGCTGCAGCAAGTATCATAATTGCTTTTACTGTGAGTGTTTATACAGACACAAGCTGCAGTAGGGAAAGAGCTATTTATGTTTATCACCAAATGTGACATGCAGCAATTTTGTTGATGATTACCTTTTTTGTTCCCCTTTGTTTCAAATCCTCTCTAATTTCTATTAGTCCTGTGTATTGAACTTCAATTCTGTAGCTCTTTTTGTTGAGCTGTTGAACAATTTAAGTCTTCAGGCTAATTGCATTGAGGCTGTTTCAGTGTGTCTTTGTCTGGACAGCAGTTCTGACACAGATCAGCTGAAAAGTCTATATTTTTTTGTTGAATTTTAGCTCTTTTAGAGCATTTTAGCAGGGGCAAGGGCTGCATCAGTCATCAGATTCTCTGTTCTTCAGTGTTTTTACACAGAGCAAATGAAGTAGAAAGTTGCATGTGCAGAATTGGGCAATAACTTAGGTTGAAGGCTACTTCTTATCCCTCACTCAAAGCAGATGCACCTTGGAAATCAGATCCTATCTCAAGCTTAGATGGGGTAGCCCAAGGCTTTGCCCAAGCGCCCATCCTCTTAAGTATCCTTCACAGTCTTGTGAGGTATGAGTTCCAGTGCTGAATTACTATTTATGAAAACTTTCCTAATCGGATCTAATGAGAATTTTCCTTGCAGAAACTTGGGATCTTAGTGTCTCATTCTTTTGCTCTGCTCTCCAAGGAGAGTCTGTTGCCGTTTCCCTCCAGGCTGACTTCAGATTCTCTCAGCCTGGGCAGGCATCTCTCTCACCCTGTCCTTGTGTGCCATGTGCTCCAGCTCTGTACCTTTGTGGTGACCATCTGCTCCAGGTTCAGTGTTGGGAAGACAAAACAAAAAACCAGAGATGTTGTCTCAGGAGTGCTGAATAGAGGGGAAGAATGACTTCCTTCAGCATGCTAAGTCCACTCTAGCTAGTGCAGCCAGCATGAGCTTGGCCTTCTCTGCCTCAGGGGCACACTGCTGGCTTGTGTTTGGCTTCTTGTCCACTGGGTCCCTCAAGGATTTTATTTTTTTTTTAATGGTTTTATACCCATGTGGAATACAGTTTGTATTGGTGCACGGAGTTATTTCATCCCAGGTGCAGGACTTAGTGTTTACGTGTGCTGAAATTACACATAGTTACATTTGTTCACCCATTTCTGTAGCCTGTAGTTATCCCAGTGAATGACAGCCCTGTCCTCCAGCATATTGCCAGCTCTCCTTCCTGTGGTATTGTTCATACCTTGCTGAGAGTGCATATGAGAGTGCGTTCAGTCCCATTATTCAGGTTGTTATCAAGGCATAACTAGGATTAGTATCCCAGTATCAACCCTAGGAAGTGCTGCTAATAATCAGCCTCTGACTGGACCTCAGCCTCCTGACAAATTCTTCCTCGTCTGTCAGTGGCAGATCCAGGAGAAAACTAGTTTTTAAGCCTCCTGCATGTGTTCCAGGGAAGGGTGAAAGCAGCAGAGATTAATATATGGTGCAGTCTGTTTCAGACAAACCCTGCTGCTCCTGCTCTGTGTATGAGTTCAGCAGAGGGAGAGATCTTGACTGGCACACAAGTGTGAGGAGCACTGCCTACAGGGCAGGGTTGGTTGAAAGCCAGGGCTATCACTAATAGTGACTGGTTTCTGTTAATCACTCACTTTCATAGTTATAAATCCTTTTCTTTGAAAAGGAGGGCAAACATAGTGGTTCACACCAACCAATGTGTTGGTGTATTTTGCACCAGTTTACTTAAATGAACAAAGTGTAAACCTTAATTGCATTTTGTTTTAACATTTACTCGGAGGATATTTTTTAAAAACATCCCTGAAATGTAAAACAGCTTTTTCTGGTTCTAAATATGTTGTGAATCTAAATGTATGATGAAGTTAGACTTTTCTGTAACTGAGAAGATGTACTTAGAACCTGTACTGTGTCATCTGTTACTTTCCCTTAGTGAAGCAGCCCATGCATCTCTAATAAAAAAGACTTTTCTGTGCTTAGTTAAGTTATAGTTGCTTCTGTAGGTGGTACTAGAAGCACAGGACTGACTTCTGCCTATAATGTGGGCACACCACTTGGGCGTGTTTTTTATTCAGTCTTGCAGACTCTTGTTCTTTGTTTAGGAGACAAGAAGTATAAAAACTTGTTTAAACTCTTTTCTTTATTTCAGGTTACCTTAGTTTGCAGACCAGAACCTGTTCATAGTGACAGTAATTAACTGAGGTTTTTACTAAATGAAGGAAGTCAATGCCTTCAGATCTGATAAGCCTGTTGTAGGACTGGGCTAATTGCACAGTTGCTTAGCAGCAAAATGTAGCAAAATAGCCAGAAATTCAGTTTTAAGAACTAGTCCTTATCACATAGCGTCTCTGTAACAAACATAGATGTTTTTAAGAGTCATGTATTGATTCTAGAATTTCTGGTTTTGCCCTTATGGGTGATCATAAATTTGGCATGAATCTTGAGGCTGCCTTGGTGTGGATGAATTGTAGGTCAGTTGCTTTGTGGTCTTTGTGCTGAACCTTGCTGTTAAAACAGGTGGGGACACTTGGTGTTAACTCATAGATGAGGAGGCCAAAAGTTTGGCATTGTAGGTGAAGGGAGAACATCACAGCTTCTAAATGCTCTTGTTTTGTTCACAGCAAACTGAGCACCATCAATGATGAATACATAAGGAACAGGGAAGAGTATGAAGAGGCTCAGGATGCAATTGTTAAGGAAATCATTAACATTGCTTCAGGTGAATATGCCACTGTTGGTGTGTGTCACAGTCTGGAGTGCTGGGAGGACCTGCAGTTACTTTGAGGGTCTTCTACAGAGACAAACTGTAACGTTGCCCAAAGAATTGGTGTGAAAAGTGAGGTGTGGCTTTCAGACAGCTGTTTAAAGTTTGAAATATGAGTTGTCTTCTGTCGCCAGAAGACATTGCTGCATTTCCTGGCATTGCTGCAAATGTGCAGTGATGAGGTGTGTGCAAATGCTAATCCCATAGTAGGACCAAAAATAAGGCCATAAAGGCCACATCTATCCTCCACCTACCTCCCTGACTCTGGGCACCTTCACCCAAACAGCAGAAGAGGTAAAGGACAACAGAGAACTGAAGGAGTGAGGCCTGAGGTCTGTGAAGAACATTGACATGCAATATAAGATCAAGTAGGTCATTGCTGGTATGGCAATAAAGATTAGTGGTTTCCTAAGTTATTTCCACATATTTTGTTCCAAGATTGCCTTCTCACAGGGCATTCTTTATTATCCTTCACCAAAAGCAGAAGAGACACAGGGGAGTTTGGGCTGTAAACCAGTCCCTTATCCCTTTCACTGAAAAAAAACTAAACACCGGAACTTGAAGGTTGGTACTGGGGAAGCCATCCAGTCTGGTGTCACAGGCACTGTATCTGACAGACCTCTCCCTCCCATCAATCACATAAACATAGATGGCTGTGCCTGAACTATCCATGCTGTGTGTCTGGTGTCTGTGCTTGCATGAGCATCAGAATGTAGTGTATTATTGAGGAAGGAAACATACTTACTGGGTTTCCAGATGAGGGAAAATAACATGGCCTCACCTCCTCCTTTCCTTAGTCTGAAGAAGTCCCCTTGGTATTCAAGGCATGCAAACTTTAGGATTGCATCCTAGACTCACAGGAGGTGACTTCCATCTTGAACAAAATTGTTCCTGCGGATGAATTAACTTGATGGACTCAGTATAGGCTTCAAGGCACCTTCTCAGGTGGAGCAAAGGAATAGCTAATGGCACTGAATTTGTATCTCCTCGATGCAAACCAGGTTATGCAGAGCCCATACAGACGATGAACGATGTGATAGCTCAGCTGGATGCCATTGTCAGCTTTGCTCACGTGTCCAACGGGGCCCCGGTGCCCTACGTCCGTCCCGTCATTCTGGAGAAGGGACAAGGCAGGATTGTGCTGAAGGGTGCCAGGCATCCCTGCATCGAAGTGCAGGATGAGGTGGCCTTCATCCCCAATGACATTACGTTTGAGAAGGGCAAGCAGATGTTCCACATTATTACTGGTAAATATTTCTGTTCTCTTTTTTGTTTGTTCTTTACTTTATAAATGTCTCGAGTATTTCCACTAATGATGTCTTTTTAAAAAGAAAACAAACCAACAACAAGCAAAACAAATCAGCAGTGTAATAAAATTCTGTCAAAACAATTTCTCTCGTCAGGGGCGAGCAGCTACTGAGTTATTCATCTTTCTGCATGGGGAATAAGATTTAGCTCTGGAAAAGAAGGGAGGGTATTTGTAAGCTATTTATTGCTATTATTGATTATATTTTTATAAATAAAAGTGTCCACAATGTTCATGTGAAATGTTACCTTTGACTGTGGATATTCTACATGTTTCTGTACATACAGGCATATTTCTCATCATCCAAACTAATAGTGATGGAATTGGTTATTGTGATTTTCATTGTAGCACACTGTTTGGAGAAGGTGATCACTAATTTGCAGAGTCATTTGTGAAGAAAAGAGAGGCTGCTAGGACAATAGAAATTAAAAAATTAGTTCTTCCTTAAAGTAAGGCTTTAGTGAATGTAACTCCACAAGCCAGGCAGCCTCAGGAGCTGTAAAGCCTGACCCTGCTAAAGTGATTTGGAAAATTCCACTAGGCATCAATTGTACCATAGCCACATAGGCACTTTGTAGTCAAGATTTTAAGCAACCTCTTTGTTAGTGTTTTCTTTCCGAAGTATTAAAGTTGATTTTAAATGCAAAGCATGTTTCAATGACTGTACCATTTTTTACCCTTTTCTCTGGTGTAATTAAGATAATTTTACTACACATGAAAACATTTTTAGAGTTTATAGATTTAATTGAATCTTAATTTCCATCCAGATGTCCTTGACATACGTTCTGAGTAGCAAAGATCTGAAATTAGAGAATGATTAATGAGCACTTCTAACATAATCAAAAAGAAAAACTGAAAATCCGAATAAATGCATGGTAACACGCTTCTTTTTCTGGTTAGCAAAAGCGTTAAATTGGTTTAATGATCAGTTTTCTGGATAATACTTTTTTATTTCGTTTGTACTTCAGTTACAATGAACTAATTAATATCTGGGTTTGCTGATTCTAAGTCACCCATTAGCTTGTACCCAGTCTGTAACTAAGCTGTTTCATTTTCATAGAGAAATTTTAATAGTCATTTTAGGTGAAAACTAATTATTGTAATTCTTAAGTAGAAATAAATACTGATGATTTTTCATTTAAAGCTTATTAATTTTAGGTATGAACACATGTTTTAGATGACTACTTGTACTTTTGAAAAGTCCCAAAACTTATGAAGACCCCTAATGTTCTGTGATCACCTTTCTTTTGAAAAACAGAGCATTCAGTAAGACAAACAAGCAAATCCTGTTAGCTGTGTAGTCACTTGTTTCACCTGTTAGACAAGTTTCCTACTCTTTTCTGGCAAGAGAGTAATAAGTTTAAACACTCTTTATTTTAATTTAGAGCCTGTTCTCCTTTAAAAGAGCTGTTGAATTGTAAAAAGATGATGCTTTTAAAAATAATTTTTGGAAAATTTCTTCCTTAGGCCCTAACATGGGGGGAAAATCAACATACATCCGACAGACAGGGGTGATTGTTCTTATGGCCCAAATTGGGTGTTTTGTGCCATGTGAGTCTGCAGAGATAACCATTGTGGATTGTATCCTGGCTCGGGTGGGAGCAGGAGACAGCCAGCTGAAAGGAGTGTCCACTTTCATGGCTGAAATGCTGGAAACTGCTTCAATCCTTAGGCAAGTCTTGTGCTTTTGTTCAATTGTGTTGGTTGGGGTTGATGGGAAAAGAGGCGCTCTATCAAAGGTGCATTAAAGATTTTTCTTTTCTGGGGAATCTTAGTGGAGAATCTCAAGGTCTTTTTTAGCTGATTCTTAAGTTCGTGAAGTAGCCTTCTGTTTATCCAGTGGTCGATACAGAGCTGCTACCAAGAGGCCAAAGTCTAAATGGAACGAAGAACCTAATTCGGAATGATCTGTGTGATGCTGTATCTGCACTATATTTGTAAATAAGAAGGGTCTTTTGCCTCGTCCATGCTCTGCATCCACAGCATAACTTGTGTTAGTCCAATATCCAGAGTTCCTGCTGTTATCAAACGTTCTAAAATGCTCTTGTGTTTTTAGGACAGCAACTGAAAACTCCCTGATAATCATCGATGAGCTGGGAAGAGGAACTTCTACCTATGATGGCTTTGGCTTAGCATGGGCTATCTCAGAATACATCGCCAGCAAAATCTGTGGGTTTGCCATGTTCGCTACACACTTCCATGAACTGACAGCTCTTGCCGACCAAGTGCCAACAGTAAATAACCTCCATGTCACTGCTCTGACCAGCGATGACACACTGACCATGCTTTATCGTGTCAAGGAAGGTAAGACTCTGTCGAAACTTCACTTTGCCCTGAGAGACAAAAATCTTAATGGAAAAAAGCTCCCACCAGAAATTCATGTCATACTCTTGACTTAGGGTTTATAATATATGCATTCTTCTCTGTCCTTAGGCAGTGTGTATGACAGGAGCTCTGTCCATGTGTGAACACAGTTCGTGATGATGTTGATGATTATTTTTAGGATTTCTAGGCTATTTCTGCCACTCAAGTCAATGCTTTTGAATCTCTCCCTTTTTCTCTTTTAAGACAGAGAGAAGAGTTCCAGAAGGTTGTTTTCTGTTTTCCTAAATCAGCCAATTCAACCTGCTGATAAATGAGACTTACGTTTCTTAAACCGTTCTTTTAAAAGAAATTAGTGCACCTTTTATGTGCTGATAGTTTTTAATAATGTCTATTGCATTATAATAAGACTTAGTCTTCCATTGCCCAATTTATGCAGTAATTTGATGTAGGAAAAATCATGTGGTTAATTTTTAGCAAATGGCATCCTAGTGAAACAACAAGTAGCCTGTTTTGTTAGTGTAAGATCAGTTAGATGTATTTAATTAAAGTCTTTTAGTGGATCCAGTTATTCCCTTCAATATTAAATTAAACAATTTTAAATTAGGCATAAATTTAATCTATTCCTTCTGCTTCCCTATATCCCCCATCATTTGTTTTTGCTCCCTTCAGCAGGAGCCTGTATTTATTGCTAAATAAAGCAGAACTGTAACTGTGGCTTGCAAGGTGTGCCCATTTATGGCATTCTAATTTAGTTGTGAACTCCACAGTGATTTTGGATTGTTCTCACTAGAGCATTTCAGTCCAATTGGCAACCTCTGGGCTGAGATTTTGATTTAAAAAGTCGGCAGAGTACTCTTTCTTACTCTGTGTATCTCTTATTTTCTTCTTAGGAGTTCCACAACGAGGGAATGAGTTAGATGACATTTAGATGGGTAGAGCAGGGTTACTGTACAACAGTCTGGCTATCCTGGATCTGATACCTTGCTGCTTTTACTCCTATGACATTACTAATTGAATATTTCTTACTAATTTCTTGTGGTTTTAAATCCATGAAATTATTTCATTTCTTGCCCTTAGATTACATGTATGACCACTTCTAATTTTGTACTCCCCTCTGGCTCTAATCTTGCAATGAGGTTTTGGGTACTTTTCTGTAAAGCTTGGGAGACTGCTCTGAGCAAAGAGAATCACAGCAGGAGCAGAAATACTGCTCTCCTCTGGCTTTGCTGAGAGTCTACTCAAAGCTGGGTGGATTAGCTCTGTCTGCCACAGCCTTGTACCTTTAAACTCTGTGTCCTTGTCTTTTGGGATCTTTATTCCTTTGAGATGGGCACTGTTGGTGCACTTTCTAGGCAATGCCCAGTCTTTGCTTGAGTATTGCTCCAAAGTGTTGTGGCCCTGGTTCCCAGCCAGTCCCGGTGGAGAGGAGGTGTCTGTGGTTCTTTCCTAGTTTGCTGTTTCCCATCTTCTCCAGCACATGTTGAGCTCCTTCCACAAAGTGAAGGTTCAGAGCCTTCTGAATGCCTTGCTCAAATTGGTGCTTAAAAGGTGAATTAGTGTGGCATTGGAACTGAAGAAAAATCGTCATAAATTGCTGCAAGCATACATTGAAACTGAGTGGTTTTGGTGCAGCAAGTAATGGTGATGTACAGAATCTTCAAACAAGCCATCTTGATTTAGATGCCTTATTTTGAGCATGTTGGTTGAGGAGGGAAATAATACACACTATATCAAAACCTTCTACCTTCTAAATCCTTTGGAACAGCAACTCGTACGATAAAACCGCCAAATATTCCCCAGACAGTTGGGTGAGTTCTCTTTCTTCAACCCACTCCTTTTGTTTTTAAAACCAGTATTAATTCAGCCATTCTGGTCCTGATAAAAACAGTAGAAGCCCAGTTTTGTATTTTTCTTCAATCAGTTTTGCCATTTTTAGTCATACACATCTTTTTGTACGTGCAATGTCTTTTCATTCCATCCCTTTTCCTGGAAGTCCTGTTGAGCATGGAGACACAATATTTTTTATCTGTCTACTTAAACCTCTATCAGCAGAGATACAACACTGTGAAATATTCCATCTTTAAATACCTGGTCTCCAATTGGATATCCATCTTCTACCTAAGCTTTTGCACTTAGTGTTGTGCTCTTTTCCTTTTGGAATTGTTGTGTTCCTCCATCAAGGATGTGCGTATAGGCAGCTCGGATACAGCTGTGCTTTGAAACAAATAACAGATTTGATGTCATTTGAAGTGTATAACTAAACCTGAAAAGCATGACAAGGGACTTTTATACAGTGTTTTCAACCCTGTCTTCATGCTTCAAGAGTGACAAAATCACTGGAAGAGGAAACACATGAAGTACTGTTCTCCAAGCCTCTGCTCAGGATTCTCTGAGCTGAGAACTGAGTTAGCTTTGGGTCTGGGGAGGTGTGTCTTTTTAATACAAAATCAAGAAGACTAATTTCTGCTTAAATGTGTTAGTTTCCTTTAAGAAACCTGAGAGATTACAAGGTTAATAAAACAGAAAAAGTTTAAATGCTAAATTTTCCTTTACCTATTCTACAGTTACCCAGTAGTTAATGGACGATCAGTTAAAAAAAAAACCCACAAACTGTCTTTTTGCAAGTGTAATTAATTTATTCTTAACTCCTTGCTGAAGACCAGAATTAAAAGCATGTAGTAATATCTGTGGGAGGACAAATGGAATTATGATAATGTAAACAAATAAGAGTTGATAGATTTTATCAGATGGCTTTTAATACTGAAGTGAAAATTGTTTTATGTAACTGTGTGTAATTTATGTATTTTGAGCAATTATGAGGACTTTTCTCAAATGCATATTATAAACAGTGTATTAATTGAAGTAAGTGTGAAGTCACAGTTGGAAGATTTTGATATAATTAAAGATGATGACTCCTGAAGACTGAGGAGTTATGTGGTACAGATGCAAAGGAAGAGAGGGATGATTGAGAATGCAACATTTTTAATATTTATCTATACACACACATATATGTATTTATATAGGTATAGAGTAAATGTGAGAGATATCTATTAAAAAACTTGCAAATTTTTATATTCTACAGACTGTGCCGATTTAATAAAAATCATTGTTCAATTTCATTCAAGTATGAGAGGGAAATTCTCTCTGCCTGAAGTGTTTTCCATTTCTTCTTGAAGCACTTTGGAGCTCTGCAATTACTGCTCTAATAGAGTTTAATTAAATAAAAGCATAGTCTTTAGTCTGTGTTACCGTTTTTAGTAGAAAAGGTAAATCAGAAAGTCTTAGGGAGAACCAAATCATGTCACGCTCTTAATTCTTCAGAACAGAGAACTATTACAGAGAACTATTACAAGCATGTCCATATAATCTCTGTGTATCCATATTATCTTTTGAGAATTCTTAACTGTTGGGTTTTTTTTTTCTGCATCCAGGTGTTTGTGACCAGAGTTTTGGAATACATGTAGCAGAGTTGGCAGCTTTCCCAAAACATGTGATAGAAAGTGCAAGAGAGAAGGCATTGGAGCTGGAGGAGTTCCAAAACATTGGCAAGTCCAAGGAATCTGAAGGAGAACCACCAGCCAAGAAATTATACAGAGAAAGAGAGGTTTGCTATCAGAAATAATTTTAAAATTTTGTTTTGCTGGAATAGCTGAAACAAAGTCGTTTAAGGATTCAGATTCCCCCAAAGCTTGAGGATAATACGTATAATGCATTTTTCCGTAACAAAATGTCTTGGCTGTGATGTTCATTAGGAGTTGAGATGTTCAGGGATAGTGGGTTTTGATTTAGATTAATTTCTAGTTAACACAGGCAAAATTTTTGTCTAAAAACATATTCATGAGATTGAAACTAAGTTTTTTTCTGAAAGAATAATGCTCAGCAGTACAGCTTGAGTTATACAAGGAACCATGTCTGGCTGTCCAGTGGAGTTTTATTTATGCTGTGATCTAAAGCAGAACTTTGTGTTCATCCCTTTTGTTGACTGTTTAGTTTGTATGCAAAGTTTCTTGGGACTTTAAATATAGCTTTTGTTACCATTGTGTAGAGTATTCTTGGCGCTGCAGTTGGGTCACACCTGGTTTTGCTCCCCCTTATTTGAGTATTCATTAGTGCTGAGTTCTTAGAGCCCAGTGTGGTCAGATCTGTTCACACCAGAGAAAAGCTGAGTACCCAGCCTTCTCCTTTGTGCCCTTCCATGTCCGAACAGAACTGTCGCATCTCAGAAGCTGATCATATCAAAGAACATGGCAATCAGTACCCGAAATGTCTGACTTACAGGTGTCACAAAATGAAGTTTCTTTAAAGAAGCTTCATTAGCAGGTAGTGTAAAGGAAAGCAAAGGCTGCAGGAAGCTTTATCAGAATACCCTGTGTCATCTTATTGCTGGATTAAGAGTCCTGACAGTGACATCCGTGGCAGCCTCCTGGGAAATCCACATGCTGCTGCTTTGTGGCTTCCATTGGTTTTTGTCAGTAGTTGGGTCCTCCTTGCTGTGTGCATACAAACCTGCTTCCAGAGCTTAGTTCTGTGTCCCAGCAGTCAGCCTGAAACTTCACAGCATTGTACCACATTTATTTCCTTCTGGCAGCCTCGGTAATACTCCAGTGTATGGAAGCCTTGAAGTGTTAGTCCATATCCAAAACACTTCCTACATTTAAACAGCCCTTGCTCTAGACAGAGGCTGTTACCTGTTACTTTATTTTCAGTTTCAGAGGTCAACTGCATTTGTTGTTCCTGGCTCAGTAAGTGGATCTGATGCTTTAGGTGAACAGTCTCTGGTTTGTTCTACTTTTTACTGCAAGAAGGCTTTCCCTCCAGCTACCTCAGTTGCTCCACCATTACCTTTCCTCTGTCAGGTATCATGGTGAAGGACTTTTCAGATTAGTTGGACCTGGCTGCGAGGTCCTAAGTTGGTGTAAATTAACTTGACATGGCAAACACTTGTGACAAATACAGCATCATGTTTTGTTTTTAGGTGTTTTAGTAATACATAATATTCCATAAACCTTCTAGGCAATAGAATGGCTGAGCTTTAGATGTCTCACCCAGAGAATTTGTCTGCCTTGGTTAACATCATGTGTAGAGGGAAAAGGCTGCTATTACTTTTTGGAAACTTCTGCACTGAAAACTACTGCATCAATCTTAAATGATAAGATGAAAACTAAGTAAACTTTTCAGTAGAATTCTGAAATGCAGAGGACTAGACAAACTTCTGCATTCTGGACCAATTGTTTCCAATACAGGGATTCTGAATAGTGTTCATTGCAATGTTTGTTCTTGCTATTCAAGTCAGATTGTTTAGAAGTTCCACTTTGCCTGTTTGTGTAAAAGCATATGCATAAAGCTTAATTATCATCTGTTCTCCTTGGTGACGGCCACTCTCCAGTTGCTTGGTTACAATTTGTTCTTTCCTTTTGCATATTGAAACATTGCTTTTGATTGACAGTCCTTTCTAAAAGTGACTAGTTTGGGTAATATGACCATTCTGGTGCTATTATTGCTGACAGTCCTCACCTCATGTGACTGCAGACTTGAATTAAATGTGGAACACTTATAGGAGATCATAGTGTTATATATTGTGTTTATGCTAATTAACTGGTGCTTTTTGCTCTTGGATTGAAAAAGAACTTCTGGTACCAGCATAAGTGGTTTGTTCTGGTGTTCAGAACTTGATAGCAAGGACAAAAATAACCATGAGTTTTGCCTGCACTGAGTTTCTGCTGATGAACAATACTTTGTAGGGAATTTGGAAAATTCCTGCTTGCAATCTAAACATCCTCGCTGTTTTCTTTTCCTTCTCCTCTCTCCATTTCAGGAAGGTGAAAAGATAATTCAGGATTTTCTTTGTCAAGTGAAAGCATTGCCCCTGACAGGTATGTCAGAAGAAGACATCAAAGTCAAGTTGAAACAGCTGAGAAATGAAGTGCTGGCAAAGAACAACAGTTTTGTGAATGAAATAATTTCTCGAACGAAAGTTACGTCATGAAATGTGCGAGAACAGGATACAGCTCTTGAAGCATTTTTTGTATTGAAAGATCTATAATTTTCTTGTCTTGCTAGCTTTTATACTTTATGATACTTGTACTGATTTATGTAGGCATTTTTTCTTGGATTGTAATTATTTTGTAAAAAATTCTGAGCACCTTATGTGCCAGATTTCCTGCTTTAGTTGGGATCATTTTGTCCTTTTAGAAGTTTGCAATAAAATGGTTTTTCATATTGAGAATTATTGACTGCACAAACAAAATGTATAATATTTTACCAGAAGAGTGCTAGAAAGTCTTAACAGTTGAATTGTCAAACAGTTGCCAGAGCCTTGGAAAGCAGCAGTGCGTACACAAAGTCTTTGTCCTAGACCATGGTTCTTTTTTGTGTGATTCAGTTGTATTAATTAATTCACTGAGGATTTAGTAATGCTATGTTAGTGCTCCATCAGAAAAAAGACATCTAAGTGTGTCCAGGTAGCCAGGAAGGCCAGTGGCATCCTGGCCTGTATCAGCCAGTGTGGCCAGCAGGACTGGGGCAGTGATTGTCCCCCTGGGCACTGGTGAGGCCACACCTCAAGTCCTGTGTTCAGTTCTGGGCCCCTCACTACAGGAAACACATTGAGAGGGTGGAGAGACTCCAGAGAAGGGCAATGGAGCTGGGGAAGGGGCTGGAGCACAAGTCTGAGGAGCAGCTGAGGAGCTGGGAGTGTTCAGCCTGAAGAAAAGGAAGCTCAGGGAAAACCTTATCTCTCTCTATAGCTCCCTGGAATGAGGTTGTAGCAGGGTGGGCAACAGTCTCTTGTCCCAAATAACAAGTGATAGGACAAGAAGAAACAGCCTCAAGCTGCACCAAATTTCACCAAGAGGGTTGTCAAACACCGTGGAACAGGCCACCCAGGAATGTGTCAGTCACCACCCTGGAGGTATTGACAATACATGTAGCTGTGGCACTCAGGAACGTGGTTCAGTCAGGGCCTTGGCAGTGCTGGGATAATGGCTGGACTCCATAATCTTTGGTCTTTTCCAACCAGATTTTTCTGTGGTTGGTTAGAAATTTTTTGCATGTGTACCTGGACAAGGCTGCGGAGGNGTGGGTGGGATTACTTTTTTTGTTTGCTGTGTGAATGGTAATTCTTGAGTCAAATATACTACAGGCCTGCTCTTCCTGCCTGAGTTGTGATAACGTGCATATTTTGGTGGTTTTGTAATGTAAGCAGAGGCTGGGGTGAAGTTACATTTTAACTGGAATGTCTGAGCTGGTCATGATTAGTGAGGTCTGTCTACAAAGTAAGAATACATTGATTTTTATCTGATGTGCTTCTCTCATTGAGACAGTTTGAAAGCATGCTGGTACAAGTTTATTTTCTCCTTGAAATTTAGCATTTTAAATTGTAGCTGAAGAATACTACCTATATTTAAAACTGTCAACGTTGAAAGACTAATGGGAAAAGGTGTTTGTCGCAAAAGCTGGTAGGAATAAAATCATGCTGAAGATGTTAGGCAAACTCTTGCTGTGTTCAGAGATTGCATCAGTGGGTGTGTGCTGGGGACAGCAGTGCTGCTGTTAAAGCTGTGCTATAGCCCCGTGTCAGGGATTAATGTGTTGCAGTGGTCTGCGTTTAAGCATTTAAGTAGTCATAAAAGAGGTGTGATGTTCAACTTGCTGTTGGATAATGTTTGTACTTAGACCAGAACTGGGACATACTAGGTCTACTTCTTAACAGAAGCACTAAAGGCTTGCTGGAGAGGTTGGGAGTGCTGCATAACACCTTTTTGGCCTTTAAATTAAAATGCATTCTACTTAAAAAGACAAAAAACAGATTTGCATTTACAAACAGCACAGTTGATGCATGGTCTGGAAAAGCATGTGAATGAAAAAAGTCTGTTGCATAAAGTAATGAAAAATATATCTAGTTTTGCAAATTTGATTGTTTCAAGCACCAAGGTATCCAAAAATGTTGGATCAAACTGCTTTAGGTGTTGCTAGAAACGGGCAGTTCCTGTGAGGGACTGGAATGGCTGGTACCCTTCCTGCGTGTGCTGAGATCCCTGTAGCCTGAGCAAAGATGCTCCTTGCTCACTGTCGTGTCCATCTAACCAAGAGGACAGGCATAAAACCATCAGAGGTCATCTCTTCCAGGAACTTCTCTATTTTCCCTTTGACCCTGTGCATTTTAAGTGTCTACTTAGCCAAGGAGTTCCTCAGTGAGCTGCCGCCAGCAAGAGGGGCCACTTCTCTGCTTTGAACCTGATTCCCAGTTTCCCTCAATTCCCTTTATGTTCCTTGTGTCCAGTCTTTCCTTTCTGGATGCAGTGCATCAGTTCTGTGTGTCTGCAGCGTGCTGAGGACAGGCTGCTTTTATTTTTGTATTGCAGTTCGGGGCTGATAGAGCTGTTCCTGTGTGACCAGATTTGCCTGTCTGAGGGTGAAAGGTGCTTGTGTGTTACTCAGGAGTGATGGACCAGCTCTGGGCAGCACCTTTGTGCTTCAGAAAGGGTCTTGTGTATCTGCAGTAAAGAAGATTCTGTTTTACTCATGCCCTTCAACACTCAAAAGGAAGAAGTGTGCAAGTTACCAAGATTTTGAAACTAATCTTTTGAACTGTTTTCTCTTCTACACTACACTTCCCCCTCCCTCTGCTGCTGGATATAGGCAAGAGAAGATCAGGCAGGGTTAAGTCTCCATATGTCGGTGCTGCTTGCAAACTGGGTTACAGGTAGTGTGATTTCATGTGAGCGGGCGGGGTGGCTATTTTTGCTACTTCCAATTTAGCTTTTTGTTCAGAAATGTACCTATGGGGCAAGAGCAATTCCAGAACTTGTCTGCTTATTACAGAGCTGTGCCAGGGATGCAAAGATTACTAAAGTTTCAAAAGAAAATAACGAGGCTGTTGAGGAGCGGTGTGGCCATGCACTGTTAGCCTTGAACAGAGATGCAGGGTTCTCTTTGCTCATTCACCTGGGAAAGCTTGGCCCTGAATGCTGCAGGCAAGTGGTCTTCTTGGTCTCTGCTGTTTCTGTTCATCTAGAAGGCTCTTTATGAAGAAAACTACATTAGGTGGGGTAAAACAAAAGAGGGGATGTGAGGAAACAGTGATGGAATTAATTTTCCTTTGATGATTTTACTGCCCTTTTAGTGATCAGGATCAACCTCTGTGTGCAGGAGCACCTGGTAGCCAGCCTGATGAGAAAGTGTTGGGTTTACCTCTTGGGTTGTGGTCAAAGGCTCCAGTCAGGGTTGGATGACTCCAGGGATCAAGCTCACAAATCCAGGGGACCCTGCCTGCCAGCCTGGGACTCAGCTCTGCACGTTCCAGCTTGCAGCTGTGCTTGTTCATCTCAGATAAAAATGCAGTCGCCAAGTGGCTCTGTGTCCCTTTCCACCACTGCAGCTGAGGTGGTTCTGGAATCAGAAATGGCAGGAAGGGGGCTGAGGTGAGTCCTTGCCCACTGGCAGATGCACTGTCACTGGCTTGAGGAGACTTTCGATCCTCGGAGAGCTTCAGATCCCTGCTGGTGAGAACCGACCCGTTGGTGGCCTGGCTTTGTGGAACGAAACCACTTTGCATTAGCTCTTGGTGGGTGTAGCTGTTCTGGGCTGTCAACCACCCTGTAAGTGACTGGGACTGCTCGTGGTCGAACTTTTCCAGAGACAGGGAAGCCTGGGCAAGGGCTCATTGCTGAGGTCTGGGATTCTGTGAGCAGTCTCGTCTGGTTTGATGCAAGATTATGATGACAGTTTAAGCTGGTTTTTATGGCATTAATTTAAAGAGTTTTCACACACCCAACCACTACACAATATCTCTGTCTACAAAGCAGTGGACAACTGGTCTTGCTATTCTGCAGTGGGGTAGATTTGTTTGAAAAATCAAGGGAGAGCAGTTGTTGCTCTGCATCTGAAGTAGTGTGAGCATTGAATTCTTTGCCTCTTGCTGACCTGGGAAGAAGGAAAACACGTGGCCTCAGGAGCCTGAAGCGTTAAAATACAGGGGAGAGGTGCTGTCATCTTTCTGAGATGGCTGCAACCCTTGCAGGTGTAACTTGGCCCTTGATGCTGTCTGCTGAAAAAGCCCTGTTAGCAGTTGTCTCTCAGATATTCCTGTTCCTCTCCCAGCCTTGCAGCTGCCTTTCCCAGCCTGTTGCCTTTCATCTCTCTACTCCTGCCAAGCTTCTCCACTGTTCCTGTGCACAGGGGAGCACCTTGCCGTGCTTTTATGTACGTGCCTCTCTCAGCTGCCAGCAATGCTTTTTATTTGCACGGGGTGGGACAGGGGTAGATATATCCCTGCATGTGCTGCTTTGCCAGTCAAATTGAGAGGGACCAAGCTCTGCTGTTAAAGAGGGAAGTGGCAATTTCTGATCATTTTTAGTGGCAGCTGGGACTTACCCTCCTGATACGGTGTCCCCGGTCACCTGACCCAGCAGCAGTGCCTGTAGCTGAGGGAAACAGTAATGTAAAGCACATGAGGGGTTGTGTTTGCTCCTGCAACTGCAGCGAGTAGTGCTTTCCTAGAGGTGAGAAAACGTGTTTGCTTTTTCACCTTTGTGGGAAAAAAGGTGCCTTGGCACGTGGTTTGAGCTGCTGGATGCCTGTGTCCTTAAGGATGTAGTCGTTCTGTCTTTGTGGGGATGGTTGGAAAACTGAGAACAGCTGTGCTAAACAAGGAGCGCCGAGGGAAAAGCTGAGAATAAATAGCCTGTGCTTATGAGAACATTTCCCCTGCTGATCCACCCTGTCCTGCTGCAGGCTGCAAAGTCATTTCTTGTCAGGGTGATGCGCTCGCACAGGGGGTGGCTTCACTATGCTCCTTCTTTCTCCCCAAATAAGGCACCTGTTCCCCTGTGTGTTGCTGTGGACTGTGGCAGTGGGCCCAGCTGCCATGGCAAAGAGCCGGCCTGCACTGGGAGGGCTGCTGCAGATCACTTGGGCAGTCTGGTCCCATCTCCAACCTGCTGCTGGACCGTGCGGTGGGGGAGGCAGGAAGCTGGGCTGCACTCGTAAAGTGTCTGTGCCTGCCTGAAGATGCTGATTTATACCCTGAGGAACATGGCTTTTTTTCATACTGAGATTTTGAAATGTCTTCTGTCCTGCCCCTTTCTTCTTGTGCTTCAGGAAAAACTTCAGGAAAGCATCCCCCACTGTAGACTTCAGACCAGAGATTGTCAGTGTTTTCACCATGCCCGCTGGTTTCCCTTGTGTGGCTGTTCCCAGATGCCTCTGACAGCAGACAGTCCAAGCTTTTAAACCTCTCTGCACCCACTTGACCCCATCCAGAGCTGCCTGGGGACCTGCTTTCCCTGTGCAGGTGCAGCCGGAGTGGCACTATAGGGAGACAGAGCCAGCAAACCATGCCACGTGCTGCACCTCCTCTTCAGGGCCTGTGCTTCAACAAAAAACACTCTACGAAGGATCAGAAATGTAGCTGTCAGAATGTGGTCCCAAGCCTTGCAAGGAATGACAGCATGTGTTACCATGGTGCAAGCCTTGTGGGTTTTAGGTGACTGGGGAAATGCCATTCAGAAGCAATTATCTTCTGCCTGGATATTTGCAGTAATTCTTCCTCGTGTCTTTCTGCTGGAGCTTGTTGCTGGCCTGAATGTCCCTTCCGTGGTTTTCAGGGTCTCAGCATAATGGCAAGTAGTTTCCTTATGCTTTTGTGTGCTAATGAAGAAGGTAAAAATAAAACCAAGCTTCATATCAATGTTCAACACCCAAATTACCAGCAAGATGATTCTGATGCTCATTTTAGTGTAGACGCTCTGGCTGTAGTCTTTTTTCGCCATGACCTGGGAGGGCAGTGTAGGAGTTTTGGTTTCTGTACCTACTGACTGTTTTCACCTTGGGCAGTAATAGATTTTTCAAGCTCACGCTCCCTTTCCGCTTGCAAAAAGTCATCTTTCAAATCTTCATTCCGCTGTGGCATTTATCATTCAGTTCAGGGACACTGGGATGCACTGTAGCAATTCGCTCGCACCTTGGTGGCAATCAATGACATTAAAAGATGAAAAAAGAAGCCTGCTCCCTTTGTGCCTGCTGTATAAAAGGATGTGTATTATAGTACCCGAGGCTGGTGACGTAGGTGCAGGAAGTCAGGGGTGTGCATGTGAGCTCTGTGAGAGTGGATGTGCATCCCCAGCAAAACTCAAGCAGCCCCCAGGGTTTAAAAGCTGTGCTTCTCCATGCTGGCACAAAAGCCCGAGGTAGCGAGAGTGACTGCAGTAGCTGGGAGCAGCCACTTGAGGTACCTCTGATAGTGCAGAGTCCACAGCGTGGTCTCCTTTGGTCCGGTTTGGGGGCACCCTGGTTGCTGTAGGAGCCCTGGCCCCCAGCACAGGCTGGCCTTTCCCTGGAAGTGTTCTGCAAGGTGCTGTCTCAGCACTCGTTTGGCCACTGCCGTTTCGCTCTAGTTATGCCCTTTAACCTAAAAAAAGTCACCTGAGACCAAAACCACCTGTCTGAGGTTGCCCCAGAAAATGAGCAGCACTTGCTAAGCAGGCAGTGGACCACCAGCACTACGAAGCACTTGCATGGCTGGGTGGCTTGCTTAAAATGTTTGATCTTCTGAGGGGGAAGCTCCTGTGGGACCGCAGCTTGGACCTGCCCTGCTGCAGTGGAGCCCCCTCACAGTGCAGTAACACAGCCCTGCAGCAGAGCTAACCTGGCTCTAGCAGACCTGAGCCATATTCCTGGTTGTCTGATGTAAAATTACACCTACAGTGGCATTTTAATGGCTCCTTTTTTTT
>VYXC01003460.1:1647729-1687710 GCA_013397175.1 Platysteira castanea | reverse complement strand
GCCCGGGCCACACAAAATATCCAATAGCGAACAGAGCCCGAGAACGTGTGACCTGAGAGCAGGGGTCCCAGAGACCCCGTGCCTGCCATGCGTCCCCCCAGGCTCCCCTCCCACCCTGGGGGAGCGGGGGGGGGGCGAGCCCCAACACACCTCTTAGGATTTTTTTTTCCCATTACCCTTATCAAAGGACATCATTCAAGGCATCAGGCTGCTTGAAGGTGTTTAATATGAACAAGCAGTTTCTTGGGGGAGGGTGGTAACCAGTGCAGTAACCTGACATTTGCAGATGATGCCTGAAAACTTGCTCCNGGGGGCGAGCCCCAACACACCTCTTAGGATTTTTTTTTCCCATTACCCTTATCAAAGGACATCATTCAAGGCATCAGGCTGCTTGAAGGTGTTTAATATGAACAAGCAGTTTCTTGGGGGAGGGTGGTAACCAGTGCAGTAACCTGACATTTGCAGATGATGCCTGAAAACTTGCTCCTTGGCCCTTCCAGGAGGACACAGTAGCCTGTGAGGGATGCCTGGTATGAATCCTGAGCTGCTGTGCCTGCTTTGGGCCAGTCCCATTACGAGGCCCGCCTAAGTAGGATCTTTATCCAAATGGGGAAATTTAGCGTAGAAAATAGATTGCAATGCTTCTGGTCTATAGAAAGCAGGCAGCATTTCACAGGGACCTCAAAGAAACCTCCACAACCATCAGTCAGGAGGGTTTTGGAAAACCTTCCCATGGCTGTAGTGGTCAAGTGCCCTGTCTGCTTTTGAGATGGTGTTGGACACCTTTGGTTGCTGAAGGAGGGATGCTCTTTTATGCCTCTCCTGCAGTTTAGTATCCCCAAACACAGTCCTGCTTTGCACTGTAGCCGGCACAGTGCAAATGCGCCATGGAAATTCCTCAGGTTTTAGTGCTGTGGAACTGGATAGACAAACAGGGAAGAGAGGAGGAGCCCAGCCGTGAGGACCATGTGCTTCAACTGCAGTGGTACAAATGGAGAACCACAGAGTGTTCACTTCATGTGCCACAGCCTGCTTGGTTTTGCTGTTATGTGAGTTAGTGACACTAAAACTTGCACTGGTTCGGATAGAGCAGGACGAGGTCACTGTAAGTCTGTGTGTGACATTTCAATTCTCACTTCCCTGAGTAGTGAAAACAAGCCCTGAGCCCTTTGAAGCTGAATGGGGGTCCTGAACCTGAAGGCTGAAGTGTGGGGCCCCTGCCCAGGCTCTGGGTGTGGAGCACCAGCTTGTGGTCAGTCAGAGACCACCCCTGAAAGCATCTCAGTCTTTAATTAGTCACCAGGAGAGCTGCTGTATACCAGACCCCTTTATATACTGCCCTCTCCTCTCTGTTTCTCCCTGACTTTGTGGCTGTTGCCTGTCTTCTCCATCTCTATTACCTGTCTGTTATCCTCCCTTCCCCTCTGTGAAGCACCATGGATTTTGGTTGGAACACAGGCTGGTGATGAGGGAAGCACATGCCAGGGCTAAGCAGGGAGCAAATCCTCTGTGGGCAGGTGGGAGAGGCTGCAATTTTTGGATGCCCTTCACATGCTGCTCTAAAAAAGCCACACAAACAAACAAACCAACAGAAGCTGTTTGCACTCAGAAAATAGTCCTGCTTCTTCTTTAAAAAAAATATATATACACTAGCAAACTCTTTCAGTTCCAGCTGAGGATGAGAGTGGCTGCAAAGATCGATGCTCCTGAATGTGTGCAGGCAGAACAGCTCCAGGACTTGGATGGCAGAAAGCTTGATGCCATCAGGTTGTCTTGTGCTTGCTGAAAACCAATCTTTCTAGAAATGCTTTTCCCCACTGTTCTGCACCCTCTGTCAGGCCATGTTAAAAACACCCATGAGAAAAAAACAAGCTGTGATGAGGAGGATGTGAGTCCCTGTGGCAGAGTGTGAGCTGTGGAAAAACCCTGGCTGGGCTCTGCTTGTAGCAGTTTCAGAGACACCAGCTAGAAACCAGCCTAACAGAAATAAGTTCTCAGCTTTAATGTACCCTGAAAGTCAGCAGTTCCTATTTTAAAATGGACTGAGCGGCCAAAAATGGTTGCTGGAGAAGCTGTTTAGGAAGATGTTGGTCTTTATACAGTTCATAGCAGAAAAGCACATGGACAGGCATCCTCATAGATGTCCTGAAAGGAAAAGGGATCTTTGCTTCCCTCCTGAAGCAGGACCCAAAATAAAACCACTTGGGTGTCACCCTTGCCCCTCACTCAGCCCCTCTCTGGGGAGAGCAGCATTTATTCTAACCCATATTTTTAGTGGCTTGCAACTTTACAGCCCGTCCAGATAGAAATGCCTATTGATAATATATTGGGATTGGAATGATAATCTTTGTTCAGCAGTGGGGGAAGAAAATCCACGTAGGGGCCTGTCACTTCTCTCCCCCTGGAGTGTCTCCACAGCCCGTGGCATTTAACCACAGCAGAGAAAACCTCTGCAGTTTGAACTGAACACCACACCACTCACAAGGCAAATATTGCCTACTCAGAGCTCTCCTCAGGGTCTCAACATCCGCCTTACAGGTGCTTTAATACNCCAAACCCCTCCCATATCTCTAGGCCCTTCTGTGTCAATCTCCTAAACCCGACCCTTGGGCCTTGTCAATCACCCTTCACCCATACCCCCTTTTCCAGAATATTCTTCCTTCCTCGACGCACCATAAGTTGTTTTATATGTCAATCACTTATGTGTCTTCCTATTGGTCTCATGCAAATGTGCTCCCTCCCTTTACTCCGCCTGTGCCCTTCACTCATTGGTTGTTTCCATTCTCCGCCCCTTGTATCCTCCTCCCTTTATAATCTGTTGTTTGCAGTGTTCTTTGGCTCAGACCTTTGAGTGGCTCAAATCCTCCTGGCTGTGGTTCGGGTGAATAAACTGCTGTTCCCCTAACCCATCCTGTGGTCTGGCTCCTCCTTCGCCTCTTGCTTCAGAGCCTCGCTGCTTACCTCACCGTTGCGTCTCAACCCTGGGATCATTGCTTCCTAAGAGCCTCCTGCTCTGTACCCGCCTGAGCCCCTTGGCTTCATCGGGCGAGGGTGGGCCTGGACCTACAGCGTGTCCCACTCATCTGGAGCTAGCCGGGGACATCGCCTTTGGGTGGCGAAACGCGGGACAGCCGCAGGGACCTGTCACTTCTCTCCCCCTGGAGTGTCTCCACAGCCCGTGGCATTTAACCACAGCAGAGAAAACCTTTGCAGTTTGAACTGAACACCACACCACTCACAAGGCAAATATTGCCTACTCAGAGCTCTCCTCAGGGTCTCAACATCCGCCTTACAGGTGCTTTAATACCGCCCACAACACATTTCCTGCCTGCACAAGAAAGCACTGAACCAAGCAGGAGCAAGCTCTCTGAAGAACGAGGCTCCCAGACTCCCAGAGCAGACAGCATGATGTATTAAACACTAATGGGGTACTAGAAAAATACTGGAGGGTGTAGGACTGATGCTAATAACACCCAGCTGCAGTTTCTGGAGTTTTAAAAGATTTTAAAGAAAAGATGACTGACAGTGCTGAATGACGCAGCGAACACATCCTCTCCTGACTATATGGGGTGCTACTGGTGCTGACTAGAGCATATAAAATCATCTTTACCCCAAATATTACCCCAAGAAACATTCCCCTTGGCCCTGGGCATCTGTGGGTACCAGCAGTGTCTTGGAATGATTTTGTTTTTGGGGGTTGTTTCTCTCCTGGCAGGTTGTGCAGATTCTCTATGTCAGCACCAGATTTTCATCAGAAGTGGGAGGTGTGGGAATGGTGCCACTGCTGAGCCAAAGGGCTGATGGGCAGAGAGGAAATGTACCAGATAAACAGGATGAGAGGAAACGGTTAGATGGGATATTAGGAAATGATTTTTCACGGAAAAGGTGGTCAACTACTGGAACAGGCTGCCCAGGGAAGTGGTGGAGCCTGGGTAATACCCTAGAGGTATTAATAAGTGATGTAGATGTGGCACTCAGGGACAAGGTTTAGTGGTGGGCTTGGCAGGGCTGGGTTGATGATTGGCCTTGGTGATCTTACAGGTCTTTCCCAACTTTAATGATTCTGTAATTGTATGATTCTCTGAAAGAGAAGTGTCACCCTGAACGCCAGGCTCCTGCCAAACCACCAGCCCTCCTTTCATTCTGCTGGGCAAAGACAATTTCTTTAAAACCCTTTAATAAAATTATGTTCTTTAAAAAATGGCTTTTGAGTCTCCTCTGCTGGAGTTGTTACGTATTTATTTGCTTGAAGGGCATCCAGGAGCACTTCTTTGGGCACCAGTGCCAAACCATCTTCTGCTCACAAATGGGATGGATGCTGGCTGTGCTGTGGGTGTTGCCCCAGGGCTGACAAGGGAGCTGAGTGTCGCTCTGTCTGCACAACTCTTGCCATACTTGGGGCCCTGTGGCACTGCAGCTGATGCAGGTGCCCAAGAGCCACCTTGCCAGGGAGACCTGGGCACTATGGTGGTACCCATTCCCCTGCTCAGAGTTTGGATCCTGAGGTGTCCTGACCAAAGTGAGAGGCAGGAAGGTGGGAAATGGGTAAAATACCCCAGCAGATGTGCTGAGACCCCCATGGTGTTCCCATCCCTCTCAGTTTGTGCAGGAATAGCCTTAGGAGAAGTTTGCTGAGATGGATGCTGCACAGCCCCCAAATGCAACCCAAATTCCCCCAGAGGCATCCAGGTCTCCCCATATTTGGCTTTAGGGCTTTGGGCTGCTGACCCCATGCCTGGCAGTGAACAGGGACTTATCCCCCACCTGCACTGGCTGCTGCCTCTGCCTGTGATAAGTTGTATTTTCTGCTGTGGAGATGCACAGAGCATGTATGAGCCTGCTCTGATGGTATGTGCTGGCTGCACCCATCCTCAGCACCTCCGTGGAAAAGCAAGCAAGAGCACCTGTGACATGAGGCAGGATTTTGCAGTGGTTATGTTTCCATCTGCTTTGGAAAATAAAATGATGTGCTCTAGCAAGAAAGTGCTGTGATATTTCTGGGGACTTTCCAGCAGAGCCTGTCTGTGGCTCCAGATTTCTCTATAGTCTCTGCTCTTTGTAGGTGAAACCAGTCAAAAAGAGTGAACAATCCCTCACAATTGTTTTCACGTGCACTTTTGAAGTAATTTTTTTACAGCATTGCAGTGTAGATCAAAATGCATTTAGGTTGGGATGTGATACCATAAAAAAACTTCTAAAAAGTTAGCTCGTTGACTTTTCAGTGCCTGGGTGCAAAGCAAAAATAAAGTAATTTTTAGGATAGCTTTTAAAATTGCTGAGAGATGCAGCTGTCTTTTCACTGGCAGTTTCAAAACCTAGAGCTATGCTTTTTTTAGACTACTTTGATAAATGGATGTTTTGTTACAACCCCACTGAGCTGAGCTGCTTTCTGATTACTGCTTCCTAATTCTGATACCTGCACGATGGGAGGATTTGTCCGCATCAGCTTTTTACATGGCAACATCTGCTTTCAACTCTTTCAATTGCCTTTAATAATAATACTCTCAGTGGCCTGATGTCCACTTTTGCCAACTTTGTGTGCCCAAGGGAGTTGGTTTGGTGAAAAGTTCACACACTGCCAAATATTCTGTTTCTGTTGGATCCCTCGTGCTCAAGATTTGCTCAAGATTTGGGTCAGGACTCTGATTATCTTCAGGAGAAACCACAGAGAAAAATGTGCTGCCTGCAACATTGGTCTGGGGCTCACAGATCTGCTGTAAATTCCTGCCCAGGTCTCCCATGTTGTGGTGGACAAGTCCTTGGCTCTCCGGTATCTTTCTGTGTGTAGACTCACGGAATCATTCAGGTTGGGAAAGACTCGTGAGACCATCAAATACTGTATATGAAATGAGGGTGCCAAAAACGTCTCATTCAGAGGCTTGGGGAGAAGCTTACAGCTGGTCACGAGATGCTTGGAAATCACCAGCGACAGAAGGGAGCCAAGATAGAGTATCTGATTCATCCACAGGCTTCTCATTATTGATAATGCTCTGAGGGGCTAGAAAAAAGGTAATTGCACTTCAGATGGAAACAGTGACTAAAAAATTATCCTTGATGGTTCATTTTTTTTCTCTAAAGGGCTGTGGATACAGCCTGTAACTGCCTATAACAATTTTTAATATGAGGTAATTTCTGCTTTAACGATCTCTCAGATCTCAAGGATATGCTAACATTTACCACCAACTATTAGATCTACATAGGAATGTTTCACTTCTTCAGTACTAGCACAGATGATGCTCATGAGAGGTTGCTTAATTATACCTGCATTTTGGAAGATGAGAGATAAAAATAAATATTGGTAAAAATCAACATGATTATATGGGTATGAATAATCTTGTCCATATTGGCTTTTTCCTTTCCAATTGCTGATGGTTTTTACCTGATTTGCAGAGATTTCAGGGATGAGTGTTTCTCTCCCTGTACAATTCAGATGAATTGGTTTGATTTTGCATTGCAAATGCAGTTGATGTAATGAGACAGGGCCTGTTGCAGCTCCTGGCATGGACACAGCTCTAGCCAGGAGTGCAGGAGAAGAATTCCAACCCTGTCTGACCAGGCAGGAGTGAGCTGGGGAGAGCCTGAAGCACATGGGTAAAGCAAAGGTACCCCTTCATCTTACCCCAGAGGAGTCCTTCTGGTTTGGTTCCTCCATTGATTTCATCACTTATTTTTCCATGTCATTTAGCTGCAGCAGTGTATTGGGCTAAATAGTTTTTCTTCCCCGGACATCACAGGTTAGCAGAAACCCTTTATTTGAAAGACACTGTAAAATTCCCACGTTTCCTACTAAAAGAGCAGAGACTTGGAGCCACTTTTCCCATAAAATTTCCCCGGGAAGGGGTAGGGACAGCCACTGCTCCACAGCTCAGCAAGGATGGAGGATTTTTCTCTTTTGGGAGACAGAAGATCTGAGGAACGGCACGGAACTCAGATATCTGTCAGTATCCACGTGCCTCTAGTGCACGGGCCTGTCCTTGGTGAAACATGTGGCAGGAGACCAAACCATGCTGAAAGCAGAGAGGTTCCAGCAAACCCAGGCACGTCAGCTACGGCTGCACAGGATCTTCCTCACCACGTATTTTGTTACTCCTTTCTCTGGTTTGCCAGGAGCATGAGAAGGTGTGAATAATTTCCTTGGCCAAGGGAGCCATACATGCAGTATTTTGCCAACTGATTGACATTTAGGTGGTGATGGACATATGGACACAAAACTTTGCCCAACAGGCCCCCACCTGCAGCTGCCAGGGTGAGGGAAGGGGGCTCCCTCTCCTAATTCTGCAAATATGCCCCAAGGGAAAGTGTCCCCAGCTCTTTGCCACTGCTCCAGGGCTGGATCACTCAGGACCATCTCTCTTGATGTCAACATGATGTGTATGTTAAAGGCAATCAGAAGTTTTCGTGCAGATCTGTGACACTCAAATGTCAACAAATTCCAAAATAAAGAGTTTGATCACAGCATTATAAACTTCCCACGTGAACCATTTTGAATGACTGTAGGGTGACAATCTAAATATAAATGCAATTTCTTTTCTTAAAACTGACTTCAGGCACATATATACAGCTTTGGTTGACTTTCAAGAAGAGTCTGTGGGAACATCTGACAGCAAAATTAAGTTATATGTTTCTTGTGGGAGTTTGTTTCCTCCAAAAACAGCAAACGCCTTGTTTCCCTGGCACTCAGATTTTTAAACCTGTAATCCTAGCAGGATATGAACTGGTTTTAATTACCCCCAGTGACAGAATTTTGTCCTTTGAAGGAACCACTCGGGGTGTGAAGGGGAATGAGAACATTTAGTGCAAATGCGAGGGTGTGATTCATTTTTAGAGCTGGCGTGGAGATCAGCTCAGCCATGGAGGTTTTGGCACCGATTTCAGCAGGTCACAAGGTCACACACAGCTCTTGTGTTAGTTTGGGAGAATAAAGCAGTGGGAAGGAAACAGAGAACTTGGAAGCAGGCAGAGGAATAAATGGGGTAAGAGATCAATTAAAATGGATAAAAGCAAAGAGAAAAATAGTGGGCATGGAGAGGGCTTTAATGGCTTGTACAGCACATTTCAAGGGTATTTCAGGTGAAACCTTTTTTTGAACACTCATTCAAATAGCGTCATTTCCACCAAAATAACTGGTTACATGACTAGGGTGAGGTGGATTTTAACCTTTATATAATCTTCCTATATAAATGCAACAGTTGCATGAAATGTACTTTTTGGATACGGTGTAGAGAGAATCACAGAATCACAGAATCATTGGTTGGTAAAGGCCTCTGGGATCATCCAGTCCAGCCCTTGACCGAACACCACCACATCAACTTGGCCACAGCACTGAGTGCCATGTCCTGTTGTTTCTTGAACACCTCCAGGGATGGTGACTCCACCACCTCCCTGGGCAGCCCATTCCGATGCCTGACAACCCCTTCCATGAAGAAGTTCTTCCTGATGTCCAACATGAACCTCTCCTAGCACAATTTGAGGATGTGTCCTCCAGTCCTGTGGCTGGTTGCCTGGAAGAAGAGAACAACCCACACCTGGCCACAGCCTCCCTTCAGGGAGTTGTAGAGAGTGTTAGGGTCACCCCTGAGCCTCCTCTTCTTCAGGCTAAACACCCCCAGCTCCTCCAGTCACTCCTCATGGGATTTACCCTCTAGACCCTTCACCAGCTTTGTTCTCTGGACTCACTCCAGCACCCTGAAGGTGTCAGCGTGTTTCTGCATATGTGATCAGGTGCCCAGGGGAGATGAAGGACAATGAAACTCAGTCCCAGGAAAATCCAGCAGCAGTGAAGTTTGCACCTCGGTGTCTGGACCACTGAAAGCCCCAATGCACGATTAAACCCCAAATCTCAGTGCACAAGGTCTAATGAATCACCTGTCATTGCCTCAGCCGGTGCACACCAGCCCCGTGCAGGGCTCTGTCTGGCACACTGGCTTCTCTTGAAATTAAGGCCCCGTCTTCTGCCACACCTCAGGGAGCTGGGAGCAGGATGAGAGTGTCAGAAATGCACATGTGCCCATTGCAGGGGATGCTGGAAAGGAGGGGAGCCAGTGTGGCACAGCGGTGACATGCCAGCAGGCAGCCTGGACACCGAGCCGGTACCGGTGTGAGCATGGGATTAAATCCCAGTGACACATTTGGGAACTCGGGGCAGCCCCATCATCCTGGTAATGTAAATATAAATGCAGCCCTTATGTGAGGGCTGGATCCTGCTGCAATAAATTGGATTAAGGGCTATTTTTACATTCCTGCCTCTGGAGAGGGTTTTGAGGGTGTGGAGACAGATGCATGTCCTGGCTGGGTACTGGCAGCCCTATATCTGCTCCTAGAGGAGTCACCTGGGGGCAGCATGGGTAAGCTTCCCACCAGCAGCAGAAACAAGGGAAATCATCTCCCAGTGAGCTTGCTGCCTTCTTCCACCTCCTGATATGCACCAAGACTGGATGCTTTCACAGTGGCCTTCTGCCCACACCGGGACAAGCCACCTGAGAGACCTCAGGACCAGCTGTGGGAGATGCTGGTGCTGCTCATCCCAGTGAGTTTTCTCTTCCACTCATTTGCTTTGTTGCCTTCTTGGAGAGCAGAGCTCAGTGGATTTTTTTTCCCATTCAGGAAATGAGCTAAGGTAGCTGGTGGCTCCTCAGGGATATATTTGCAAACCAGCAAGGCACTCAGACAGTAAACTCAAAATAGAGTGGTGTAAAAAGGGTGATTATTAAAAACAAAAAAAGGATTTTCTGATTTTCTGTAAATATGCATATCTACCAGACTAGTAGGATTTCCCCACCACACTCTATGGTGGAGAACTTCATGGCTGGAATTGGGAAGAACTTGAAACAGTCTGAAAATCTTAACTTCTCTGAAGCATGGGAGACCCTGAATAAATCCCAGGGGAATTGAACTCCTTGCATAGCAATTCTGGGGACACCCAACATCAGTGAAATGAGTGCTAAAAAGCCAAAAATTTCCCTCTCCCCCTCACTGCTGGGCCCAGCATAACTTCTGGTGGCTGCAACTCTTCAGCCCTTATCCTTTCTGCTGGGAAAGTAAGTTGTGTGTGTTTTGGCATGTTTTGTGTCTGGCTGGACACTACAGCCATCCCAGAGCATGTGCGAAGCTACAGCTCTTGCTGGGGCTTGTTTTATTCAGCTGAGGAGATGGGGACAGCAACGGGGGCTTTGGCTGTGTTTATAAACCAGAAAGGTTTGCTGTCTGGGTCCATGTTACCTAGCAAGATTAGCAAGCCTCCACGTTTGGTGCAGTGACATTTCTCTGTTCGCAGTGTGATTGATCTTTTAAGTGCCTTTCTAGTCAATATCAACATTTCCAGGATTTATCTTAATACCTTGGACAGATGGCTTCTATTGATTTGAATGGAAGTTGTGGAGAGGGGATGTGTTGGGAGTTCCTTGTGACTGTTTACAGAGCAAACAGTTTCCATCTGCTCTCTATTTTATTGCAAACCAAAGGATCACTCAGCTGCAGAATTTAACAGATGACCATGGGGTACACTGGAAGCACATCCCACCAGTTGTTATCCCTCCTGCCTCTGCTCAACCATATACAGTGTGCCCAGCATCTGGGGAGTTGTGCAGTCTCCCCATATGGCTCTGAGGTCTCCAAGCCATACATTTCCAAGGGGGTCTCTCACCCAGGAGGTGCTCCTGCCTCGCCTCCCTCTCTCTGTGCTCAGAAGAAAAAACAAGAGTACTCGCATACACATCCCAGGCAACATAGTGTCTCCTGTTTATTTCAAAAGTCTTTGTAATAGAATAATTGCAACATTCCAAACGTCACCTGGAATTTGACATCCTCCCAGATGTACAGAATTCATACTCGATCATGTTTCACGGCATTAAAAACACACAGGAATGTTCCCCGGACACCATCAGTGGGTTCTTCCACAGTCTCATTAACCACCAGCTCCACACATCCTCTGCCAACGCCTCTGCACCACTCTGCAAAGCAGCTGCACATCAGCTGTCTCTGCCTTCTGGATCCATAACCACGTTTCTGTGAATGAAGGGGTGCCAAGCCCAAAATACCCATTTTTGTTTGCAAACTGTATATAACGTACCAGTAGAAACGTGATCCGTGTTTGATTGGCTCTGTGTATGGCTTTTAGTCCTCTTCATTCAAAGATCTTACAGTGGAAAAATCCTGAGCTTACACCAGAATGGGACGGATTCATTAAGAGCACTCACAACTATGGTATGAGTTGGAGGCTAATTCCTGTCAACCCAGAATTAAAACATTTTTTAAAACTGCCACTTGTTTAAACAGATTTCAATCTTGAAATTTATTCCAGTTTAATGTTTTGCCAAGAAGCATTATCTGAAAGAGTAAAAATCTATGTTTTCCAATCAACGATTTACAGGAACTTATGTTTCTTCATTTTACCTCTTAACTTGGTAAACACTACCAAAATTGCGATGGAAAAATACATGCATCTCCTTTTGACTTCTAGCAGGCATTTAAGTCATTACATCTGTTTAATTAGGCTATTTACTACCCGGAATTCAACCGAGTTACTCCAGACTCAAGCCCCAGGAACACTCGCTTCTTAGACCCTACCACCCCTTTTGGCTTATTTAGGTAATCTCTATGTGGTTCAACTCTTTGGGAATATGTTGAGTGATGTCAGGCACTGGGACTTGCTGCAGCTGTTTCTGGATGGCAAAATGTCCTTTTTTCTGACCAACACTCAGCTGAAATTCCTCTTGGTTGTGAAAAATATCCCTGGCTAATACCCATATACAGCAGTGACAGTAAATTGCTTGTGTAACGCTTGCTGCCATCCTCTGATTTCAGTAGCAGGGATGTGAAATGTGCCTAACGGTGTAGAAACAGATGCAGAGATCTGTTCAGAAAGTGCCATTTTGGTGCTGCAGCTGTTTGCAGGGCAATGTCCAGCACCCCAAACATCCAGCTAGCTGATGCTCTCCTGAACCCAAACTTCTCCCACTGCCAAGAAGACATCTGGCTGCTGCAGACAGAGCAGCTCTGCTCACAACTTTTGCATGTGAGATCCTTACCACCTCAATTACGATTATTTTGCTTTTCTGATATGCTGATAATGGGTGTTTGGGTTTTCTGTTTGGCGTTTTTTTCCCCTTTTTTTGAAAAACCATGACCACTTGAAGGTCAGCTGCCGAAGGGACTGAATGATCAGTGCAGGAAAATTGAAAATCATAACATCTTGTGTGTAAGCTGTGAATAATGGGCAACACCCTTTTGATCATTAAGATCGAAAATTATTTCTCTGTTTTCCACTGGTTTTAGCCCATTAAAAAGGCAGGGATAAGAGCACATTGCTGATGATTTGCACCACTCTCCTGGCAGTACAATCCCTGGCTGCAGACCAGGGACTGGCAGCGGGATGGATCCCACCCCAGTGGGGGCTTGGCTGGAGGAGGCAGCTGTGGTTTGCCATGACATTCAACTGCTCTCCAAAAGCCACAGACACCCCGAGGCAGGGCCATTTTGTCCATTTTCTGCTGGGGACTGGAGCAGTATTTATGGTCTCGGGACCACAGGCATGCTTAAATTTGGGGATGGAGGCAAGTCCACCCCTAAGAGCAATGCAGACCAAGGTATGTCCTCAGATATATTTTGCTTTCATACAGATAAAGGAAATATAAGCCTTGCACGCCCTGATGCTGGCAGAAACCAAGGCTTTTCCCCAGAAGATACAGGTGCATTGAGCATTGGAAAAGAATGATAATTTTGTGACACATGCCATAGCTTTGGGGTCCAACTGTATATTTTAGCACCTTACTTTCTGTTCAGAACACCACTTACTTTTGTTGATTCACTGTACTGGTAAGACAGTTTTTCTTGTTTTTACTGATAAAGATCTCTTAGCAAATATCGCCAGACTTGGTAATTTATTCATCTCGTAATATTTATATATGCTGTCATCGTGTGGAAAGTCCAAACAAATCTCTCTATCCATTTTACGAGGAGGGAAGGATCACAGTAGATTACTGCTTTGCCAGTGCAGAGGCACTGCAAAGAGCAAAATGAGTTGACAGCTGCACCTGTGTCCCAATCACTCCTGCTTCAGGAACAACCCAGGGTTCAGAGGTGGCCAGAAATACCTACAGCACTTTGCTGTGCTTCTCAAGAGAGGCTCAATGCAATGTCAATCTTCTTTTTTACCTTTTTAACTACTGGCAAACATCTCCTGAGGCTCAGCAAAGGGAACTGCCTGAATCCACCCAGCCAAGCTGCTTTAACCACCCCAGTGCCAACTCCCAGCCACCAAACCAGCCTCCAAAATAACATCTTTGTGCATCAAGAGTCCGTCCATCACCCTTCACTCTGTAGCTGCATGGCCTTTTTGGTAAAAGTGGTTAGCAGCCAGTCCAGCCCAGTGCTTTATGTTTCTTTGCTTGAATTGGAACTACATTAGCACGCCCTTGGTTTGCAATGGCCAAACAGGTACAAATATTCAGGTTTTGAAGGTTTATACATGCAGTTCTGTTTGCAGCAATTAGGCAGGCTCGGTTTTAATCCCTCTAGAAGCTCTGTTCAAAGGAGCAAATGTACAGCACTGGGCATTTTCCAAATGGGAATTACATACTTCTGACTTTAAGAATTTGAAACAAATTTGATAAAATGGGCAAATGAAATAGGCAGGTCTTTTTACACAAAACCAAATCATTAGCATCCTTCACAGAATTCATGCTAAGCTATTCTGCTGGTAAAAAAATATTCCAACCATGATGTAATTTACAATCAGAATTTAGATTTTAAAAAACCATTTTAAAAGAAAAATGTTCAGAAAAGTGACTGATTTTGGTGTGTCTGGGAACATTTTCTGGTGTTAATATTTCAGCTATTTGCAATCAATCCAAAAAGGAAAGTGATACCAACCAGAAAACAGCACAGAACTGGTTGTTCCTTCTAGAATTCAATGCAGAAGTGAGCAAATACCAAAACCAAAGGAATTAGCTCCAGAAGTAAAATTTTTGAGGTTTGTAGTAGGAGATAGCAATGCCAGCTCAGTTAAAGATATCTACCAAGCTGTGCCCTTTCAAAAAGAAACAAAATAAACAGCAATACTTTTCAACAGGTTATCTTGAAACCTGAGTAATTTAAATCGGCTGGAAATTTGGAACTAATATTTTTGTTGAAGAGTATCCAACAAAATAGTATTCTAGTGAGCTAAAAATGGTTTTGTATATGTAGAATTACAGCATTTTTATTTTTGTAAATAACCAATGTTTACACACACAAAAAACCCTCCACAAACAATCCCCAAACAGTTTTTCAGATGTTGTGCTTTCAGATACTGAGGTTTTACAATTAAACTGGAACTGAATTCTTGCACTGACTGTGCAGCCCATGGATGTTACTATGAGCAAAAACTTCCCGGACATAATTTTACTTGCATGGAATAAGAAATTATATCCATTGAGAAAACCTGGTGTTTGATTTGCACATTGTCAGAAACACCAGGAATTTTTTCATGTTTATTGAATGTTATTATAAAAGCAATAATTTTGCATTGACTCACTGGCTTTTAAAAGTACTCTTACAGTCGGCAAAGTACAAAAGGAATATGGAAACATCTTTGTATTCCTTAGGTTTGAAAAAGCATCACCTGCTGGAAGTTTGATCCTGAAAACACTTGGGACAATGATGTTACACACTTTCAAGCCCACCTACATCCTCATGCCAAGTCTGGGCTTGGGAGCTGGCTGGGACACACTTGGGGCATGACATGGCCTTGGGAGGACTTGGAGGCATGGGAATCTGCACCTCTGATACCCTCAAAATACTGATCATTGCTGTAAGGGACCAGCATAGCTGCTTTCCCAGTAAAAGCCGGGCAATTGTCTTCCTGCAATCAGCCCTTGGCAGTGTCCTGTATGACGATGGTGCCTGTAAGCATGTGGTCCCTCTTCCCCCCGGGGCTCACAAAACACCTCTCTCCTCGTTCCGCATGAGGTAGCTGAGCCCACGACACCACAGGAGCTCCTTGTGGGGGTGACAGTGCCACTGCGTTGTGTGGTGAGGAATAAATGCACGAGTGAATGCAAAGCAAGTCTTTGGTTTTCCGCTGGATTTGCTGGAGAACGCTTCTAAGCCTCTCCCTTTCCCCACATTTTTCATTCCTCAGTAACAGCACACTTGCTGTATTCTTTTTTTCTCATGCTAAATCTCCACACTGTTGGGTAATCTGCAATAAACTGTTATCAGTATTTACTCCCTCTTTTTTTTCCAGGGAAGGACTAAACACAATACATTTGAAGGCTGCAGGTCTGCAGCCCCATTTCAAAGCTAAACTACACCACTCTGGATCCTTAGAGTTGAAAGTTTGGATTTGACCTTAGACCTCTTTTTGCCTATGCAAAATTTAGGGCAACTGCATTTTCTTTTTGATGGTTTAAAGAGATATTGTAATTAAAGGGTGGATGTTACCCATACAGCAAACACAGAGAGGAAGAAAAAAGGTATGTGTCTTTATTGGTAGCTGCATTCAGACTGTGGCCATGTAAACTAAAGTAGTCCTTCTTCAGTGCCATTGCCACACAATGTATTTATAATGCATAATGAACCACTTACTGTGTATGTGCTAATATGCATAGCCTTTGTGTCAAATCTCAGTGGAATTGTCCATACTTCCCTTTATTTCCCACAACGTAGTGCTTCTCTTTCCCTAGCATTCATGAAAGCATAATTTGAGCTCAAATATGGACATATTCATTAAAAAAAGAAATTGCATATTTGGTTGTATGAAGTGCAATGCACACTTCATTAGTTATTCCGTGTGAGTCAAGTACTAATTTTTCCTAATTGAATTTATTATGTAACACAGCATTTATTGTATTATTTAAATGTAACACTGCAAATGTGTGTTGGTTTGGAAAGGCACATTAGTAATACAATTAGAGCAGAAGCCATACCCACAGATTTGCCAGGCTAGCAATCAGCAAAGTATGATTTTGTTGAGATTAGCTCTGAACATTCACTGCAATGATTTGCCACTGAATATTTTTCAAGTTAAAGGCTAGAAAAATACTAAAATGTGAGAATGGTCTCATTGCTACAGCTGATTTCCATACAGTTATAAATTCATCCCACACAGGCAATCAGGTTTATACTGAGCCCACATGCCTGGCTATATGACCTCCACTGCTGCTGAAGTCTTTCTTTCAGCAGCAAGGCATGACTGAAATATGGGTAAAGGGTCCTACTACACCCAAATTTTCACCCACAGAAAGCTGGGGAGGAGAAAAGACTGAAGGCCAGGGTTGAAGCTGTGCTGGCACAGCAGCACTACACCAACAGGGGCATTTCTGGGTAACCGGAGCACAGCACAGGGCAGTCCCAGAGAGCTCTAGTGGGATTCCTGTCTTGCAGCAGTAATTCTGGTTGCAATCAGAGCTGGTAACTGCCTAAGGAACCTTTGTATGCACTGCTGTGCAATGCTGCTTCTGCAGGGAGACAGGCAAAGCGCAGCCTCGTCCCTCACATACTGCCACATGTGGCCGAGGTCACTGCGATGGATCTGAACATCTACGTGGTCTGAAGGATGCCCTTTGCACTGCAAGGAAATAAAGAGCAATCTGAATGTTTTCGAAATGAGAACTGTGTTTGCAGATGGGAAGAAACCAATGAGAACCAGGTGACACCTTGGTGTGACTCCAAACTTTGTCTAAGACACACACAGGAAAGACAGACCCCGAGAGGTCAGTGTAGTGACTTGCCAAATGCTACAGATTTCACAAGAAATTATTCCTTGTAACTGTTCTGCCCTGAGCTCCAGGGTTGAGAGAAAATAATCACTTGAATTTGGTCATTGTTGCTCATTAATTTTCACCTACATTTCGATTTTCATCTGCAAGGTGTTAGTGCAGGTGCCAGGCAAACGTGGTATCTCCTCCGTCTGAGCAGCTCACACCTCTGCCATTGCTGTTCTCAGGAGCGGCTGGCTCACAGAGAAGCCCTAATTCCTGTAGCATTCTGCTGCTCCTGAATGCTCTTGCCTGGGCTCAGGCAGCAAAAGACCAGTCTGGGGGACAGGGTCTGAACTCGGGTCTGTGCTGCCTGTAGACTCAGCAGGCAGCTGGGATTTCTTGGCCTGTGCCAGCCAGGAGTTACTGCTGCTGTTCTACAGGGTGGTGCGGAGGGGGCTGTGTCAGGGAAGATGAACTTTTAAAACCTAAGTCAGCTGCATTCTTTCAAGGCTATCCATAATAAAATTTGAAAAAGAACCCCATTTCTAGAATGTAATACAACTCTGAAGTTACCTGAAAAGAAAGTGCAATCTAGTGCAGTGTGCTTTCACTTTCCCACTCTGTTCCTTCTGTTTCCTTCTGGTTTCTTGTGCTTCAGCCTGTGTCCAGGTATTGCTGGTATCTGCTTTGTCTGTGGAAATGAAACACCAGGAGGAATTGCGCTTGGTGCAGCTGGTGCATGCTTAGGAGTTAATTCATGAATGGAGCAGGCTGCCCGGGGAATCTGAGTTGGACCACGCACAATAAAAGAGGAGTTAGGTGCCCAGGCCTGGCAAGTTTGAAGAGGACTTACCATTAAGAAAACCTAAAGGAAGAGCACAGGTGACTAGGAAAGACTGATCTCAAACCTCCTATGGCCTCTTGGCTCGTGTACTCATGGGTGCGGGTGAATGGGTGCCCAGGAAGGGCTGGCAGGCTGAAGAGTAGAGATTTGGAGCTTGGTTTCCATGCATCCTGGAAAAATACTTCTGCTACTGAATATGAGGGAACTGTAAGGCCACCCTTTGGCAGATGCTCCCCAGTGAGACCCAGCACAGTAACTGTGCTCTGACCCTCTCATAAACTGAGCTTTGCTGAGCCAGATGGGTTTGGGGATTTTTACAGGACTTAGATATGACCTGAGGGCCCCTGTGGTTGACTTACGTCAGCTTTTGGAGATATGTGACCTGCAAGGAATAGGGGCACTGGTAAGTAACTGGGCATGCACTTTATATGCCTCTGAGGTTAAAGAGAAGCAGAATGGAGATTATCAAGGACCTGGGATATAAGTAAACAGATCTAAGTGAACAGAGCAGCACCCTGATGCCCAAATCCCTTGAGACGCCCAGCTCTAGGAGCTGGTCCAACTTCCCCTGGAGTCAACAGGAACTGCAAAGGGTCCTGCAAAGGCACCCCTGAGACTGATGGTACCAGAAAGACTTGGAAACACGGAAATTATGTTACACATATTTTGCCTGGACTCAGAAAAAGGACAGGGGACAAATGTACAATTTCATATTACTTCATTGTATTTCCCAGGCTGGAATAAGTAGTTTGAAAACAATTTATGAATTTACAGTTTAAACAGGATCCTAATCATAGTTATAATATTTATCCTTTAAAAACAACTCACTGAAGAAAACCCCCTTAATTTGCAAACTTGTTACCATAAAAATAAGAGTTCTTGAGCTCACAGAATGCTGATGCATTTGGGCATCAACAAATGCCAAATGCCAAATGTTTTTATGAGCAAAATAATAAACAGGTAATTCTGCTGCGGCTTGGGGCCCTATCTCTTTAAACTCCTAAGTCCTGTGGGACAGAACCTGTCTGCCCTGATTTATGTAATAGTCCTAATGAGTAATAGTCCCCATGATGACAAATGCACCAAGATACAACCCTGAGAGAGGTCGGGCTGCAAAAAAAAGGCAGGGTCCCATTCACACTTTTAATAAATAAACACATAAATCATCATAGTTAGAGATTTACCCATGGGGGTAATCCCAAGGGGAAATAACAAATTTTCATTCTTTCAGTTCCCTGCCTGTGCCGTTTCCCTTGCATGTGGGGAAGGGAAGGGACCCTTCCTGAACTGGGTCTTCCAGCAGTCAGTCTTTTCGAGACCATGACCTGTCCCTGTACATCCTGCTTAAATTTATCCTCCAGTGGGCTTCAAAAGGAGCACCAAACACCTCTTCCTGCCTCCTTGAAGAGGGTGAGTGCACAGACAGGCAGGCACTCTGACAGATGGACCTTGAGGAGTCTCTCTACCAACAAGAAAGCTCCTGCCTCTTGAATGCAGCCCCTACCATACCACAGAATCTTAAGTGTGAGTCTGTACCAGCTGGAAACACATTACAATCATCACTGCTTGTTTCTGGCAAAACACATCTTGATAAAAGCTGTGACATTTACCGTGTGATACAGACCCACGTGTGATGGTTTATCTGCAGCCCCGATTCCTTTTCGTTAGGAAAAAGATACGTTCACTGCCATAATTCAGCTGGCAGGCTCAGGTGTGCAAAGCCTCAAATTTAAAGTTAGTTTTCCAAGGGTAAATACCAAAACATTTTGCATTGCTACAAATTTAAAAGAAAGCAAAAATGATGGCTACTCCAAACCCACGCAGAACAAAGTAAGTAAATAGAGTAAAATATCTATATGAAACTTCATGGAAATATTTTCAAACATTTCTAGTATTCCTAGTTTGTGTTCATCAGCTCAGTCAATTTATTCAGTGACCAACCTACTACTCATGGTCTTGCCTACAATTTTCCAGTAAGTTTCCAAGAGAAGGCTTCTTAGAATATAAGCTTAAATTTTGTTTCTTGCTTGGAATCAGCAGAACCTTTTTATTGTCTTCAGAGTGTATTAGAGAGAATTTAGAGAAATTCAGGGCTGTTGCATGTATTTTTGAAAGATGTTTGCAGCAAATCCTCTGCATCTATTTGTTATGCTAAACTACACACTCTAGACCAGGTTTGCTTTTGGTTCTTCAGTGGTTTGGGCTAGCACAGGCTAAATATGGCTTAAGATGGTAGCAGCAACAGCTCAAGGCCAATTTATGACTTGGTATCAACATTTTGGGGGAAGCCAGTTTCTGGGTGAACTCCAAAGCAATGCTCTTCTGTACAACCTGCACAGTCAGATTTGTGGGAAACGAGTACAGGGTTGGGGCCCTCAAAGAACTGCAAGGAAATGATTTGCACAAATCTCTGCAACAATATTGCAGAAGTAAAAGATGCAAATTTAGGACAACAGAGAGCCTACATTCATTTTAGTGACTTATTTCAATGAGAAAGTAATTAAATAAGCATTTTTGTGGTGATGCAAACATTTGATACCAGAGGTGCATACCAGCTTCTCTTGCATTAAACAAAGTCAGTTCTGAAGATGACAATTGCCTGTTTTCTGTCATTCAATAGGTAGGAACAGTTGCACACCTTAACATGGTCTTTGATAATCCCCTGACTTTTGAGTTAAGTGGCAGGTGGTCTTTCAGACAAGACTGGCTAAACCCCATCATTTGTAGGAGGGGAGCTCAGCCCATTCCACCCTCTGCCACTGAAGTCAGTGGGATTATTGAAGTGAAGCAGAATCACCCTAAATTTGGTGTGACGACAGCCACCTACGGGTATGCCATACACAGGCCTGCTACGAGGAACTGCTGAAGAGCACTGAGTACAAGGCTCAGGGCCAGATCCAGACCTCAGCAAACTGTGAGATATTGGTTAGCCAAAACTTACCAACCCCATGATTGAATCTGGAGCCCAGCTTGCCCACTTTATGCCTTTTAACACAGAGTTTGGGTTCAGGCTCTGTTCTGAAGAAGAGCATGTTGGTTTTGACACCATCCTAACCATGCACACCACCCTTCTACAATTGCACCACATCCTGCATCAAAGACATCCAAGTCTCATTTAAAACCCCCTTAGGGGAAGATCATAACATAATGGTAAAGATCTCACTGCATATTAGAGAAAACTTATAAAACCCCCGGAAAGTAAAACGCTGAACGCCCAATGAATACCAAGGCTGCCTCTGAAATTTAAAACTTTCCAGTAGCTTACAGTGGTAATTCCACCCCAACCGCCATTTTATTTTTATTTAAGAAACAGAAGGAATTCCAAAAACTCTACCTAGAATCACTTGTTTCTGCCAAGCGGTTGTTCATGATGGCCAGAGCCCCCACCCCTGCAGAGAAACCGTTCTGTCTCGTATTGATACAGACATTCCGCGGGTAGCCGTTGGCCGTCTCAGACAACTGCTTCTGCAAAATGGCCAGGGAGACTTTATTGGATGCTGTGAGCTCCCTCATGGAGATCATCTCTCCAGAGAGCCTCCTGCCCTCGGTGTCACTGTCGTACTGCCCGTCAGTGTCCACGGCGACGTTGTGGCGGCGCAGGCGGGCTCCTGGGGTGATGGCGTTGCGACGGCTGAGGCGGGTACTGGATTTATGGCACTTTGGGCAACAACTGCATTCCAATTTTTTCAACACCCAGTTCAAAATTTGTTTGATTACGATGGAGATGACATTAAAAAGGGAGTATATGCAACATACCCCCATTAATATAAATATGAAGTTCCCGAATCTGTATAATCCCTGATGTTGGTACGCAGCATTTTGGCTGCTTACCAAATCTCCAAAGCCGATGGTGCTGAAGGTGACAAAGCAATAATACAAGGAGTCAATGTAGTTCCATCCTTCCACTGCCGTGTACATGGCCGAGGCGCAGCAGGAAAGGGTAATAGCAAAAAATCCCAGGATCAGCATCACGTGGTAAACGGATGGCTTCCAGCCCACGAGGCTGCCCACCCCGGACATAGCTGGCCCCCTTCGGAAGTTGGAAGGTAGGAGACCACTTCTTCGCAGCTGTCTCTCATAGCACGCCTTCATGATAAACGCCAGGAGGGAGATGATGCGCTCCAAGAAGAGGTTGAAGAAGAGGATAGTCCCGGCACACCCGAAAAGGCCATAAACGATGAGGAATACTTTTCCAGCCACGGTTGCTGGTGTGGTCATTCCAAAACCTATGGTGTGGAGATAAATGGGCAACATTAATGAGGCGGGTTTTCACGCATAAGCTCAGGATTTATGTACCTTAACAAGGCTCCCATCTCACTGGACAAAAGGAGCGCTACCTCTAAGTCAGCTTAGGCCAACACGAAACAAAGTTTGGTAAAGAAGGAAAGCACCAGAAAGTTCAACAAGATGACTAAAAGTGAGCAAAAAATCCTTGCAAGATAAAAGGCAGTGTATTAGCAGAGCAACACCACTCTGTCAATGTAGACGGAAGACTCACTGAGCCCAAACCTTTTCAAGGTGGGATGAGGTAAAGAGGCCACTTCCCCGGTCCCACATGTGTCAGCCATCAGGACCTGATGGAAAGTTTAAGTTCTCTGTTCACAAGCTGTAACCCAGTGTAACATTTTTGTTATAGGGGTCTGATTATACCATTTCCACTGAGAAGATGGAAGTTTTCAGGTTGTGTAACAGGAAAAAAACACACTTCCCAAATATTGAATATTGTTTTAAAAATAACAGCACTTTAAAGTCTTTTCCAAATCCCAGCTGTGACTAGCCCACCTGGTATCATCACAGAGGGAAGGAAAAGCCATCATGCTGCAGAGCTGCCTGACAGACTGGGGGCATTGGGAACTCGCAGATGGATAATTACAGCAGGGAAAAACACTGCTGCACAGTTAAACAGAAAAATCACAGTATACAAACTCTGGGAAGATACAGCAACACTATTAATTCACCTTTTCTTTATACAAATTACTTATTGTAATATTACTTATTATTATGACAATACTCAGAGACACAGTTTTATAAGTAAGCAGTAATGCCTTGTAGCTAACAGATGGTTAAATAACAGCAAAAGTGAACTTAAATTTGCATGCAAATAAATACAGTAAGTTTACTCCATGTTACTTGGTAATACCAGTTATTTTATGAAAAAGATTACATATATCTCACATCCTATCTCAGAAAGATTCTTCTGAAACTCAGTTCTGCAGGTATTGCCCTTATTCTGCTATTCTTCTCTGTGAAAACACTTGGTGGCTCAGGCAAAGAGCATATTGACAGGATTGAGGTGACCATGAAAAAATAACCACATCTAAGCTAAATTAAAGGTTTGTGAAAAATCCACATTCTGAAATTTCATTGCTGTCTTGTTCCACCGAAATACTGAGAAAGTAACATATTCAAGGAGGTAAATATCAACATCAGATGATATAAATAGAAGTTTGTGGAGAAAAATCATAGAGCATAATGAAACAATTACAGAGCATAATGAAATCATTAAATTCAGTTTATTACAGTGACACACCTTTATAAACAGCAACAGGAAAAATATTGCTTATATATAGTGAGTTGAGATTGCTGCTTGAAACCTACTGATTTATTTTTGCAATGGCTGAATTTTTCTGGGTAGTTTATTGTGGATACAGAAATGCTGCTAGCAAGAACTTTTCTTGCTTCTTTCTAATCCCGTGAGAGACTTTTCTTTTTCACAGAAGCTATCAGTAGAGTTTTGTAAGCTATGAACACCTGTAACCTTGCTAAGACTTGTTTATAGTACAGTAGAAAAATATTTTGACAAATGGATGTTGTAGGACTTCAGCCAATCACCCTAAGGGGTGGCTGATCCTCTGACCAATTACCCCATGAAGCAAAAAGTCTATAAGAAGAGTTGTAAAATAATGAAATAAATCTATCTTGCTGCTGGAATCCTGCCTGCTGCCTCTCTCTTCTCCTCCCTACTACTGCAGGACACAGCGACAGTTTATCTGTGCTCCCTTCCTACTTTGTTGATAGAGAATTTCCCACTGGTTGATAAAAGAATATAAATGCTCAGGACAAGTAAACTCAGACATATTTTCAGTGACATGAAGATGCAGGAGGGAGGAGGTGGTCCTACTTTCACAGCAGATTTGGCAGGCTCAGAAAGAGCTGTGTGCCAGCAAGTCTGACTATAATTCATAATTTGAGTAGCCTGATCTAGGGAAAGGTGTCCCTGCCCATGTGAATAGATGACCTTTCAAGTCCCTTCCAACCCAAACCATTCTATGGTTTTATGATTGAAAGTGTCATTGTAAAAAGAGTATTTTATGTAAAAGTCAGTGAAAAACTTGCACAATATTACCAGAAAGTATTACCAAAGAGGTCATTGCATTTTGCTTTCTGGACCCACAGTCTCTCAGTTTTGCAGCATTAACAAGACCACCTTTGAGCAGACCTCACAAGGCCTGCCTTGGGCTCTGGGAAGTTCTCAGTTCCCTCTTCTCTGTGGGATGGACCTGTTCTCTGGATTGGGCTGGCTGCTAGCAGGAGTCTTCTCATTTAATGATGAATATCCATAAGTGCCTGGTCCTCAGAAGGAGCCGGGGAGCCTGTTGTGGTTGCCAGCTAGGGATACACAGCCAACTTGTTATGGAGAAGGCATCTGTTCGCCTGTGCCTTGTCAGCAAAGCACTTAAACATGTGCTTCACAGCAAGCATGTGAACATCACCATCAAAATAAATGGGTTTATTGTCACACATACGGCTAGACACATTTATTAATTAGGAAAAAAAAAGAGATAGCGACAGTTTGGATCGAGCTGTAAATGCGCAGAGGCTTTTTAGTATTTTCTGGTGATCATTCAAGAGAGGTGATGAAGTTTTATATTTTTGATGCTGTTTGTTTCATCACGATTTTCTGAAGCAAAATGTTACCAAAATTCGGTATGTAGCTATGCAAGGTGAAAGGGCCCATTACAGCAATGAGAGCGCTAAGAAATACATAAAACAGGCAAAAAGTGAGGCCAGGCAAACAGCAAATCATTTGGGTTGGAAAAGACCTTTAAGACCATTGAATCCAAATGACACCCCAGCACTGCCAAGCCACCAATAAAACACATCCCTTAGGTCACCAGCTGGCTGAGGGAAGCAGTCACGGGCTCTCCGTGCAGGGTCTTCCTCTGCCAGCTGTGCTTGTCCCTCCGTGTCACCCCAGCCACGAGGGGTTGGTCCTGGTATGTTCTGTCCCTCATCCCTGAGCTCAGCCCCTGCCCAAGGCTAAGAGCACCGTGATGCCTGGATGAAGCAAGCTCATCCAGAACTGCCTGTGCTTCCAACCCACTACAAGGGAAAAAGCACAACAGGGCTTTGCCTTTTTCATGGCCTTGAGATGTATTTTACAGACACCTTGGGGTTGACTGTGTGGCTCAGATGGAATATTTGAACCTCCCTTGTGCAAATTCTGCCCCACCACTTCAGATACAAGCTCAATGGCAGCATTAATTTCAGCTGGTTGGTATTTCTCCTCCCCAGACAAAGATAATTGGTAGAGACAAGCTGATAAAAGCCCTCTTCAGCAGCCTCTTACGGTTAAGTGCTGGCATTTAACGAGACCCTCATCCTGACTTGTATAACAGGTTTGTGGTTACAATTCTGCTCATCTGGAGTTTTAAATTACTTAAGCTAGGGATGGATTCAAGAGGTAGAACAGATGGACAAACTTGTGACATATGTTTCCTGTTGCTCTTGCTTTCTTTTCTTTTACCCACTTTCTTATGAGTAAGAGATGGTTGATGCCAGAAGACAGAAAGGAATATAGCAGCTTTAGTACTTGTGAGCTCTCCTCTCAGTCAAATTACTTTGGCAATTACCTTGTCTTACTATATTTTGAAATTAAAGGGGGTGACAGTTTTGCAGTAAAGATGTATTTACCGAGAGATGCAATAAAGTTTTGGTCACTTCAAAAACCACACACAAGAAAGTCACAAAAACTGAACACAAGAAAGGGCATAATGTGTCCCTGCCTCTTTCAGCCACCCCACTTCTTCTCGTGCAGGTGTCCTCTCACAGGACTTCACTCACACAGCAGGTCAGATTGCTCACACTGGAGCAATCACCTGAAATCCCACAGTGAAACCGCACTTAGACATCAGAGTAGCATCACCTCTATACCACTATATAACCATCGTGTAGTTACATTTAAAGAAATCAAAAGTAACTAGAATGGTTGAAAGTAACTTTTAAACAAATGGTTCCTCAGAAATAAACAAGAGGGAAAGAAGTTCCTGCAACATAAAGGCTAAGAATGGGGTTTACAGACACAGAGAAACAAAGAGCTACCAATTTTCACATTTTCCTGTTTCCTGTCTGTTCCACACTTGCTCTACTTCAGAGCTTTCCAATAGTCCTGGTTGGTCTTGACTGACTAACACATTTACCATACTATACACGTATATAGAAATGAAACATCCTAGTCTGAATCCCATGTTTGGGTTCTGGTGCTTCCTTCCACCCTTTCCCACCTGTTAGCATTTCATTATTATTTCCCCTGAGAGTCATACCTGTATATTTCACAACTGCCTCTCATTTATTCTCTAGCTCCTTACCACCTAACATCCAGAAACAGTTGCCTTGGATACAGGGTCACAGCTCAGAGCCGACAAAACTGCTGCATCCAGAGCTTTTACCCAAAAGGGGGAATACAACGAGTCAGTTCTTCCACCCGGCTTCACATTTTCAGACTACAAATGAAATAATTTCCCTTTAACATCTTTCTCAGCCTGCTTTACTAAAATAACCCCCTTTGGGCTCAAACAGTACATTTTTAAGAGCTTTTCTATTGCAAAGCCTTTAATATCAAAGTTGCTTTAAAATCCCATCTGATCTTATTTAGATTACTATCTGCAAACGCCTCCTGAACAGTAGCGGTCTGTCCAGCACTGCGTGAATTAAGACCCTTTCAGCTGGATCCGTGCTCTGTCTGAATAAATGAGATACAACTGCAGTGCTTAGGGCTGGCCTAACCTGTATCATCCACAAACTTGCAGTCCTTGGTGACCCGAGTACTGGTGCAAATATTCCACAGAGAAAATACTGAGTGTCTATGCAAATAAGGACTGACTTCCATATCATTCTATCTATTCATTCATCCGAGAAAGAGCACCATGATAAGCATAATGAATGGAGTTAAAACCCATCCGTGTCTCTGCTGGTGCTCCTTGTTTCATTTCCACCTGTGAAATACCAGTCAGGTGTTTGAGACAACTGCTACTCAAAAGGAGCCATGCTGGCAGAAGAGCCAGGAGATGATTCATTGAACTTTAAGGAGTTTCAAAGAGCTGCAGGCTATTATTACAGGCTTTCTACAGTACCAATTTTACTCTCTTTACACACAACGGTGATCAGGTTATTGGTTATCCAAGGTGCTGTGATGCCTAACATCAGTGAACACCAGAATCGATCACCCTTGGCATTTCTCTGCTGGCCGTGCTTTAAATCACAGGCTAAGAGGCCATGACCACATACATATTCATTCCTCTTTAATGTATGTGGGTTTTAAAAAAGGTTAATAGAATTGTAAGCCTAAAATAAGCCAAGCTTCCTTAGGAAAAAAAGATTATATTTGTCACAATTACATTAAATAACTAAAAAGTGAAGTTAATAAATAGTTGTTAGTTACCAGGTACATGTGAAAGGTATAAAAAGAGACTAAGAGTAAACAGTATTTTTCTCTAGAGGTGAATGACCAAGATGAAACCAAAATTATTCCCAACTGTTACTCAGGCGAGGACAGGAGACATGGCTGGGCAGGAGTGCCTTGTGCCAGGGCTGGGAAGCAGCAGGGCTCCATCAGGGCAGGCCTGCTGGGACTCCCCTGCTGCTCTGGCAACTGGTGATTCCTGCGTGTGGGCAAGGGGCTTGCAACTCCCCAAGCATCCCTGGAGACCAGTGGGATGTCATGAGGGGCTGCCTCATGGGAATGATGTAAGAGGCTCCTGCAAGAGAGCACTGTGATGGAAAGCACTGTGGAGGTAACCAGAGGTGCTGGTGGCTGTGATGCGGGGATTGAATAAAGTACTCGTGCTGTGGAGAGGAAATTTTGTAGGCGAGGTGGGATGAAGGACCTCTTCTGCTGTACAGAGGACTAGGTGGCCACCTGAGGGATGAGAAGCTGCAGGAAAATCTGTCTCATGAAATCCCCTGAAGACAGGAATGTGAAGACTGACCCCAGACCCAGAGTACTTGCATGCAGAGGTGCTGCTGTGTGGGGCTGATACCTGCCCAGGTCAGGCAGGTGAGGAGGGGACCCCATGACCCAAGGAAAGGTTGTCACGTGTGATACAGCCAGAGCAATGTATTTAGGGTGAAGGATATGCTAGACCGAGAGGAGTAAGAGTGAGGTTCCATCTCAGAAACCTCAACTGTTAGCATCTGGTGGGGTCTAAGGCACTGGGGATGACCCCAAAGAAACCTCAGGGAAGGGGAGAGGAATAACCTCCTCAAAACCTGGCTGCTCCTGAATGTTTAACTTCTCCTCCTCGCAGCAGGCTTCCCAAGTGTGTTTTACTAAGCTGACACCTTCTAGCTGAGCTTTCCAAGAAAGATCTTCAGTCTCTAGTGGGTACTCAGCAGGCACATTTATCAGCTCAAGTGGCCTAACTTTTGTATATTTGAGTGATACATGGCCCTTAAAAAGATAAACGCTGGGGCTTCAGCTTCACCACCAGCAGCAGTATTCCTGCTCTTTTCACTTAGCAGAAGCAGGCAAGGTTTTTTTCTCAGCTATGTGTACAGCCTGCAAAGAAAGTGCACACCAAAGACTGAACTAAACAAGTCCACCCTTGCTCACTACTACATGCCACTATCCTAAAGACAAAACCCAATAAATACAGAAGGAGGTCTGGTGAAGTTGCTTTGGCACAGAACCAAGCCAAGGAAGAAGCAGAAGTGTCTCTAAATCACTTTTATGGTTCCTTGGCTGGGGCCAGCTGCTCTTTATACACCTTGTACAAGCAAATGGGGACTGACTTGTGCCAGGCCATCAGTGTTGCCAGCTGAGCAGCAGCTCTGGCCCAAGATCTTGCTAAGCAGCCCCCCCGAAGAGGGAACACATGGGGATAGTCACAGGCTTGAGGCTGAAAATCTTTGGCAAGCTTATGTTTAGTTTTCTGGCCAATCCTACTGCAACAGAACATGGTTTTGAATGAGGGAGAGGGAGCCTCTCCTAAAAGGAGATGGTAAAGAATCAAGCTCAGAGAAGGATGAAAATCAGGAGTAGGAATTCAAACTACACAAAGGGAGTCAGGACCTACAAACTGGTGCTATTCTTGCTGAATTGACTGTGAAGGGATGGAGGTGTCCTGTGGCGTGACAATCTCCCTTCTCTATTAACATATTGTTCGTAAACTTTCTTTCAGTACTTAAGGTTTTATTGTTCTTACAAATAGTATCATCTTCTTCTCTGCTAAACCTTGGCACCCAGTCTCTGGTGTACAGTCATAAAAATCAAGACTGGAATTATTTGCTTCATTTTATGCTGCCTTTCTTGGACAAATCTTCAGCAAGATGCTACTAAATGCCCTGCTATTATTCTGCCCCTTGGCACAGCTGAAGTACTGTAATGGCTTGTTAAAACAGAAAGAATATGGGTTAGTGTTGCCTAAATTAGTTCTAAACCACCTCACAAAGGAGGACTTCCAGAAAAAGGAGATGAGAGCAAGATGTTTTTTCTTTTGGTTGCAGCCTGTCCCCTTGTACATTGATCTAAACCAGCCCAGAGCTGCTTCCTGTGGCTGCCTCCACACCTGATGATTGCAGGGTCCTGTCTCTGGCTTGTTTTCTTTTCTTATCCTAAGAGCTCGGGAAAACCATTTTGCTATAATCTTCTCTGAAATGGTGGTGGTGTTAATAATGGAAAAATATATCCCACACACTCCACAGCTGTTTGACAAAGTTATTTTACTGTGAAAAAACCTCCCCTTTGTACTACAGGCTTAGGGTCTTCGCACTCTTGCATTAACAGCTGTTGGGGGGTATCAAACCCATGCTCATATTCCAGGGCGGGTGAAGAAGCATCTGCCTTGGCTTACTGCACTGCCAAACATCACCTAAAACACAGGGGGTTCTGAAACACCATCAGACAGAGGAAACATGCCTGAATTTAGAGTAACTATTTTAAAAAATACACAGGAAACAAAAGCATGATAACCAAGAAATATACGAAGTGTGTCTCAGTAACCATGGATATGCATGACGGTAGAGCTCACGGACTCCAAGAACCACCAATTCCTTCTGTCTCTTAAGATGTGTCCAGTATCTGAAGCCATACACTGAGACCTCCTCTGACCTTCCTACAGTCTTCATGCAGCTGGTGATTCCAGGTGAACACTGTTTCAAAAGTAGATTTCTGTTGCAATCATAATTTTTCGTCCTTTAAAGCTGCTTGCATTCTTATTTTCCTATGTGTTTTTTAGAGAATGTTTTTTGTGTGGATAATCGTGTATCTAAGCAACACCCTAAAAGAAAAAAGCTTATGCCCTGTCATTTCAAACATTAGGATTCACACATGCTTTTGCTGTTTACTGAAACTTGCAGTTGCCTTTCAGATGTCTGTGTACACCCAAGGTTGAGCCATTTTTTTTTCTGAACTGCAAGTGAAAAAGAATAATGGTATCCAAATTTTGTTATGTTCTTGAGACATTACTGGCTTCTAGAGAATACTTGCACATGTACTGTCATTTCAGTGCCAGTACATCTCACAGTACCTCTTTTCAGGCTAAGAAACAGCATTATCTGAATTTCACAAGTGATCTTGGGTCTATGTCATATTTCCCTACATAAGAAGTCTGACAAAAGAAGATGTCACTTGTGGGCTTTCTGAGCCTTGCAGATGGGAAAGGCTGTCTCATGTTTATATTGTTGGCTTATCCTTTGACTGGATTAAACAGCAGACTTGTGGCGTATTTTTCTTCTACCACTGGTGTTTGTGTAGGTAGGTGTTCAGAGAACATCTGCTTCTTGATAGTTGTCTCAGCTATTCTGCTTTACAAAGAGTTAGCCTATAAAGATGGACCCAAGGGATAAAAAGGCCCTAAACATGAAAACATCCTTTCAACTCTTGGGCCTTTTTTTTTTTTTTTTTCAAATCTCTGTACAAACTTCTACTGCTACAATTTAATGAAAAACTGATAAATCTACCTGGACTTCTTAATTGTTTAAATATACCTTCATGGGTCCCTTATTTTAAAAAGTTCCAGCTGAAAGCAAATAAGCAAATTCTTAAGTATGTTTTTGCTCAGGCAGCTCTTCCAATTCATTCACGAAGGCACAAAGCCCCAGTTTTAAGTTACTGTAACAGAAATAGAGGGTGACAGGACTGCTGACTAACCAGTTATATCCCATTTTCTATTTCTCTATTTAACTCTTCCTTCCTTAGTATGCATTTCCCTTGACTATTTTTAAATTTAATGATACTGAACAACTCTGCCACATTGCCAAGACAATTTTGAGCTTTAGATTTCATCTGAGATTTTCCTGGTCCTCGTAGCTCCACCAGTAGCAGTTTTTGTAAATGAACAAATCATCTTATCAAACTGCTCCTTTCTGCCTCTCTTATGAAAATCACAACTTGGATTTAAGATCTGTACGCTGCCATCACTCCCTCCTATTTCCATTGGGCTTAAAGCAGACTTGACTGTACACACATTGAGCATGAGTGACACTGGTTTTTTTTGACCTCAGGAGAGAAATACATTGCTTGCACAGTGCTCAGGCTGAGCAAAGAGATGACAGAATATAGAATGATGAATAACCAAAGGCATTTTATCTGGCTTTAACTGAAATTTACTGAATTAGTTTCTCACTCGGTTCTCGCATGGGCAAATTTCTTCTAGCTGCAGTTTCTGCTGTGATTAAATTTGCCTGTGTAAGACTGGAGAATAATTGGGAAACATTTGGCCAATCATTTCTAAAGGGGAAGAAGCTGCAGTGGAACAAGCCCAGAAAGGTTAAAATCCAGTGAGGAATTGCTGCAGGGCTACAACTGTTATAGAGGTATTACTGCTTCTTTCATGCACTTATTATGGGTTTTTAAACACTAGCAATAGCAGTGCCTCACCCACAATAAGTAATCCCATATCTTAACATCAAACCATTCAATTTCTTATCTTATTCCACTCCAAAGCTTTAATTACTTGTAAAGGCTGCTGATGCTTTGCCTTGTCTAATGCAATTAGATTTAATTTTCACTCTACTTCTCATTTGATTCCAGAAAGATTGCACTGAAACCTTCCCATGTCTAGGTGCACCAGCCAATGCCATCAACAGACCCACTGAGCTCAGGGAGATGTATTTTACACAGTAATAACAAGTGCATTTGTTTTATAAACCTGGTGTGCCAATAAAGTACCTAAGGTAGGATTTCCTAAAGCTCTGCAGACTGGTCTGCTATTGACTCCAGCAGAAGCAGGCTATTGAGGAGATATTTGATTTGTCTGGATTGCTATGCAATTGCCCCTTGGATCATAATTCTGTTTGTTACTAGAGTGTTTCTATTCACAAAAGGTTTTTATTGTCACTTCAAACATTTATTGTGCTCAGGAGGACTTTCACATTTCAAATGTTCACCAGCATGAACCCTAATTTTTTTTCTTAAACATCTTCCCCCAAAATGCCCTCAGATATGCACTTGGTGCTGACACTACAAAACCTGTCTCTTTTGATATAGGTAAGTAAGGCTTATTCAGATCATGGCCACAGGTTACTTTCTCAATAATATCAAGCTGTATCAGTCTAAAAATTGCAGATGAAATGTTCAGAGCTGTTTTTGTTTTGCTCTAACCCTGATGCTACTATCCCAAGAGGCAAAATTCTCTTTGACTTAACAACTTCAAAGATAAGGTAACAGCGCATCCATTAAAATAAAGAAATGACACTGTATTTTCCAGCACACCACCAGGAGTAGGTAGTGTTACATGAAGTTAATTGTCAACAGAATTACCCCATAATTGTTTTCCTCCTCTCTCCACAATGGAGAGCAATTAAAGCTTGCATAAAAACAAGACCGTGTGCTGGCAAAGATGACCCCGTGGTACAAGTGAGAAAAAATGATGACGTGTGTATGGCCTGTGTCAAACTGAAGACAATCAGAGAAGGAAGAAATAGACTGAAAAAGAAATGAAGGTCAGTAGCAGGATTAACACTTGGGAAAGGGGACAAGTGTGATGAGGAACAGAGAGAAACTGTAAAGCTTTACTTCTAACTTCTTTGGTAGTTATAACCATGAACGACTGTAAAGACATCAAACAAATATTCAAAAGTTAATCAAGCAAGCAAATCACCAGTAGAGAAAGGCATACTAACTGGGGGAAGGCAGAAGGAGCCAGAGAAGTTCAGACTGCCTGGGAAAGGCAGGTGCACAGGCAGCGTTAGGTCAGCTGTATGAGAAGGAAAAGGGGAATATCCCCAGGAGACCAAAGTGGGGGGAAGACTCCAGGGACTGGCAGGGCTCCATGGGAACACAGGCCATAGGGTTTCAAGCAGGATTTGGCTTTATGAGCCTGCAGCAAACAGGGCAGCTGATAAGCCCAGTAATTATGATCCCTCACAGCTATCACAGGCACGATAACTGGTTTACAGGGAGGTTGCTTGGTAATAGAGACGGACTGGCTGGAGCCACACGTGGATGGAGAGCTGTCAAAGGGGTGCTTTGGCACACCAGTGTCTGGTTTGCAATCACATCTCCAAGCTCTTGGAAATGCATAGGGAACTAAAACAGAGGTATTTGCTACCCAGCAGGACAATCACTGAAGACCACATGGAATGTTCTGCTAAGCAGGAGGGACACTGCTCCTTCAATTACCCTAGCTAGAGGGACCATGAAGGCTGCAAAAACGGAGAATCCATGATTACAAACTCCAGCTGGTCTTTGCTTTGAACCTGAACCAGCACCAGTCGGTATAAAATCTCCCCTAACTTCTGAGATGCTGGACCATACCTCATGTGATGCTGAGCGAAGGTTGGTGTTTGGATGACTGTTCTATGAAGCTGTGGTGCTTGACATTTAATTTGGAGACCCCATGTCTCAGTTGCTCCAGCTGAGCACCTCAAACTCCACAGCCATGACAAAAAGAAGTGCAATCTGGTTGTCCTCGACTTCTCCACCAGTTACTGATGTTAATGTTTCAAAACATTTAGCTAGGGTTTAATATTAAAGAAACCTCTGAAATGCTTAGATTAAGTAATCTGAGCTGAAGTGCTCTGTAGAAATCATTCATTTTCGATGACGAAAGCACAGCAAAAGCTTTATTTTCTGTGGCTGGCATAACCCTAGAGGGGCAGGCAAACCCTAAGAAGTACTGAGATTAACATAATATTTTTCAGAATTTTTTTGTTTTTAAAGGGCTTTATTTCAAGTACTGGGGTTCCTCCCTCCTGCTTTCTAGAATAAAATCCCAACAAATTTAGGATCAAAATTATTTCATCGAGACCCTTCAGGGGGACTCCTCAAGTCACCTGCGTAATTACGTGGATGTATTCGAAGTAAATCTTTGTGTTGTTTCTCTCAACTACAGGAAAGCAAGCTGTGATTTAGATTACTTTTCTGCTCAGAGCACCCAACCTATGCTCACACACTTAGGAAATTCCTATCAGTGGCACCCAAAGAAGTTAATACATTGCTATGGTGACAGTTCTTCATGTGAGGCAAATCAGTGTAGGATCAGAACTCTCCACAGAAATATGCTGACCATTGACCTGCTGCCCTCTGAGCCTCTTGCTCTCTGTTCTTTATCGAGATTACCCGACTGAGAAAATAACTCTCAGAAATCCACCAGCACATTGATCAAAACATGACACGCACCGAAGGAATCTGATCTGCCTGGAACACACTCTCACTCTGCCTGCAGATTGTGTAGAGGATGGCAAAGACAAATAACCTGACACTGCACCTTAATAATACTCCTTGCTCTTCCAGCTGCTTTCTCATTTGGTTTTGTTTGATTATTTCTTAACTTTAAGAAGGTCAGCTCTGGAGGCAACTCCCCCCTAATCTGAAGCCTCTGCAAAAGCTGCCTGTACAAGCCTCAGAGAACTGCAGAGCCCTGAGGAGACAACACTGCTGCTGATCAGGAGCACACCCCGGTTTGGCTATTGCCTCTGGGTTGGGCTGGCCCTATAGACAGTGAGGCTGCCTTCATGGAGAGCAGAGAGCCACAACCTCCCGTGGCTGCAGCTCTAATTCACATCCTGGAATAAAACGATGCAGAAGATGGGACAAATACATTTACCCCTTAAACCTTCCGACCATCTTGGTTATTTGTGGGATTTCTTGCCAAATTATTCTATGTAGTGCCTGCTCTCACAGGGGCACCGCACCCCCTGGCTCCTGGCAGCACAGTTCAACATTTGACTTGTGCTTGCTGAGCTGTCCAAATGTGTTTTGCACATCACTTCCATTAAATTATAACCTCCATAACATCTGGACCACCAGATAGTCTCACAAGACTATGACACAGAGCCAGAGGATATTTTAGAAGTGAGTGGTTATGGTGCTCAGGTTGTGGAGCTCAAGCAGAAATTATGTGCTGGATGTGCTGGGTCCCTACAGAGGACCCAGAGAGAAGGTCTAACCCAGCTGACATCCCAAGCAAAGAGATGTTGCCCTGGTTTTTGCTAAGCCTTCTGTTTTTAACCTTGGAGTCAGATTCTTTCACACAGTTTCATGTAAATAATAGCCAATGTTTACTTAACGGTATTTTCTGTTTTTCATTCCTTTTGTGATAAGAGAACTTTGATGAGCCTCTTTCTTCTCCAGTGGGATTGAGAAGGAGGTGACATGTCCTCCAACCCCTTGTGGAGTTGGGACGTGTATAAGAATGTGAGATATGTCGATAATAAAGGTCATTCCCTCCTTTCTGCTGAACCTGGCAGGTGTGAGCGCGTCTTTATTGCGTCTCCCCAGACACAAGGAGAGAACTGCTGCCAAAGCCAGAAAGATGGCAGAAGACACAGAATGTTGTGTCTCAAGAGCAGAGCATGCCCCAATCCCTTTGGGTGGAGCTGTCAGTCCACGGGAATATTGAGTCATTTACCAGGATCCCTCAGGGATAAGGCAAGTATGAACAATCCTGCTCACTCCTACACACTGTGCCCCCAACACCTGTAACCTCTGCACAGCTGTACAGGGAGAAGATGCCTGCACCTTTTCTTCCCAGGGGCGCTTCTCAAGCACACATAACCCAGACATGTTCCATCCCAAATTCATCTGCCCTCAGTAAGGGTGCTATAAAAAAATATTATATCGAAAAATCACTTTTACACATCAGAGTACTTCACTTGACCTCCTTTTTTAATGCCTGGTATGGATTTCTATAAATCAATTCTACCACTTGATTTTTGAAACATGTACTTACACATAAGAAGCTTAGAATCCAGTCTTACTGGGTCGATGTTTCAAAATGTTTTACCATACACTACACACGAGGCACCTAAGGTTCATTCTAACACTTAAGAGAGGAAAACAATCTGGGTACAAAGTCTAGACTCATGGGCTGAGTCAGAAATCCAGATCTTCAGGTATTCCAGAGTTGCCTGATGTGCTAGGCAGAATGAGTCTCTGCTACCAGAATATGGGGAAAGCTAGGACTCATTATGCCTGCATCTGTAACATTTTACCAGGAAGAAATCTGGTCTGAGTTATACTTTTGCTTTCAGTCTTTAACAAAGTGCTGGGCACTATAGGTGGTTTGCGTTTGTGGAGGGAAGGAAAAAACTCAACTGAAAACCAAAGCCTACTGTCAGTTAAACCAAAGAATCAAAAATGAATTTCACCTACCTACTCCTTAAAGAAATCAGAGTAATAATAATTGCCTAGAAACCTACTACGTTTTGCAGTGCAAAATAATGACTGAATAGATGGTGTAGTCTGACAGCAAGCAAACAGAAATTAGACTGAAGTATTTTCTTACATAGCTCTGAAAATCCAGATGTGTCTAATGAAATCAGACTCAACATTTCGTTATTCAAGCACAAACAATATAGTAATAAAAAAATGAATGCCCAGAGTGCTATCAAGAGGGTGTTTTATGGACTGCAAGCCACACACTTCGCAGGCCATTCAGGAAAATGCTTCAAAATTAGAATTTCAACTCTCACTTCTTAAAGACTCCATTAACATGTTTCTCACCCAGCCTGTTTGATTGTGTCCCTGAGGACTTAGGGAAGTGCAGAACTGCAGCCAAGGAGGCATCCAACAGAGGGGAGCTGCTTGGCTCTGCAAAGGTCTCAAGGAGCAGGGATGAAACAGTTCTCTCCCAGCCTGGCCATGCCTAATCCTTGTGCTCACAGAAGGATGAAGAACTGGAGTCTCCCTTGCTCTGCTCAGCTTACACAAACTCCAGGAAAACTTGCAGCCCTGTCCCTGGGTGACAGTATTTCAATGCCTACATTTGAAAGATTCAGTAGTTTTATTAAAACTGTTGAGAACAGAGTGAGGGCTTGAAAAGACATAGCACGATTCCTGTAAGCTGGAACCCTCCACAAGTAAGAAGCTGAGTAACCTGTGGGTGATTTGCCCTTGAGAGACACTGAGTACACTCGCTGTTTGTTAAGCAGTGAGTAAGGAAGCTTTCCAACATGTCGCTAGGATAGTGGTGTGTTTAGCTGGAGTAATAAAGTTGCTTTGACACACGTAACTGATGAAGCTGTTGAGGAAGGCAAGCTGTTTTGACTCTGCATGTCTGGTAGTTCTTGGCAAGGTTGGGTAAAAACAGCATTCTTGTCAATTAAGCATGACATGAAAGCAAATCAAACTGCTCTGAGCCAGGATAATGTGGTGTGGGAGCTGACAGTGAAATCAAAGGTACTCCAGGTGGGTAGGTACATAAATGAGCTGGCTGGGAGGGAAAAAATGGACCTCGAACGAACGGCTTTGGAAGTGCTCACCCAGGTGACATCTCAGTGCTCTGCCATTTGGTACCTCCCATGCTGGGACCACGAGCCAGACAGCTTTGTGCACGTTTGACTAAGAGCTCAGCATCGTGTTTTAGTGGAACAACTAGTTAATTCATTGGGGGTTTTTTGCTTTTTCTGGGTGGAACTGCCAAAAATAACCGAATACAACCGTGTGGTGGAAGAAACCCTGCTGCAGCTGAGCTCACCATGGGCTTTGCCTCTCTAGGAGCTGCAGCAGCTTGAAGAGGCATGCGAAAGAAGCACTGAGGTGGGGGCAGCAGTTGCTCTTCATCTGCAGGAGCCGTACGTGTAAAAGCCATGCCAGGATGGAGCGCAGCAGCCTCGGGATGCTGGTACTCTGGCAGACACTGCTCCTGCCAGGCTGTGCAGCTTGGCACCCCCAGCACAGCGGCCCTGCCGTGGCCTTCGCTGTGCCCACAGGCACAACGTGGCCTCGCTTCCAGCCACCTTCTGCTGCCTCTCCTCACTCAGAGCAAAGCCTTGCTCTGCAGCAGGCTCTCTGAACTCGCACCAAGTACTGTAAGCAGTCCAGGAGTAAGCACTGGCAGGTAGCATTCCAAGAGAAGGTACGACTTGGGGAACACTTGTCAGAACCCGGCCTTTGTTGCAGATCATGAAAAACAGCCTTCAGCCTCCACCTCGCATGTGAGATGTGACATTACTGACTCTAAGGAGAAAGCACTGCCCTCGGTTGCTTCTATAGGAAAACTCCTGGTTCTGCCATTTACACCTGCCAAGACTGGCAAAACCCCCTGCTGAGTTCCTCATTCCCTCTGCCCAGGTACAAACGACTGCAGATGGGGCAATGAAGTGGAGATGGAAACAAATGCAAATGAAGAGGAAACATTTTACATTTCAACAATCTCAGAGAGAAGCCAGGGTTGGCAGGGAAGCGATGTGTTTACACATCACCTGAAGATTTATGTTTCCCACAGCAGGTGTAAGGAAAGAGTGGGTTTTTTAAAACGTTGGCTTTTTTTGTTCTTTCATTCACATCAGTAAAAATGATCTCTTTTAAATATATGTTCCTGTGATGAAGAAAGCTTAATGCTTAATTAAAATGGTGTTTTAATGACCGGTCTACTGAATGTAATTGCAACCCAAAAGTTAACTGGATTTTTCAATGCAAAAAGTAACAATACCTGACAACATTGCTGTACTCACCATCACGACTCCATTATACGAATTAGTCACTATTGATAAAACATTTTCCATACCTAATGAATGTAAACGCAATAATGAGCTGTGAGTTTCTTCTTCTACAATAAAGGGAGAACACGACATTTACAATCAGAAGATGCCTGGCTTCTTACAAAACTTAAAAACTGGAGGAGTTAAGACCAGTTAAGATCTTGTGTTCAGGGACAGGGTTTCTCAAACAACAGTCCAAGAGTAGTAGATAGCCACAGAGTAAAAAATAAAAAATCCTCCCACTAGAACTCATCATTTGCTTTACAAAGTGCTGCTCTTCCTAAACACCTATGGGATATGAAAAACTGCAACCAGCTGCAGCGATAACACTGAGAACATGTATTGTGCTACAGCTGGAAGACACACGACTTCGTGTGCCTTGCGTCTTTAAACACATACACATCCTAACTTTGCCAGCAGTTAAAGCCGGTACCAAGTTGAGCGGCCAGGCACGGCGAAAACCTGGCTCTCACTCAGCATCTCCATCAGCCCGCTACTGCCGGCCCCCGCGCCGCCTCTCACGGTACCGAGCCACTCGCCCGGCGGGCGCATCGCGGCGCAGGCAGTGCTGCTCGGAGAGCCGCCAGCCCCGTTCACTCCTTCGGGCCGGCGGAACGAAGCCTAGCCGCCGCCAGCAAAAGTTTGCTGGGGAAGGACGGGGCTCCCGCAGCCGCGACGGCCGGCTCCTGCGAACCTTCGGGAGCCGGAGTGCGGCGGGGCGGGAGCAGCGCCGGTCCCCGGCTCCGTGCACCGGGCGGGGCGGTGGGACCGCGACACTCGCGGCGGGAGGGCAGCGGGGACAAGAGGGACCCGGACGCGCTGCGAAGCCCCAGTTGCCACAGCAACGCGGCGGCGCCTCTCCCCAAACTTTGGTCGCTACAACGACAGGGCCGGTGCCGCGACCGCGGCATCCCGCGGGCGGGCGGGTCTGCGCCGCGGAGCCGTCGGGGCAGCGCTCACCTATGGTGGAGACGACGGTGCCCACGAAGTAGAAGGCGCCGGGGAAGTCCCAGCGAGGCCGCAGGGCGTCGACGCGGATGCCCGCGGCCCTGGCCGCCTCGTAGCTCCGCAGGAAGGCGCGCAGCTCCGGCGGGCTGATGTTGAAGATGCGGCTGAAGTTGTGGAGGGTCCGGTTCCAGCGGAGCTGCGCCGCCGCCTCCGACGGGCTCTCGAGGGCCGAGAAGACGGTGGCGCCGGCGCTCAGGTACGCCGCGATGAGGGCGGCCAGCAGCAGGAACCGCCCGTTGTCCTCGTTGAGGGGCGCGAGGCGCCGCCGGCGGCAGGAGCCCACCGCCCCCCGCTGGGGCATCATCC
>VYXC01003460.1:1458767-1647695 GCA_013397175.1 Platysteira castanea | reverse complement strand
CGCCGCTGCCGCGCCCCCCGGGGGACCGCCGCGCCCGGCCCGGGGGAGGGATGGGGCGGGACGGGGCCGCCCTGCCCTGCCCTGCCCTGCCCTGCCCTGCCCTGCCCTGCCCGCCGCTCCCCGCTTCTCCGCTCCCACCGCAGCACCGGCCGGGCAGGGGGGACACGGCAAACGGGCTGGTCCCTCGCCATGTGTGGGATGCGCCTCGGCCGCAGCGGGGGTGGCTTGGCTTCAAAGCCTTTCCTCTATGCCCGGTGCCAACAGGCTGTTTTTGGGGCAGTTGTTGGTGGTCGGTGGAGCGCTAATTAATTAATTTCGGCCATTTCTAGGTGCACGAATCGTTGTTTCCGATCCAGAGAGGTTTCCACAGAGGTAGACCCAAGAAAATGATACATTTTGGGTTCGGTGCCAAATGCCCATTTAATCTTAGCTAGCGTCTGAAAGGTTATTTTCCCCCCCCCCTAAGATGTTGGGTTCTGTCTTTGCTATTTGCCTTGGAACAAACACTGTAGCCTCTCTTATCTGTTATGCTGCAGTAAGAACTGCAGTCCTTTCCTGGGAGGCTTGAAGTAAATAAATACATTCATCCTTTTTTAAAAATAAAATGAGAATTCACACTGATAAAGTATTGAAAAGAGGATGGGAGTGATGCCAGTCCTGCAAACATATGTGTAGGGGTTGATAACACGTGTAGGAAAGATCTGTGCTTGGAGGAGGAAATGCTCCCCACAATTTACAGTTGCCAGTGTCAGTCTCACTGGATGGGAGCTTGTGCCCTGGTTTATGGTTTTTTTTAGCCTAGGTTCTATTTTTTCTTTTTTTTATACAGGAAAATATTTGCTGCCTCTTGGTAGCTACATGATGTCTTTTAGCAAAGGGCTATTTGCCATCACTAGAACCTCTCCATGGCTTCACACATTTATTTCTTGTTTTGGATCTGAGAGATTTTGCTTTGCCATGAGATTTCATGTTATTGGCAGTTATCTCTTGGCCACATCCATAGCAGGAGAACTTCCTCCCTTTCTAGCAGACTGCTCATACTTGTCAGGTGAAGAAAATGGCTTGGTTTTACACCTATGCTTCCTAGGAATAGGCCACAGATAAAATGCAATTAGTTAGGGTACAAAATACTCTAATCAAAGAATCATGCCACTAAGATGTCTAAACTTTGGGGGTTTTGCCATTATTGCTTTTATGCTAAAGCATTTTGTTCAGTAGAGGTGAAAGGAAAGTGTCTAGAAGTATCAAAGATTTCCAATCTCCTGTTGTGCTCAAGGCAACCAATACCACATGCAACCCTTGAGAAAAAAAGTGGCTCCTATTTCAAAGTGTCAGTTGTGTCCCATTATAAATACTAAACCTGAATAAAAATAAAATAATTAAACCAATGAATCACAAACCCAACAGCTGTGGGAAGCTATGGCGGATCTCAAGAACAAAAGAAGCAGAAAAAAAACTGAGAAAGTGTATCAGACCTAATCAAAAGCCCATTGAAATGAGTGGAAAGTCTCCCATAATAGGTCAGATATGGGCCATTTAGTGCCAATGGCTATAGTTAGAAATAATTTCCACTCTGGTAATCCAGGAATGATTGCATGCAATCCACTGTGCCATGTAAAACTAATGTAATTTACCTGAATTTGCAGGAATTTTGTTGCTGCAGATGGATATAACGGTTTAGATTCCTGGTGTTTTTGTGTTTGCAGGGGAAGTAAGACTGGGTTCTTCTGTTTGATTGGGTGTTTTTGTTGCTGTTTTTTACTTTCCTGTTGGGAACATTAAAGAATGAAGGTTCAGTTCTCTGGAGTCCTCAGCAATTTCACTTACTGTGAAAGGCCCATGATGAAAAGCCAGTTAACAAAGTTTGTATAGCTCATATTCTCGCCATGCCATGCCATTGTTACCTCTTGGGGGGTGGTTGGCCCCTAGATGGGGACTGAAAAATTGGCCATTTCCTTGGGTCACACGACTGAATAATTTCCAAGCAGTAGAAGCTGACTGGCTCTGGAGTCTGTTGGCCTCTCTGAAGATGTCCTGCCTGGGAAAGGATGATGCTGGTGGGATGCTGATTAGCTTGAGGAATCACATCATAGATATGAAAGCCTACCAGTAACTTTCCATGAGGAAAAAAGCTAAGCTGAAGCAGCAAGGGACGTGGTTTAGCTGCTTCAGCATGGACAAAATTGTATTTCCAGCATCACCGAATCATGGTTTCTAAGAATTCGAGCTGTTGACAGATTTTCAAAATGTTTTGACAACTCATTTCACTAAGATTTTTTTACTTGGAGTCTTGAAAATTTGTCACCGTTTTGCAGAAATACTTCACGATTTTTTGGTTATAAAGCTAGGGGGGAAAAGTGTTTTTTTTTTTCATTAAAGTCCCTCTGAAAATGTTTGGTCCTTTCCAAAGTAACTAGCTCTTGGAAAAACTCCATTAGCTGGATAAAAATCCTCCAGAGCTGTGGCTTAAAGGAAGGTCATGGTTTTGGTTGTTCTGATCCAGATACCAGAGTTTGAGGAAACATCCTGAAGCTGCTGCTGCGCCCCTGCTCGGGTAACACTTTTAAAGGCCATTATATGATTGAATGAATGATGTTTTTCTAAATTTTCTTGACTAATTGAATCAAATCTTGAGGGATTTGGTGAAAACATCACTGTCTTTAAAACCATTTGCCTAGAATTTTTTAAAAAGCTGATGGTCAGCTGTAAATTGGGCTTTATGCTAAAATTGGATCCCTGAGCTGTGGGAGTACTGTATGCATAGCACCAGCCATTTGGTTTGTCAGGAGGTCAGTGTTTGTGAAAGCAGTTATTTTAATAACCAAAATGTGATGTTTACATTATTAGCTTGGCTGTTTAAAGTGAAGCTCGTGCAAAGAAATGAGATGGGCTCATTAAATGTTTAATTAAACCATTGTTGGAAAATAGGCTGTACTGCTAAACATCACATCTCTTTATTAAAGAATAAAGTTTAAAATGGTATTTTAAACCTGAAAAAGACCAGTTACTGTTACTCCTATCAAGGGAATAGCTATTTCTTTTTCTTTTTTTTTTTTTTGGTGGGTAAAATCCTCTAAATTCTCAACCGTGGTTTGACTGTGTGACTCACAAGCAAATTATCAAGACCACTTTTTTCAACTTGAGGGATACCAAGACGTCCACAGTTGTGTTCTTGGTTCCAGTACAAACTTCACTCACGCACGTCCCCACTGACCTTGTAGCAAATATTTGCCAAGAAAAAATATCAAGTACATCATTCAGGAGCTTTTTACCACTCTATTGGCATGGAAATGTCTCAAGTAGTTATTTGGAAGTGTCTCATACAGTCTGAAGGTAAACGTGCCATACAGTCCCTGACCTGAAATGTACAGCTTGTTTGCAGTAGCTGGACTTATTTTCTACCTTGACAGTTACCAAAGGCAAACAGATTTGTAATCGCTGCTGCAGCTGGAATTAATGTCAGATGTTTTTGTTTTGGTCTTCATACAGCCCAGTATGGGCTGTGTAAATTAGTTTTTGTCTGTAACATGTACCAAGGAAATTATTTTTCAGTGAATGGCCTTATGGTGAGCCTGGGTGCTTTACAAGCTGCACAGGCAATGAGATGCTGGTCTTCTTCACTTGTACCTCCTACTGGATTTCGGGTGACAGTCTCCTTGGTATTACCTTGTAATTCAAAGAAATGGATGAGGTAATCGGTAGTCTATGCAATCAGGGCCTTGGTAGCATTGTGAGCAAAGGTTTCAGTCATAATCCATAACAAAAATGAATATGCCCATTTTTAAAGTTAGAAATCTGGATACTTTAGGATAGAGGGTTCTTCCCAGTACCTGACTTAGTGTGATGACAGACTGAGACAGTGGAAAGTATGTTAACTACAAAGTATTTGGGGATGAGTGTGTGCTTCCTTGGAGCCTTAGATGTTACTAGTGTCTCCTCACCATCCCCAGGCACTTTTGTAGGTTTTGAAGTAGAAGACCAGTCCCGTGACCCAAATGGCCTTTTATATTCTCATGTCTTCTCTCTCTATCAGGGTAAATTCTGGGGAGGGGAGAGAGAAAACAGGCAGGCTTGTTACTGGTCTTGATGCCATGAGTTGCCTGTTGCAGTCAATTTGGTTGAAAACGAAGACGTTTTATGGGTTGACTAGCTGGTGGTCCATGTGGTGTCTTGGCATGAAACTGTTTCCAGGTAGCAGGGCTGTGTAAACTCCCATTCGTTTCCTCTTAGTTTCCTCTGCCAGTAGCACTCTGGCTTTCATGGGAGCAGAGCTGAGTAAGCTGATGATATAAACTTGAGAATCCTTTGGGAACCATTTCTTGTACTCCCAAATTCAAAATCAAGTCAGAGTGAGAGGCAGGAGTCAGCCAGTGCAGGTTTTGATTTGCTAGGTTGATGCTAGGGGATGCTAAGCTGTAGGGAAACAGGAGTATTGTTAACCAAAGACATGGTTTTACCAGGAGAATATTTCCACAGGTTTAAGAGAAACAGGAAGCAATTGCTGTTTAAATCAGAGATTCCTGCTGATTTATGAATATGCAATGGTCTTTTGTTTTTATTTTTCCTGAGGCCCAGTGATCTAACTACTCCTCTCTCACTTTCACGGCTCTCACTGAGAGAGAGAATGATCCAATTAGTGTTGCCAATTACATTCAGTTCGAATCTGATGAACAGCCAGTTTCAGAAGGCCTGATTCTGTCTGGTGCTCGGAGCGTCCTGAGCACGTTAATGTGTTCTCACTTGCCTGTACTGCCAATGGAAGCTGGAGGCACCCTGCCTCTTGTGCGGGTAGTTCTGTGTTCACGTGACAGTTTCCTCACAATTTCGGTGGTATGAGATCTTGCATTTTATGGGAAAACCTTCTACTCTGATGGCTTATGTTCTTCCTGAATTAGTTTTGCTAATTTGTTTTTTCTATTATTGCTTTGTGCAGGGAAATTTCAGTCAGTGCCTTGGCATGCAAGGGATTTTTAATACATTTTAATAATGGAAAGCTGCTGTTCTACTACTCAGGAAGATGCAGCTCTGTAATATTTCTGAGACCCTGCAAGGGATAATTTCTGAATGCACAGCCCACCACTGAGTTCATGTAGACTGTTAGGCAACAAAGAAATTACCAGATTTTTTTGAAACCCATGTTGTTCAGCCTAACCAGGGCCTGGCCTTTCAGGAGAGGTCAGCATCCTCCAGGTCTCCAAGTGAACAGCTCAGTTTTTGAAAGGACTGAAAGGCCTTAGGCAGTTCTGTAACCTGCCATCTCTCTTGACAAGGATTTGGAGGAAAGAAGAAGAGCTCTTTGTAAATCTCTCTGTCAAGGTTAGAGATGTGGCCCCTGTATTCTGTGGTTGAGGTTCACAGTGCAGAAGGGAGGGATGGACAGACAGATGCATGGATGGATGGATGCAGAAACCTGCAGAAGGGATTGGTGCAGCTCCTGAGAAATCTGCATCCTCCAAGTCCATGCTTGCCTGTGTACCAATGAGCTGCAGGGAGCTTGCCAGGAAGGGAAGTAATTTTAGAGTGTGATTTGGAAAATGATTCAGTTTAAAAATTGCTATTTTTGAAGGGCTACTTTCAGCTGGGATCCAGTCCCCAGCCTGTTCCCAGAAGCACTTGCCTTGCTGCAGCACAGCGTGGTGAAAAGTGGAGGAGGAATGTCTGTCTGGGAGCCGGCAGCCCTGAATCTCGTGATGCCGCTGAGGAAACAATTCATGGGAATGGGGCCTCCTTACATTTCACATCCCTTCCTGCATTTGGCAGGTGGGTGTTTAACCCAGCTAGGTCAGTGAACATGGCAAAGGTCACTCTGCCCACCCTCCCTCCACGCTCAAGGGAAGGTGCTGGCACGTGGGTCTGGAAATGGGGCTGTTGGGCAAAGTTTTGAGACAGNATCCTCCAAGTCCATGCTTGCCTGTGTACCAATGAGCTGCAGGGAGCTTGCCAGGAAGGGAAGTAATTTTAGAGTGTGATTTGGAAAATGATTCAGTTTAAAAATTGCTATTTTTGAAGGGCTACTTTCAGCTGGGATCCAGTCCCCAGCCTGTTCCCAGAAGCACTTGCCTTGCTGCAGCAGAGCGTGGTGAAAAGTGGAGGAGGAATGTCTGTCTGGGAGCCGGCAGCCCTGAATCTCGTGATGCCACTGAGGAAACAATTCATGGGAATGGGGCCTCCTTACATTTCACATCCCTTCCTGCATTTGGCAGGTGGGTGTTTAACCCCGCTAGGTCAGTGAACATGGCAAAGGTCACTCTGCCCTCCCCCCCTCCATGCTCAAGGGAAGGTGCTGGCATGTGGGTCTGGAAATGGGGCTGCTGGGCACAGTTTTGAGGCAGGGAAACCTACTTTATCCTGTTGACATAAAAGCCAAGGGCAGCATGAGGAATTTATGAATCAAAGTTGTGAAGTGGCAAACACCTTTTTCATGCCATTTGAAGATGTATTGTATGTATTTGACAGAGCCTGTGGCTGCAGCTCCTGCAAATCTCTCCAGCCAGTGGCACCGGAATAAAACCGGCTAAGCTGACACTCACTCCATCAGGCTGAGGCTTTACAGAAGTTCAGGACAGGCAGCATTTGATCACAGCACTGAAAAAAATATTGGCAGCTCCTTCGGCCTGTTAGATTTGCTTTCTAGCCTGAGAAGTTTCAGAGAGTGATCCTGTGCTGTCCTGACACCTGTCAGTTATCAACAAACAGGTTAAAATGTCCCTTCTGCCCTGGATTTCTCCCTCTTGTTTCTTTCAGGTAGGTGCTGGCTGATGCTCCTCTGAGGTCGTTTTCCCTGGTAAGCTTTTCATGAACAGGTTCCACTTGTGACTAAGCACCTTCACACAACTTGGTTTGCTCTCGAGGATGTATGGAGTCGAAGTGTATGGCTGAAGATTTTGCTCTGCTTCCTGTGCAGGTATCAGGCACATAAAAGGAAGGCAACATATCATCTTTAGAACAAATTCTAAGCTCCTGCTAGGAAGCAGAAGGTGAAGAGAACATCATGGTGAGAAGGGCTCCCTTTTACCGTTGTCCATTTTTGCTTCAAATGCAGTGAGCAAATGGGGAACTGTATCAAGATTTTTACAAAAATTAAAATTCCACTTTGCTATGTAGAGGGTTTTAAAGGACCTTTCCAGATTAAGATTTTCTGTTATTTATGGCCACATAAACGGTGTTACATATGTAATACCAAAACACTCTTCGTGCATGTTAGGAAAGTAAGACCACTGCTGTGCCACTGAACATGCAAAACTGTGCTGGGGAAAACATTCAGGACCAGAGCAATTTTCATCTCTGTTCTTCTTAGCCTGGAAATGAACTTCAGCCTCCCATTTTTCTATTTTTAGAGATGGCCACTGCCCATATTCACCTGGGCACTAGGGGAAAATGAAATGAAGCTGTTTGGCAGCGTTTTGCAATCATTTCACAAAGGAGCCGTCAGAGTGGTGTAAAGTGATTAAACTTTAAAAAAAGTGTTACAGTGGCTTTAATCCATTGTAGCTATACTGTGGACAGTGCTCTCACTTTGGTTTTAGAGCACTGGGGTATTGATTTGGCATTTAACAAGCACTTATCTAGCGAAAATGCATCAGTGGAAACATTAGAAATAAAAATGCACAATGGAGAATGTATGATATTGAATCCAAGCTATGATGTGCTTCAGGTCAGAAAGAGCTTAGGTAAAGAATGAGGTGAACACAAGGGAATAGTGGGATGACGGGTGGCTAAGAGTGGACACTTCAGAAGTGGAGTAAATCATGGTAACTCTGTGCCTGAGGGATCACCTCTCTAGCTCTGCATCTGTGAGAAGTGCAGGGGCAGGGATGGAGAATAGAAAGGAGCACAGACTTTCAAATCCTTCTGGAAGCTCAGGCTTAGAGTCCTCTCAAAAGATTTCCTTCCAGCTGCATGGTCCCCTTGCTGGCCCTCAGGTGTGTTGACTTCTAGTTAAGCATGGTCTAGTGCAGAGGTTGGAAAGTTTTCAAGCAGCACTTGCCAAACTGTATTTTAATTTTCTAGATCAGAAGTTCAGTGGGCTAACAGAGGTCTGGGAGATACAGGATTTGTCCCACATGCAAACAAGCTGCCTCCAGGCAGCCGAGTGTCGTGTCCTGACAGCACGTGGGGGCTGCTGGCTTCCCTGGGACTCCTGGCTGTATCTCAGGATGGAGCCATTCCCATTTTACAGTGACTCTGTGTCAGGTTCAGCCCATGTGCCATCCACAGCTCCTGACTCCTGGTCTAACAGCCAGGCCGCCTGTGTCAGGCTTAGAAGACATGGATTTCTCACCAGTTATAAGCTGATACATTGCACCACCTTGATTCCATAATTTCTCTTCAGTTGCCTTACTCGCCCTTCTGACCTTAGTCCTGTTTCTGTCCCTAGGCTGAGAAATATTCCAGAGTAAAAGGGCTTTTATTTTGATGCGTTATCATAGCTCCATGGGAGGTGCAAGGAAATCATGGCAGGCTTCCCACCATCCATGAAGAAAATAAAAGAGAATCCCGCTGGTGTGAGAACCATTGTACTGGGGAGACCTTGTCATGATAATGATATAAGGGGAAAATACTCTGCTGTGAAAAAGATGTGTTCTAGCAAGCAGGCTTCATTTCTGTCCAAATGCTACTGTGGCTTATTATTTTCTAATGAAATGAAATATATTCATGCTCTCTGAAACTGACTGTGTTGATTTAATTTGTGTTTTATGATCAAGATTCTAGATTTCATATCTCTTATGTTTTATAAGTAGTGAGCAGGGATTTAGCTGCATAAGACACATTAATATCAATACAGTATAAATCCCCAGGCACTACTTTAAAGACTATTTTATACATAACAACATGGAATTTCACCTCTTTATTTCTCTCATTCTCTGCAGGAAAAGACAGTGATAGCTAATCTGAAGACAAGCACACATTTTATTATTGCTCTCAAAGCAGTAAGCATTTTTAGTACTCTGAATTTTTCCTGCTGACAAACAACAGGCAGTGTATAACACAGAAATCAAATAGCTGCTTTTTTGTGGGCTGGGCTGGGGAGAGCAGCAGAACAATCTCAGGCACGAAATCACAGGTTGTTATTTATTTTACGTGATTTCAGTGTGCTGCTTTCAGAGTTTTTCTGCTTTAGAGAACTGGTGTGCACTAAGTGGGGGAGATCTTTCTCCAGTATGAAATATTATTAGAAAAGGAATGTTCACTTTTCTCGAGGAAATTTCCTGTGTCTGCTTCCTTCCTCATGAGTTAAAATTATCCAAGTACTGTTGAGAATGGCAATAGGGAGGAAAAAAGACATTTTTTCCAAGCAAAACATGTTAATTTTATTTCTGCTTTGCCCTTACAAACCATGTTTCTGTCTTTCATCCCAACCACTAAATTTGTGCCTCTGTACTAGAAGTCAGTTGTCACATCTCAGACAGGAGAATGGAACAACCTGGGGATGATCCTAGGTGATTTTGAGTATTTTCCAGCAGAAGGAAAGACCTCTCACCATTGCCTGAGGACTGTTGGTGGGTCTTGGATGTACTGAGATGTTCTGTTTGATCTCAGCCTGGTGAGAACTCTTGCCAGAACAGGGTCTGTGCTGTGGGATGAACCAGCTGGCTGGACTTTGTAGGGTGTAGCTGTGGGATCACACCTGCATGGTCCTTACCATCAGGTAAAAAACATTGCATTTGTCAGAGTTTAGTCTTCCTGAAATTTGGCTTCCCTGATTTACCTCATGATTCAAATAAACAAAATTCCGGTTATTCTGATGACACTTCACAAGGGTTGGACTCATGATGGCCCCAGTCACAATTTTCCCTGGTTTGGGATTGCAAAGCATTCCTTTTGCTCTGAACTGAGTGAGTAAGTCCCATCTGGCAAGTATGGAGTGTCTCTGGAGCTGTGCTGTTCTGCTTCTGCAGAAGAATGTGCACTACACCAGTCAGTGGTACTGTTGTGTATTAATCCCATGGAGCAAATTCTCCCATCTCTGATCAAGTGCTGAAGTTTAAAGGGGTTGTTGCAATACCACAGAATATAAATTATCACCTTAACTGGAGCCTGTGAAAGCTTGTGTCATGGGATTCTGCCTAACAACAAAATAAATCTATAAATCAGCTGGAAATGACCGAGGAGACGAGTGCCTGGATTTTATCAATTCAGTATTGAATAATTATGAGCTCCCAGTGTGTATGCCCGGGTCTCACACACACACACACTGGAAGTGTACAGCTGATAGAGATGTAGCCCCGAAGTTCATTAGTTGATAGTTGTAGGAGTTATGATTCCCAGGGACTGCCTGACCTTAGGATTCTTCTTCTAGGCTACATCATATTTAAGTAAGCCTGGATTTCTTGGGACTGGTGTCTGTACATGAATCAGAGGGATGAAGGTCAGGGAAAGAAAAGGTATGTTTAAGCTAAGGAATAACACTGTCCCAAATGCAAATGAGTATGTATTGCCTGTGAATGCACTGAGAGTGAGAATATTTGAGACTGTTCCTAGCTATTAAAATAATCAAATTTCTAAAGAGTCTTCCAATAGGAAGAATGGGAGCAAAAAGCTGGACTGCCTGTAAGGTGGACTCTGAAGGGTGTTATATAAAGTGATTTCTGCAATACTAGCAAACTGAATTTAATGGCTAAAGTGCTCCAAAATACCACCAGATATTTTAAGCTGGATAACACACAGACCTCAGTCATATGTGGTATTTCTTCCCGATCACTGCTAAAAGGGGTGTTGCATTTCCACACTCTTTTTATGGCAATATTGACTTTTGGAAGTCAAGTAACTTTCGTAAGCTGGCTGAGGAATGCATTTAGGAAGAAAGGCTAGGGATGATTTTGCTAGAACATCCTTATCAGTGGGGAAAAAAAAAAAGAAAAAAGTTACGTCTGTTATAATTTACCAACATGAAAGCTCCTCAAGGTCTCTGCTATTCAGAACCCAGCAGGAATTTTCCAACTGAGGAGGAGAAAGAGAAATGTTTACTAAAAGACAGATTGCAAACATCAAGCTGCCTGTTCTGCAATTGATCTTTTACACTGAGTATATCCAGAAGATCTATACTTACGGTTAGGCTGTTATTTGGAAAGGCAGTAAAATACGTTCTGCTGAGAACTGCTTCATATTAAGCCTGCAACTTGGGGAGCTTATAAAATACAGCAATTGCCTTGGATGTTCATTTCCAGGCAGACCCTGCTCTGTACATTTAAAGCAATGATTTGTCTTTCAGATCCACTGGAAGTACATTGGGGTTTTTTCCTTGTTTGATTAAGAAGTATAAAAATATCACACAGGAGAAAAAAATGGCTATTAGATAGGGTTTTGTTAAATGCCACACTCTAGCCCCTTCCTGATCAAAAAGAGGCCAAAAAAAAATTTTAAAAATAGACACCTCTGTGCTTAGAAGCCTGAAAGGTAGTTGCAAATGTTCTTGAGTAGGGAAGCTGTCAAATTCAGCCTATGGGGCTGTGCTAGCTCAGTGAAACACAATGGGGAAAGCTCAGAAACGGGGGAATGATGTTGGCTGAACAACCATATTGTCATTTTTAGGAGAGGCACATCTACCCTTTGTCATACTGACCTTTAGTTTCTTATCACTGCAGATTGATCTCCTCTTTTGTGCTCTTTTCCCAACCTCTTTAATCAGTATTTTCTTGATGAGAAGACAACTTAGAAGAATTAGAAGATTAATTTCTACTAGGAAGAAACTTGAGTATTTTTCAACTGCCTCTTCAATTGCTGCTGCTAGGAGATTGAGATGTGGAAAAAGATTTAATGTTTACTGCCATGCTTCCTGCCTGGTAACATGAAACTACATCCACATCCCCTAGGCTCCTGTCCAGTACTTATGCACAAACTCATCTTCTATGCAGCAGCAAAGCTTTGCTGGAAAAGCAGAGAGGATGTACAACCCTGTGGTGTCTCAGCACTTGCAGTACCAGCTGCATTTGCCTCTTCCATTGCTTCTCAAATCCTCTGCAATAAAGCACCTTTCACTATCATTTTCCAGGAGAGATGTGATAGCTATAAGCTATCTCCTTGACTCTGATATTAAATTCCCTGGTATTAATGGATTATGGCCTTCAGCATTGTCAATATTATTGAGAACAATATTGTGACACTGGAAACTCAATCAAACCTCACCTTTTACATTACTTGTTACACAGTTTTTACCTTAGCACTCTGAAAGGAAGCAATTATCCTGGGTCCATGAAAACATCTCAAATGTAAAAGACAGCAAGTAATGATTGTTGTCTCTTCACCCTCAAAGAAAACAGATAATTGGAAAAAATAAGTAAAGACACTGGTGAAAGAAAAAGGGATATCGATGGGGCCATAAGCCATAAGAAATCCTGCCTGCTTGCATCTGCACAGTGCACTAACAGTTCAGCAATTTCTCGAAGGCAAGTGGGTTGCTCTCACAGCATTTTTTGATGCATCTTTTGGGAGACCTGGGGCTAAAGATTGCCCAGGTGTGATTTGTAATTCTACTTCCCACCTGTTTCCACACATGCAGTGAAAAGTCCTGTACCCTCTTCTTTTCGAGCATAGCTGGCTAAAGGCGAGGATCCCCAGGGAAATCCACAGCAAAACTGTGCTCCTGCTTTATGATGACAGTTAGCTTTGAAATGAAAAACCAACAAAGAAATTCTAACTGAGCCCAAAATGGGACTGGCTTTTTGGACTAAAATTTCAGGGTTGAATAACTGGAATTTCAATATCATCCCATGTGTGTTTGTGAAGCAGTATTGTCCCAAATGGCTAGTGATGCAGTGCTTTCTCAGTCCTGCTGAATAAATCTATTTTAAGTCAATTCCCACTAAAAGAGTTTGAAAACCTCCTCTTGCTGTTGGCATTGTTTATTTGCCACAGTAAAAGTCTGCCAAATTTCAGGCTTCATCCTGAAAACACCAGGAACACGGTCCCGTATCCAGCAAAGCCTTTCATCACGGGCTTAATTCCGGAACACATGAATAGCTCCCAGTGACATCTGCGGAGTAAGTCATCTTCGACAGCTTAGGTGAAGCACACCCTTCCCCTGGACCAGAGGGAATTGTTTGTGTGTTTTTCAGAGCACAGCACTGCAAGAAAATGTTCACCAGTAGAAGATACCTGAGGTGTTGGTGACTGGCGCTCCAAGGAGGTGAGTGGGGCAGGGGAGGGGGGACCAACTATAGTGAGTGGTTACATTTGGGAAGGATAAGAGGCCTGTCTTCATGCCTTAAAATTTATACTCCATCCCAAAGATTTGGTTAGCTGGCAGTTTATCTTGGTCTGGGAGTGTGTTCAGGCCAAACACAATGTCAGGCTTCCAGAGGTTTTGGGGATTTCTGCTGGGTTTCAGGGATTTCAGGGGTTTCAGTTCCCCTGCAGACCTCTGCCCAGTGAGGGAAATGTTGTGGAGGTAGAGGATGGAATGCCACAGCATTGCTCAGCCCTCAGAGGTGTAAATGGCTGCTGGGGAAAGAGGATCTTCTGCTACAGACTAAAACCTGGCACAGACATCACTTCACTGCACTGAGTGATTTTAATCTGATGGAGCTTTTTTTATTTCGATCTCATCACTCTTGACTGACATCAGGAGTAAAAATCTTGCATAGGAATGTTTCTGTCTGTAATTATAATTGGATTTTACAAACTTCCCCTCTCCACTACATCGACCATGCAATGATTTCTTTCAGTTCTGTGCTTCTTTGGGAAGAAAGCCTGGTATATCATCAGCGTGAATTGCTCTGTAGAGAGTTTACAAGGGTAGGTGCACAGGAGAGAAATGGATAGTATGGCCTTGTGTTGACAAGAACTGTTACTGGCATTGGAAAAAGTTTAATTTCAATCTCACTGTGAAACATGAAGCCAATAACTTTGTGGGTGGTGAAACTCACCCAAACACACTCATCCAAGCCTTACAAACATGAAGAGGGCTCTGATTCAGATGGGTTGAAGGCAGGTCAAGGTGAAACCACCTTGCTCACAGGAAATGAAGCAGTGACAGTGCTTGGGGAGGTGATGGCTTTGTTTCAGTCCAGCGAATGTAGGGCCATGCACAAGATGTCCCCCGGCTGTAGGATTACAGTAGAGGGCTGTGGAGTGGAAATCGGCTTGTGCAGCAGAAGCCTTAATGTTCAGGAGCTCAGAGTGTGGCTCACCAGGAATGTTCTGTAATAATGTCAAATATGGTGGGGCTTTTTGTTCTGTTTTGCTGTGTTTTGTTTTATGGGAGCTTACTGCTGCTTTTAGCAGCCTTCCTGAGATGAGCTCTGAGCTAATGTGGAATGCACTTACAGTCCTGGCTGCATGAAGTGCTCTCTGATGGAACAGTCTCGCTGCACTTCCAGTTTCTGCATTTGTCTTCCTTCGAACAAATGGGAAAGAAATAGTTAATGATTAAACTTAGCAGATAATACTGCTTACAGCTGCTGAACACATTAAAAATGGTTTTCTGTCCTCGGCAGCTTTGTGCCTTTGAGGATTCTGCTTGTGTACAATGTCATTTTGCTCTGCTACAGGTAGCAGCATGAGAGTCCTTAGTTGGTCCAAATTCTTGCTCTGAAATCCTACTCCTCTTTCTCAGCATTGCTCGTCCCAACCCGGGGTCATTCAGACTGAAAAATATCCTTAACCTGAGTGCATGGAAAGCATGAAAGGCACAGGTCAAGGTCTGTAAGTTAAATAAACTGGTATAATAAACTGAAAAATGCTAGGGAAGAAGCAGGCGCAGGACCTTACCTGGAATTTTGTGCTGCTTTTGCCATTCAGACAGTTGGCCATCTCAGCCCTTGACATGTGGAACACCACCTTTGGCTTCAGTATTTTTAATTCAGGGTTTTTGCTCCTGCTTGCTGTGGGCTACTCATGCACTGTCAAAACATGTCAAATGCACCTTAAAATGAAGTCAAAGTGATTGCTTTGAAAGACACATTGCAAAAGTTAGTTAGTTAGTTAGTTGTTAGTTGTTCTTCTAAGACATCAGGTACCTTCTCATCAAGTGCTGGGCATCCCTGTGGTCGTTATCATTGGCAGGACAGGAAGAGCTTGATGGGACGTAGGACCAGGCATGGGGCTGGTTGTGGAATTTGCAATTTCCTTCTCTTTCAGACTTTTGACATGAACCAGAAAAGTGAGCCTTTGTTTTAAAAACGACTGTGGTGACCATCTGAATCATCATCATGGACACTGAGGTGGATTATTTGCTCTCCAGAACCTTGCCTTGACAACATCTTTGCAAATTTATGGAAAACAGTATTACTGCCTTTTTTTTTTCAGGGTAAGGTTTGCTCCCAGCGTAGAAGGATAGGAAAATCATTTCATTGAGTTTTATTGTTCTTTGCCAGTACACGGCAATCTCAGCTCCTGAATCTTCACTTTGTAATGAAATGCAAACTAGAGTGTCATGGTCAAGGAATTTTGCCCCTTAATACATCTTTAAATAGAGTTTTTAATGCATATAAATTACCACAGTTTTAATCAGTGCACTATATATTTTTATTACTATGAATGAGCTCTAGAGACATTATTTATGAGGAATCAAGTGAGATTTTATAGTGGGAACCTTAAAGGGACTCCTTTCACATAATTAATTTAAAGCAGCTCCACCAAAATCACCAAAATCACCGAAATGATGTGACAGCAGGAGGGATCAGAGCTTTCTCCTCCATCTTTACTGAGCACATCAGAATTCCTTCACAGTCAGGAAGGAATTAACAGAAGAGAAATGACTGCTGAGTGTCTGCCTCTTACATCAAGCCTTAAAACATGGTCAAGTTTTTGAGGTTTTTATGCTCAATGGAAAACTCAACGTATCTCAGTACCTGAGATCACAACATGGAGTCTTACATCACTATAATTTTTTTTTTCAGAAATAGTAAAACCTTCTTATCCACTGGAGATATCTGGTCATCTACAAATCCACCCTTGTTTGGGGAGTATTTTAAGGACAAAAGACATGTGTTGACCTCTCAGAAACAGAATAAACCTGGCTCTAATAAATAATGAATGCTTTAGGGACAAGATTTTGTTCCTAAACATTGAAAGTGGAACCAAGCAACTAGATTTACTTCAGCTGAGTTGTAAACTGTCCTGCTTGTACAGAACATGGGAAATAAAACTGGAATTTTATTCGATGTAGTTGTAGAAGGGACCAAGAAAATAGCCATTACTGACTGAAAACTGCCTCTTGTGCACTGTAGAGAGAGGTAAGTCCCAGTGTAACAGGACCAATAAAATGTCATTAAATACAAAGAAAAAGTCTGTGTCAGTGATTCTCCAAAATTGTTTTGAACAGCTACAGGATTTTGCTGGAGATTGCTTGCAGAATGAACTGCAAACACTTTTCCTAATGACCAGTGTGCAATATAAAAGTCACATGGTTTTCCTTCATCCCATAGGGCTGGAAGTTCAGAATCTTAACCAAAACTTTTTCATCTGCCTTAGAGCAGTACTCATAGCCCTAGGGACAGCTACACAATTTGGACAGCTTTGTGAAAGAAGATGTACTGCCTGCCACAGGAACCTAGATCCTAAAAGAGTCAACATGCAGCTGGCAGAAAAGGCAAGCAAACACCTCAATGGTTTAACATAACGATGAAATGTTAAAGTTGTCTTGATGAAAACTTTGTTCTATCTGACTCAACTAATGCAGACATTGTCACTTGGGACCAGAGGGGATATTCTGATAATCAGGTAAAAGTAGAATTTAATGCAATTATTTTTCTGGGCAGCCCAAGACATTGAGTCTAACTCAAGCATGTCTTTTGGAAAGACTTCAGTAAGTTGCAGTGATTAATCACAGTTGAAATTTTAAAAAGTACATCAAGTTTCTAATTCAGATTTGCCTGGCTCTAGTTTCCAGACATTAGTTCTTGTTTCATATTTACTGTTTGAGTTCTTGTTTAGTACTTACTATTTGTTCTTTATGAGAATGTTTATAATGCAGACACTTTCTGGTTTTATTTTTGAATATGACAGAACATTTAGAGCTTCCTTCACCTAAATGTCACCCTGGGATCCTCCCTATTGGGTCTCTACTTTTGTAGAGTGGAGCTCTTCCCAATTTCAGTCTAGACCCACGTCTAAGAAACAGACAAAACACGGCAAAATAAAGAGAGGAAAGAGGATGCACAGGGAGAGATGTCAGAAGCACAAAATCCGAAGCTCTGGCAGATGTCATGTCCAAACACTTGCCAGGCTGTCCATGGCAAGGCTGGGTCACAGATACGGCTTCACACAAACTAGAACAGAGTTTTTGGAAGGAAGAAGAGGGACCACCAAGGAGGCATGGAAAATCTTTAGAAAATCCTCTGGGCAACTCTAGTTTCCAGGTACAAAATTATTCCTCTGTTTTTCCCCCTGCTTCCTCTTCAAGAAAGGGAGTGAAGGATGAATTACCTGAGGGAACGGCATGAAGCTGTGCCAGGGGAGGTTTAGGTTGCCTATTAGGAACAGGTTCTTCACCCAGAGGGTGGTTGGGCACTGGAACAGGCTCCCCAGGGCAGTGGTCACAGCCTGACAGAGTCCAAGGAGCATTTGGACAATGCTCTCGTGCACATGGAGTGTCTCTTGGGGTGTCCTGTGCAGGGCCAAGAGTGGGACTTTTCATGATCTCTGTGGGTCCCTTCCAACTCAGCATATTCAGCATATCATTCTATGAATTTCAATATTACAGCATCTATTTTGCCAGTAATTTGCATCCTGTTTAAAAAACAGTGATAGGTACAATAATGCATTCTGTCTCTGTCAATTATCGGGCATTAAAAAAAAAGAGATCTATATATCACATTGCAACCATGGAAAAATCCATTATATAAATAAGGAAACAGTGGAGAAAAAGGGAAGCTGTTAGGTGCCTTGCTGTCCAATATATAAATTGCTTATATATAAGACACTTTTAAACTGCAAGAAGGAAAAAAAAGCACTGAAAAATGAGGGAGAAAGCCAAGACACAACCTGAGGACACAGACTGGCAAACTGGTCTCAGCTTATATGGTGACTATAGCCATTCAGAAGTGGAAAAGAGAATTGTTACAGAAACAGCATCTGCTGGGAGGTGCAGCAGCAAAGGTGGCTGTGGAGCTCCCCTTGCAGCAGTTTCCTGGAGGGGATTGTGAATGACCCTCTTCCAATTACATCTATGACTATGGTCACAGGCCTGCAGAATCTTTGTGCACTTGGAAACTCTCTATCAAGTTCAGCTGTGGCTCTGATTAAGCAGAGAGCCTGATTGCAGCTCCAAGGGGGTTGCGTGAACCTTGAAGGGACCTCCAGATGAAATATATGTTGGCTGTAGTATTTTGGGTGCTGATAACCCATCTAAACCTGTCTGGTTTCCACAGAGATCGCAGCAGGAGCCTTCTCTCACCAGTGCCATCCTGTGCCCTGTTTCTGTATTTCTCTTGCAGAGCACTGGGGTGGAAGAAAGGAGAGCTGCTCACAAGAAAGCCTCTGAAATTTAAAAACAGAAACAAAGTGCTTTTCCCAGTCTTTTATTCTTAGAAATACCAGAATGCTGTGACGCAGAGGGGTGTGAGGCTGTTCTGGCTGGTTTATTTTGGTGCTCAGGGTGAGACCTTAGACCCGGCTCTCTGCCTGCAATGCCCACCCGGGGTGGTGGTGGTGGGCTCAGTGTGGCAGCCCAGGGGCAGCTCCGGGGTGTCCATGTCGGTGTCCACGCCTGCAGCTCTGCTCCACAGATCTGCTCCCGCTGCATGCCTGGTTTTCGGTCAGGGTGGCTGCAAACCATCCGGGCCTCCCCCTGTGCCACTCTGCAGGGCTGCACTGGGCAGGGGGGATGCAGCAGGTTGGGTCATGGCCTGGGGGACACCTCTGCAGTGCAGTGCATGGCTTGTCCACAACCCCAAACAGCTGTTGGGAGGAGCTACTTCGGCCTCCTTGTCAGACGTAATGTGTCCAGAGGGCTTTTAATGATTCAGGGAAATGTCTCAAGCAGGGGAACAGAAGAGAAATTCACTGATAACACCTTCTCAATCTTTTTTTTCCAAGGTTAAAAACAATTTTTTGAAATTAAACCTGAAATCTATTTCACTCTCCTCCTTTCTCCTCTCCTCCCCTTCCTCCTTCTGTTCCATCTTCCCTGCAGGAAAACAATCAAGGGGGACAGCCCTCCAGAAGAAGCTGGCAATTAATCTGTTGCTGAAATGAGGGATAGAAAAGTTCTTCAAAACTTTGTCATTTATTTATAAAATACAAGACTTATGATTTATTTGTCCTCCCTTTCTCATTAATCTTTGCCATCCTCAGGCATTCAAGAAATGTGTCAGCCCCCCCTCCCCTCCCGATTTATAAAAAGGAATAAAAAGGTTTCCTTTATCTTCCTTCTTTTGCTGAGCATTGTAGAACTGGACTTTATGGATATTTTTAGGAAACATTAAAAAAAAAAAGTACTTTCAATATTAAATAGAGCCTTAAGGGGAATATCAGCTCTTACTGCATTTGTGATAGAAGCGTATGATTTAGATTCTGGGTATAGTGTAAGGAAGAGGAAGCACATATACCTTTATTTAATGAATGTGCCCTTCAGGAGTAAGGAGCCTTTGCAGCCTTTCACTTGCTTTGAACCTGCTCCCAGAGGAATTCTTGGCCTGACAACATGCACCTGCGTCCAATGGACATGGCAGGACACAGCTCTCATGGCTTTGCAATGGCACTGTGTAACTCCAGGATTTGTTGAAGTGCTCTTGACACCTCAAGTTACTGACTGCAAGCCTCTCCCAGCATCACCCAGTGAATGACAGAAAGAGGGAATGGTGGCACAGCAGGGGAAAGTGGCTTCCCTGCTGTTAATCAATGGTGAAAAGCTACTCACATCATTTCCTCCAGCACAAATAAAGGCGATAAATCTTGTTTCTGCTCAGCAAGGCTATGGCTAAGACAGGCAGAGCTTTGATTAAAATGTGCTGGGAGAGTCAGGTGTGTGTTTTGGAGCCCAAAACATGGAATTGTAGCTCAGCAGTTGTACTAAGAGGGGAAAAGCTTCCCAGGCTCCCAGCAGCATGCCGGGACTTTAGAGAGCTGGGTATGAACTTCTTTCTCTCTTTGAGCATCCACTCTAAAACACAATTTCTACAGCTTTATTAGATGGACCTGACTGTGAAAGTGGGTGCTATACTTGTGTATATTACAAGTAATACTAATGTAGGTGTGTTACAGTAAATTTCTAATACATTTCCTTTCTTTCTCTTCTTTTCCCTCAGCTCCATTCTAACATGTTTTTGAGGTGGAGCTGCTGAATCACGTTTAGAGGGGATGAAGGACTGTGTGGTCTCTCAGGTGTGTTTTCCTCCAAGGCAGCACTGTCTCTTGCAGCCGTGTTGGTTAATATGGGCTGCTGAGCTCTTGCCAAGGAGCTGTGGAGAGCTGAACTTGTGCTTGTCTCCTGTACTTGAGACAATTCTTGGTGCTGTCAGGGGTCTGTATGAAAGTTATTGTTTGAATTTTTTGTGGTGAGAGACTGACTTTCCAGCTGGAGAGGAAGTTAACATTCAAAAAGGTAATTTAAGACAGTAAAAATGAACCATTTAGTGCAAGTAAGGGTGTGCATACACAGAGAGTAAGAGTTAGCTGTGAGTGCCCATCCTGAGTCCCAGAGATGTGACCCTCTGCAGCTCCACTCCCAGTGGATACATCACTCCACCTGCAAGTGTGTTGGATGCTAGGACTTGAAATTGCTCATTTCAATATATATGAACATGAGTAAAGCCTCAGACCTGGGTACTTCAGTGTCAAGAAATCTTCTCAATAGTCAAAAATTTCCTTCCTAAATGTGATCCATTTCTCTTTGGTTTTTACCATCTTTCCTTTCTCACCCAAAGCGATCCTGGATAATACTGCATTTTTTAAAATGACATCTTAGACTGTTTAGAATTATTTGTGAGTAGTTACCATGTACCCTCTTACACTGCTATGAACTTGCCCAGCTGATGTGAGTATGGTCTTGTGAGGGCAGTTTGTGGGCAGGATTGCTTCTCCCCTATGCTCGAAGCTGGTTTTGGTACAGCTTTCTGTAATTTATGTCTCTCTGTTTCAGAGAATTTAGGACACCCCTGCCTCACCAGTATATTTCAGTCTTTACTAATTTTTGGAATTTTCCTGCCGAACTTTAGGTTATTAGTGGAGAGGATGGGAAGTGAGACATACAACCCTTTTAATCCCACTGTTACAAATCTGTGTGTTGTAGGTAACTAAGACTACCTATGTATCAGCCTCAAGGTGATAAATCCTGCTCATCCTTGGGACTCTTTGCCAAGTGACTGATTAAAACCAAATCTTCACAGAAATTGTTCTCTCTGCAACCAGCCCATAAAACCCCAAACCAACCCCTCTTTTCTTAGTTACTCCACTACCTGCAGTAGAAGAAAGCTGTTGGTTCTCTGAGAAGACTTGAATATCCTCCTTTTAAACTTCTACCACACTCTTCACTGCTGGTCACTGTACCCTGCAGGTATTCAGTTCTGCTGAACACCTGGGCTGCACAAGAATGAGAATTATTATGGTTTTGTCTCGATGCCATTAGGCTGCAGGTGTCAGTGTGCAGACAGAGTTTCTGGAGAAGGCATGTCCTGCCCCAGGAGAAAAAGCAGGAGCAAGCAGCAAGGCTGCCAGCAGAAGTGTTTTTTGGAGGCAGACAAGTGGCTGATTGGCAGTGTTGGGGAGGCAGGGGAGTATTTGGGTGGGGAAAGAAGGTATTGAAACAGAGAAGAGGTTTTAACTGCAAGTGTATGGTGGGCATAAGGGAGATAAAACACTGGTTAAGAAATTGTGTGATTTAAAAAATACATTATTTGGCTGTCAAGTGAATTATAGAGGAGAAAAGGAGATTATTCATTAGATGCATCATAGCGACAGGACATAAAGGATTAGACATGCTGTGTGAGCCATAAAGCTTTCACCAAGCAGGGAAAGAGTAATGATCTTGGTTTTATTGTGCTGTTTTCAGGCTGACAAAGTTCTAATTTTGTTCCAAAAATAAAGTTATGAACCAAATAGAAAGGGCTCTTAAATTGTGTGTGTTTGCTTCTGTGATGGTATTGACTGTGCATAAGACAGTTTGATAACTATCTGTCAGAGGTGTAGAGAAGCCTCGTGTTTCATGGGAGCCCAAATAATTCTCAGAATAAATGCAGATAAAATTTCTTCCTATCGATTAGCTTTCTGCCTGTTTTTATTTGCTTCTGCAGCACCCCCTGTTAGTGCAGCCTGAATACCCAGTGACTTGCAAGAGCTGGCAGTCTGACCACAGCCTCTCGTGGGAGGAGGGCTGTGCTGGATGTGCCTGGGCTGGCTCTGGCTTCTTCAGCCCAGAGGCAGGAAATGCTGCTCCGAAAAGTGCCTGCCTCTCGCCCCCACTCCTCTGAGTCACACGGGTACATAACCATCGATCAGCTGTGGGGAAAGTGCTGCTGCACCTCTTGGGGCTGTGCTGCTCCAGCACCACTGACCCCAGCCAGCCAGAAACACCCAGCTTGCCTTTCACACCAATGCCAAGCTCAGTAAAAACAGGTGAAGGCTCCGTGTCAAGCTGGAGAATTGACCTGACAAAGGAATGCCAGTGGCCCGGCTTCAGCTTGGATACAGTTAATTATTCTTAGCAGCTGGTACACTACTGTTTTGGATTTAGGATGAGAATAATGTTGATAACACACTGATGTTTTAATAGTTGCTCAATTGCTGCTCAGGGACCAGCTGGGCACCATTCAGCAGGTGGTGAGCAACTGTACTGTGCATCACTTGGTTTACTTGGGGTTTATTCCTCTCTTTCTTTTTGTTATCTCCCTTTTCATCATCATTCTTAATGTTGTTACTATTATAATTTACTTTATTTCAATTATTAAACTGTTTGAACCTCAATCCACAGGTTTTACCTTTGTCTGATTCTCCTTCCCACCACACTGGGCCAGAGGGGATGGAGTGAGCAGGCAGCTGCCTGGTACTTAGTTGCCATCTGGGGTTAAACCATGACAGCCAGGCACCTCAGTTCTAAGGCTTCATATTTATTATGACTTGGACAGCCCCTTGATTGTCTGTGGGGGAAATTTTAAAATTAAATTCTAGAGCGTTTTGTTTGCTAGAACGTCAAGTGCTGCTCTTTTACAACACTCAGAACAAGGTAGATGGTGGGGAATGTAAAGAATACACTTAAATCCCTTCTGTAAGCAAAATCTGAAACTCAGAGGAGCAATATAACTTCCAGAGATCACAAGAAGACAATATAACAGTGTGGTCACCTGCACTTTTTTGAGTCATTCACTGTTTTGAATCACTCTTATGCGATTTGCACAGGCTGAGTGAAAATGCAGACCTGACCTGCTAGCTGCTGTCTTTTCTCCTTTTTTTTCCTTCAAGCTTTCCCCATTTTTCTTAATTCTCTCCCTTCAGTTACTTAACAGCATATTTATCTCAATTTCCAAACTGAAGTTAACAAAGGGAAGGATATATTAACTACACAATCAACATGTAAAGGCTGTGACACATGAATGAAGCACCAGAAAGATAAGGAGATATTAAAAAGAAGTTATTCTGATATATAAGTACTGGCATTTTCATACCCTCTAAGCAATTTGAAGCTAGAAATGTACTTGAAAGAAACTTCACAAAGGTATCTTATGCTTGCTCATTGGAACTTTCATAACGTTCATGTCTTTCCTTTTCTCATGAGTTCCCACTGATGATAACCTTAATTAAATCAGAAAATTTTGTTAGCAGTTCCTAAGTGTATTATCTTCCTCTTTGGGCTGCACTGTACGATTAAACCAATTTCTTAGACTATATTTCTCAAAATTATCTGTTTCTTCCTGTAGCATATTCCCGTTCTTGTCAGCAAGTCCTGTCAGCAACTGAAGCAAGTTCTTTCTCACCAGCCTTTTTTTTTATTCTTCTTTTTGGAGAGACAGTATTGCATGAAAACAAAATGTGAAATAAATATTTCTAAGCTTGAGCCACAAAAAACTTCAGCAGATCCTTTCTTCATTCCAAAAGTTTCTCTTTACCTGGGTGTGTTAACATTTATTCTTCAAGTGAGTCCCCTCTCTCACGCCGAGCCTCTTCTTCTCTGCCTTAACATTTCTTCATGAGGCTTTTCATCAAACACAAAAAAATGAGGTGTAGTGCATCATGTTTTGGAAGAAAACCCCCATCAATCTCTTCCCCAGGAAAGAGATCATGTTTATCTTCAGTAATTTTATTCTATACTTCATCCCTCTTTCGCGTCTAGGTTTGCACTTATTCTTGCATTCCAGCTTCCTTCTCAATCCTCCATAAAGTCCTATTAATTAAATGCCTTTCTCAGTCCCTTCTCTGCACTATCTTAAATGTGGATAAGCCAGGGAAAGGTCATCAGCTTCAACTGCTCTTTTAATACAGAATGGAGCCAGCTATAAAACAAAGCCCAGATAAAATCAAACCAAACCTGGAAGAATTGAGCTGAAAAGCAATAACTGCTTGGCTGTACCCATCAGAACTACAAAAGTGCTTAATTTAACCCTGAAAACAAAACTAAGAGGATTATTGGCAAGGACTTGATGAAAGAAAACGCTGTTGGTAATATTGATCGTACTTGGCACATTTTTCCTCCAGAAAGTGCTTTACAAACACTAATTAACCAGAGTATTGCACAACCTGAGGATCTCTTCTAGTAGAGTTTTTAAGCCTTGGTGCTTCTGTGATATTTGCCTAAAGACTAGGCAAAGTATAGCAAAGCTTGTTGTGGTGGAAAAATGGACTTGTTTTAATCTCGTGACCAGTCTTGGTGTGTGCTAATGTACTCTGCTTTATTAAACAGCAGTCAGCACTTCTTAATGGAGGTGCATTTGTTCTTGCCTAATTGGGCATTAAATAGGACTAAAACATCATATTCATTCCTAGTTCTTGGGTGGAAGGGTTGGGAAGGGCAAGGCGAGGTGCTGTCAGTGAGCCAGAGCAGTTCACATTGCTGGCTTTGCTTGGGTTTCGGGTTTTTTTTAAATTAAAGCCCCTCAGGGCTCTGTCCATTACTGCATATCCATAGAGGAGTCTGGAGGACCCATCTAAGGTCTAACCACTGCTGAAAACCACAGGAGTGTTGCTGTCTCTGCAGTCTTCACTCTTCCACCAGGTGAGTCTCCACAGTGGTGATCGTGAGATTGCCCTATAGAAGAGTTAAACACAGTTCCAGTTACTAGTAGGGAATAAAAATAATTAAGTAACTATTACCTTTGCCTGCAGTCAAATCTGTCATGCATCACTGATATGCACCCCCTCAAGATCTGAGCCCCTAAAGATCTGAACCAAACTTCACAATTTTTTTTTTAGTTATTAATCAGCAGCAATATCTGGACAGTTATGATTAAGCAATTGCATTGTGAACCTTGTGCACTTGGCTAATCTTCTGTTTTAAGAGAAAGGGAAGACAATCCCAAGATGAATGGGCTGTCTGGACCAGAGCCACCAGGAGTGAAGTCAGCAGAACTGAGCAGTTACTGGGGGAAAGGAAATTCTGGCAGTGGGAAATCACAACCACCAACCCGTCAGCCACCTACTCAAAACAGACCCCAGAGTCAAATGGAGGGAAGAACTGCGCCTGCAGACTAATTAGCATGAGAAATTAGAGATATCCACTAGCAAATAGGGGGTTGAGTACTGATTAATAAAAGGGTTATGTAATCTGTACCCAATGGATGCTGACGCCTTTGTTAAAATGTTTAATTAATGTAAAGTTTGGGTGATCAGGGAGCCAGCCTTTTGTGGGTTACCACCCAGCTCCCTACTTGGCATAAACTAGAAAAAAAAATTTGAAATACCTCATCTTGGTGTGTGAATTAATGTTGAGCACCAGGTAACTAGCCCACACTCGGAACAACATAGCTAAAAGTAGAGGAAGCCTCAGCTTTAGTTTCTGTCTCCATCTCTCGTACTGACTGTGCAGCACAGCAGCTGTTTAACACAAAAAACCGAGTGGCCAGTTCTTTATGAGGGCTAAATCACCAAGCCTCACAGATTTCAAAATACTTGGTAGCACATACACTGTCCTTAACAATGCTCTCATGCATCAGGTATTTTTTCACTTTGACCACCAGGGTCTATCTTCCATCTCCAACTTTTCTCTCTTCGCCATTCCCAGAGATGTGAAATGAAAAGAGGGATATGTTTTTAAGTGACAGCATCAATACTCTTTGCTCTGATAAGTAAAATTGACCTTTCATTTTGGGTAGAAAAAAACCAGTGTGCAGCCCCACCACAGCACAGTCTTGCCCTGCTGTTTTGCCAGGAGCAGCCTCAGCAGTGGCACTGCCCTGGTGCCATAGCAGGAACCACAACCTCATTGTTCTTCAAGCACTGAACACCTCAAAAGCCTCTAAAGTCTTGTGGTTTTGATGAAGACTCTGAGAAGAAGAGAGAAATCAAGAGTTTTATCTGGCACAATTCTTCTCCGTAGGTATGGCAGCTGATTCCTGTTTACTGCATCACAGCCCCTGCCTCATTGCTGCAAAGGAAAAAAGCAGGAGTGAGGTGTGGGACCTCAAACCAGTGTGGTTGTACCTCAGCCTGTGCCAGGTGGACCAGTGTCAAGGGAAGAATTACCAGGGAAGGGGGAAGAAAGCAATCCCATTTTGGGTAGAAATCTGCCCAAATGCTGGCTGCAGTCCCAGTTAGTATGTTTGTTTTCCAGGCTCTAATAAAACCCATCAGTATGCAAACACTGCTGGACTAAATTGAGAGCGATTTGGTGAACACATGCCTAACCAGGATTTAGAGTGCAGAGAGAGCCTGCAGGAGCTCATAGCTCCTGCCTCTGCCAGTGTGAAGGCAATGTGGGAAGCCAAGCACAAGACATCAGACACAGCTGACACTGATGCTGTGCCTCGATTGTCACAAACCATTCATTTTCAAGCATTTTTTAATTTAACATAGTTTATTAGAAGCAGAAGGTATTTAAATCCAGATGGTGCCACTTGGTTTTAAATGTCCTTTCAAGGGGAAGGGCTGCTTCCCAGTGTATGGTTTTCCAAGTGTGGTACAAGTACAGTAAAACCAGGAAGGTTTGGAGAAGGGTAGCCTAAAGAACGGCATCCCAGCCAGGAGTAATTAAACAGGCTATGGCTTCTCAGCATCAGTAAAGTCAGTAAGGTGGGGAAGGTCCATTTGCTGATCCTTACAGAGCAGTGTCGTGAGGCACCCCACAAAGCTGCTGGGTGGCAGGTTTAAAATTAAAATAATGAAGTATTACTTCATTGTAATTCAGTTGCAGAACTCATTGCCACCAGCCACGGGAGACCTATCATTCAAACGGCTTCCAGGAGAAATTAGCTCATCCAGGGAAGAGAGGTCTGCCAGGAGCTGTTAACAACAGAGGTGTTCACACACAGGAGCCGTGATCAGGAGCCACAGAGCTGGTGCTTTTCATGGAAGTATTGCTGTATGTGCTCCTGCTGCTTCTTCCATCCCCTAAAACATCCCACCAGCTACTACCAGGGGAACTTCAGTCTGATCCAGTGCTGCTATCACTGTGCGAGGATTCCTCAGCCCAAACCAGGAAGGTGATATTAAGCACTACATGTCCCTGTGCACATAACTGGACTACACTACGTGTGCAGAGCAGAGCTGGGTGTTGCAAGAATATGGGGACATAGTGAGATAAATATAGAGATATAGTAGTGAGATAAAACACTTAGTCAGCCTGCCCAAAACTATGTATTAGCATAAAAGGGGATTAAGGGCTTCCCTGGTCTCAGTCTTGTGGTGGTGTTGTCCCTCAGGGAGTTGGTGCAAAGTAGCTGTATGATGCTAGAACAGGAAAACGAATTTTCTAATAATCACGAATCACAGAGGAAAAAACCAAGTACTTTTTAATGCAGGATAATAGAAATACATTCAGTATTTATTATGATCCCTCTAATCTGAACAGGATCTGAGTTTTATATTTTGGAAGAGAGGTCTGCACCAGTGCAGGTGCAGACAATGCTCTTTTGTGGCTGATTATCCATCCATAACTCAGGACAGTGAATTCAGCCTTTTTGGTTTGGCACAGCCCATTTGTTTCCAGACTCCTTCGGTTTTCCACAGTATTTTAAGTGGCAGAAACCATGCCAGAAGGTAACATCCCTGCAGTCTTACCCAGCTGTATGTTAGCTACCATCAGTGTGTGCCCCCAGGTTCCAGAACAGTAGTGAGAGCTCCTGCCTGGGAGCTGGGAAATCAGGATACAGCTGGCTCCTCAGCTTGCTGTCAAGGTGCACTTCATTTCTGTTGTTGAAAACTCTCTTGTGTGCAGGAAAAGCAATCCCCATTTATTATGCTGTAGGGAAAACAGCAGATGGAGAGTCTGTGTAGCCTTGTGGTTTTGAGGTTTGTGTTTGGGTTGCCCCGAGAATATTGCAGTCTTTAGGTTAAAAAAAAAAAAAAAAAAAAATTGGTGGCCCCACTGCATTTGTTGAGGTGGCAGACCCCAGGCTGTGTGATTTATATATGATTTGCAAATCCTGAGATACTGAACTACTGTGTTTCTTTTCCATGTTCTGGGTGTAGTTGGCAACTAGATCAGCACTAGACCTAATCAGGCTGACCTGCAGCTGTTCTTACTTTACCTGTGCAGAAAAAGTTTTCTAATGATGCCCACATCCTGCTGACTTAGCATCTGATTTTTACATGCTTTTTTTCAGGAAAAATAGCAGGATTTTTCAACTGGTTGGCCTCATCCTCCCTCCTGGCCTTGAAAATCCGTGAGTCTGAAACACAGAAGATGAAGAAGGATTTCTGCTTGTGTCAAGAAAACCCTTTTATTTCTCAGTGTTAATATTTCTAATTTACATTTATTGCTTGGGGGTTTGGAGATGATGTGGAACAGCAACTATGAACCCTCCCTCCACATATGTTGGGACAAGCAGCTATTTATAGCTTTTGATTTGCAGTTGGAGGAAGAACCATAAATATTCCCTACTTCAGCAGGAAAACAGTTCCAGCAATATAAAAAAAGAACCTCAGTACACAGGAGTAGCATAGGATTTGGGCTGCACTGGTTATGTTGTTTCAGCTGAGATTTATCTGTTTGAAGTTTCTGAGACTGGTACAGTCTTATGTTCATTTAAAGATAGCACAGCCCTGTGGGGCCAGTTGTTAACTTTGCATCATTAAGAGAATGGTGTGCAAAAAACGCTCTGTGACAACAGCCCAACTCCTTGGCTTTATGCTCCTGCATGTTCTAGGAGGAGACCTAAAAATCACTGATGTGAAGATTTGCAATGTATTATTGTGCCTTTGGGGACATGATAATAATTTGTGATACCACACCTTTTAACTAGTCATCTGTGATGTGGAGAGAGGGAAAAGGGCTGTAATTGTTCTGCATGTTTGTTAAGGGATTATTTCACTATGTATTTGATAAAATACAATCCTTCATGATCATGTATAATTTTATAGTGTTAAAAATTATTAGCAGAATCCCTTTTTACAGTTTTTTATTTTAACAAAGCTGGGTAGGTGTTTCATATTGCAGTTTATTGATGTTGTATTTTTGATGTCTCCAATGGGGATGCGGAATTGCTCTTCCCTGGTCAGAATTTCTAAATACATTTACTCACACAGTGCACCTATTCTCGGTATTTCTGTTGCATGCAGCTCCAGTGAAAATAAATGTTCTTAATTCCAGCCAACTGAAATGCAAACAGTATGTTAAATTAAATATAGTTACTCATTTTAAAAGGTCACTCTTGTCTTTTTATTAGTGCTATTTATTTCCTCAAACCCATTTTGCATTCAGATCACTGAAATGAAGAGCAGTGTAACCCAAAACAGTTGGAGCTGTGGCTGGCACTGGAAAGGAGAATTCTGGCACTTGGCTCCTTGGTCCTAAGTGTAGCCACTTATCCCTTGGGCTGTGCACAGTCTTGGACCAGAGAGGTATCTATGTCTACAGAGAAATGCCCAGTTCTCTATGGATCTTCTCATCCTCTCAAAATATTTTCTGCACTCCTGAATCCCTTGTTTTCTGCAGTGATTTACATAGGCTCTATTGTTCATTACGGATTTCTGCTCTGAGCTACACGGGCTGCAAAATGCTTTGAGATTCCAAACCAAATGGAGATTCACATCCTGTCTGATTCTCCTGAGCCCTGTACTCCAGGGCATAGTTAACTCCTGGGAAATGCCAGCAGCTCCAAGTAAGGATGGGAAGCCTCTGAAGGTTGAAATAAGGCTCAACAGGGCAGAATGATTTTTTTTGGTTTTTTTTTTTTTTTTGCAAATAGTCATAGCAATTACGATACTAAAATCAATGTCATGAGCTGTCACTTATGGACTGCATCAGCTCTGCTCTGCCATGAACTTGCTCCTCTTCACCACACAAACCTTCTGAAACTGCAAGGGAACAAACACTTCTCACCAAGCCTAAGCACCCTCTGCTCTTAATCTGAATATATTCGGATTTCTCGCCCGAATCTGCCAACATCCATTAGAGTCACCATTAACGGGCCATGGTGGGATTTGAACTAATCAGTACAATTTACAAAATCGTTTGGAGCACAAAAACTTTTAGGAGCAGCTGAGTGGTGAAACTATACTCAGGGGACAGGAGTTTTTCTAGCAAACGTGGAGCAGGAAGGCAGATTGGAAGAGGAACAATCACTCTAAATCCCACCCTGATTAATGAAAACCAGCATATGAGTCTGTGATAAACAAAGGGGCAGCCCGAGGTGTTTTGAACCTTCTCAACAAGCAAGAGAGACAGAGGAAGGCATGAGGGAAGACAGCCAGCCAGTCATCAGTCCATCACTAAGAATTGTTTTAATTACTAAGGGGCCAGAAGAACGGGGAAAAGAGATCTCTGGTGCAAAGTCAGAGCATGTCAGATTTACCGTTCTTTCCACTTTCCTCTCCAAGTGCTGCCTCACACTGAGTGATGCTTTTGAACCCCCACATGCCCACTGATGATATAGAATCCATATTTGCAAGAAGGGATTATAATTAAGCTCCTCTGTGGCTTCACACACAAATTTGCCGCTCCCTTACAGACAGTACCCATCAGCTTTGTGTCTTTTGGCTGCTGTGGAATCATTATACCCAGATCAGCTGTAGTGTGCACTGTTAATTTGATACTTTAGCAACAGCCAGGAGCCCTGTTTTAGCTGTCCCTCTGCCTCACATTATTCTGTTCATACTCTTTAAGCTGGAACAGCCAACCCTTGAGCCAGGAGGCTACAGCAGAGCTGCTCAGCCAGCCAGCCCAGCTGAGAGCAGGGCTGTCAGAGGAGCTCCTGGAGATGGTGCAGCTCCAGGTAGATCTCCTGCCAAAACCTGAACCCAGGTGTCAAGAACACACCAGTTACCTCTCTCTCCCAATTTCCCATTCATTTTGGTTTTTTACCCCAAACCAGTACCTAATCGCAGCCAAGCCTGACTTTCACTTTTTAAATCCTGTTTCTAGATGTGTGCAGAACTGAGTTGTGGGTTAAGCCTGTGTGATCTCAAATTGGCAGCAAACTGCAGTGCCATTTGCTATTTGCTGCAGATGTGCCATGGTGCCACTAGCAGTGGGCTTTCCCAGGAGATGGGCTGGACCATGTGCTTGTGCATCACTCTGGCTGTGGAAGCAGCAGAAGAAAATTCTTTATCTAAGCTCCATTCAGCTGAAGCAGTTCCTTCTTTGAAGCTGCCAGTCATGATAGGAGCTCAGGAAAGGTGTCTGCCTGAAGTGGAGGGGCCACCAAGGGAATGAGGAGAGAAGGTAACAAGGCAGGTGGTCACTGGTTCCACACCCTGTTAAAAAGAGAGAGAGCGGGATTTGTGTCAGAGGTGAGACTAGCTCATGATGGCTGAGAGGGCTCACAGGGATGCTGGTGTGGCACGGAGCTGCTTCTGAGTACCACAGAGCTGTGCAGAAAGAGGCAGAGAAGCCCACTGCTTGTAACTCACTGTCCCTGTGATGCTGCGGTCAGACCTCAGCCAGGCAGGAGCACACACCTGTCAGTGTGATAAAAATCCTGTGCTCAGCCACCTGTGCTCTGACTTCAGCAGGCTGTCCTTCTGATGCCTGAGGTTTTAACTTTTATGTTTTTCAGATCCTGTACTGCTTAGTGTGTAACTCTGGAACTTCATACAGCCTGTTGGCTACTGTTCCCTCATTCTGGTTAGACACAACCTCTCTAGGTTTGCCCTCCAAGGACACCGTGTTGTCCCAGGCCCCAAAATGTGTAAACTAAAGCCTTTGAACAGGGGAGAGGGGGAAACTTGAAGTAATTACTTCATTGCCTGAGACCATAACTGGATAATTTACCCTGATATGCAAATGGACCAAACTTATAAAAGTGTGAAGAGCTGTGACCCGGTGTCCATCTTGGGTGTAGCCTCTTGACTGCCCAAGGTGTACCTCTGAAGGCCCTTCAAATAAATGCCTGCTTTTATTCTCTTAATCTTGTCTAGCCTCTCTTTTCAGGTAGCCACTTCAAGGCATCAGTTCAAATGAATTGCCAGTCTCCTGTGTTGCTTTGGTGCAGGACATGCAGACCTACAGGCTTTGTCTGCATCAATAATGCTCTCCCAGGAAGAGCTGGGCTTGGAGGATGGCCCTGGCTGCAGCCAGAACCCCTCAGGGCTTGGATGCTCCTCAAGCAAGGGTGGAAAAGCAAAGACACAGCTCATGGGGACACAGTCCTACCAAGGATGCCCCTTACCTCTCTGCTTCAAACCATACAAGGATAAACATATTGGTTTCCTGAGCCCGAGCCTCAGCAGTGCTGTCTATTTAAAAAGTAAGGTTGGAAGTGAGCTATTTTTTCACAAATTTTGAGACACTTCCTGTGAGGGGTCAAAAAATAAGAGAAACGGTCAGGGAAAGGTAAACAAGAGATGTTTCTTTTTTAAAAGAGAGTAGTTAAGTATAAGGCACAGAAGTAGTCTTTATTAAAAGAAATTAATTAATTTCTTGACCACCTGGTATGATCTTGTCTACAAGCTCTCGTTCAGTGTGTGTTTAAAGGTGAGAAGAGTTTCTATTTTTGATGATCTTTGTTTACCAAGACTTAGAGCTGTACAGATGGGTCTGTTTCTCTTCATCTCACCAGGATTTATAGCTGCAGTCAGCCTTTTGGAAGAACAGACATCAGAGCCTTCAGCAGGTGTGCAGTGACCAGGAAACGATGCAGCACAAAATCCAGAGAGGAGGCGGCACGATATTTTCCCTGGGATCCGTGTAAAAATGACATGGAAAAGACAGGAGCATTTGCAGATTGCATTGTGAGCCCTGCAGAAAATGGATCAGCCAAACCAGGAAATAATCGTGGGAATGACAAGCCTCATTGAAGGTTAATGCTTACAGAGCCATGGGAACTGGTCCCAGTGGCACGTTACTAGCCAGCCTGGAATAAAGGTGTTTTCCATGCCATCAGCGTGGCACTTGTGAGTTGCAGGTATGCAGTGTCCTGGGCCATGCTGAAGCTGGGAGCACCTCATGCAGCTGTAGGTAACTGAGGGAAGAGCTGCTCCATAGCTCAAGAAGCAGGAGAAAGAAAAACTATATAATTTTAAAAACTTTTCCAGTGGTGACAAGCACTTCCAGCACAAACAAAACAAAATAGATGCAACAAGTAAAAGCTGTTCATCTGTCAGGACTGGGTGTCCATGTTGTCCGGTTTCCTAATGTGCCATTGACATTTGCCAGAAGCATCTATTTTTTGAGCTATGTGTCTGAATTGCATGTTGCAAATAAGTAGTTTAGTGCTTGTGTTGCACAAATACATATTTTCTCTATGAAAATGTCTTCCTGACTGGTTGGATGCCAAATAAAAGTGGTCTAGAAATGTATGCACACCTGAGCCAGCTGATAGTCTGGGTGGTTTCTCTGAGCTGGATGCTGTAGGTGGCACTAGTGGTGTAGCTGATGTTAAATTATGCAGCATTTATCCCCTTTTGGCTGAAGTGGTAGCTTTTTGATTGAGGTAGAGGAGTTTGCAGTTATCTGTAGGGCTGTCACGTGTCAAGTTTTTCTAGTTTTATTTGTTTTAACTTCATGAATACTTTACTGCCACTGGAATGACCTCAAAAAGCCCTTCCCAGAAAGCTGTGATTGACACATCTCTTCTATCCATGCAAAATGGAAAAGTATATTTGATATATTGGAGCCATCATCTGCAATCTGTGTTGAGTGAATAGAGCCAAACATATTTGCTTCAACTGCAAAACTGTCTCACTAAAATAATTAGTTTCAACATGAACAGGAGTTGAAGATTATTTTGTAATCTCCTGCAAACATCAGTCAGTAGTGTTGCACTTAAAAGGTTTTGCTGAGATGAATAACATTTTTAATTTACTGCTGTAATGTTACCTACCTGACTGCTTGGCTGCTGTAAATCAAGTGACACTACTGGAAGCATGTGGATGAATGCCAGCTGGAGATCTGGCCCATTATCAGACTATAAAATTCTCTTTCCGAAAGTATTTTACTGGGCAAGGCACCCAAATCTATATATAAGTTCCTTAATTGAAACAGATGGCAAGAGGCCATAAATTTTTGCGATATATAACGCAGACAGGTAACAAGGACACATTTATCAGCATCGTGGTGAATCACAGGCACATAAAAGGGAGCTCAGAGAAATGTGCTCTCCCATAAAAGCAACAGGATGGACTCACAGCTTCAAGGCTTTAATATTCGGTATGTGTTCCTCTTTTTATACACCTATTTCTAAATTCCTGTGTTTGCTGCTGCAGCAGCGGGTTCAGTGTGGTGGCAGGGTTGTAGAGCAGGCAATGGTGTGTGCAGTGTACCTGGAATGACTGGATTTTATCAAGCATGCCTGTTAAATAGCTAGAGAGAGGAAACCTGCTGTGAAATCCAGAGGAATTGAGCTTGAGCTGCTACAAGTAGATGGAGAGTGTTTGTGTCTCAGCTCCCTTTATTTCCTCCTTCCTCAGCTGGCTGAAGACTCTTGAAGCAGGGAAATGTTTAATCTGGCTTTGCTTGTCAGTATTTCCCAGCCCAGCAGACACAAGCAGATAAAGTATTGATACTCCTGAATATACCCAAGGCACACATGTAGGATTTCTTTTCGCTTTTGAATTTTAATATGTTTAATTTTCAGCACTCACTTGCCACAGCAGAGGGATGCGCTGGGAAGGTCTGGTCTTATGCTGATGCCTGGAGCAGGAGTAGCATGGAAGGTGACAGCTGGAGCTTTGCCACACTGCCACGGCTCTTCCCTGGCATGTGTGGTGGCAAAAGATCCATTTCTCCCAGCTCTGCTGTTCCACATGCTCTGCTGATATGGTGATCAGTGCCAGCCGTGCAAGGGATTCAGCAGCTGGAACAAACTCACATCACTCCTTATATTTCACCAGGGGTAAGCGTGAGGTGGCAGCACCACTCTGGCAACAGCAAACATCCCCTGAGAAATGACGTCCTCTGTCCCATCAGGCAACCTGTCACGGATCAGAACTGTTTTGTAAGCAGACCATGTGATATATCTCTTTATTTTATCATTTTAAAGTGGTAAGTTCAGGGTGTCGTCGTGTGAACTACTGAGTTCTGGATAATGAAGCAAGCAGCAGTTGGGAAGTGATTGACTTTGAGATGAAGTATTGGGTTGTTTGACTTTGAGATGACGTATTGTGTTGACTTTTTGGTGGGTTGATTTTTTTGTTACTGTATATTGATCCTGATAAGTGAGTTTTTTCTTTTCTTTTCTATTGTTCTCCTCTTTTTTTTTTTTTTTTTTTTTTTGTTTTTTTTTTTTTTTTTTTTTGGTTTGGTGTGTTAGCCTGCTCTTCTTGCTAACATTACAGATATATTTTCACATGGATCCATTGAGGGCAGGGAAGAAGAGCTCTGAGACTTCGTACATGACCTTGGGTTGTTTCTCTGGCAACATGTTCTGTCACAGTGTGATGCCTTCCAGCAAAACCATGACTTTTTTTTTTAATCATTATTATTATTCCTTCCAATTGCAGCTAGCATACATTGGGATGCCAGTTTCTGTACCTAACAGAAACTCAGACCAAGTCTGGCTGCCCTCCAGCAGAGCTTGTTCAGTGCTGCTGAGAGCAGGGTCCAAATCATTCCGGCCAAATTTGAGCCAACAGCAAAGAAAAACCACAATTTCATTTCCCAGCTTAGTATGCTGCTGTCAATTCTGTGAATTCCTTGTCAAAATAATACGCATATTGACATCTATGACCATATATCATAGCACAGCTTTCCAAAGTGCTCATGAGGAAATTCCATGTACTTTTGAGGAAGAAGTTACCTAAACTGTTTTTCAGAATTCAGACAGTACATCATGATTTCCTTCTTCCTATTTCTTTCTCTGCCTTATTTCTATTGACTTAGCTAACTTCTTAGCAGCTCACTTGAAAAATCAGGTTTAAACTGGTGCTTGATTGCCCTCTCCCCTGTTTGTTTCAGAGGTCAAAACAGGAGATTCATATATCCCTCCTTGGGAAGCTGCTAGGAAACAAGCAAATATTGCTGCTGCAGTTTGCCAGCTCCTGAAATGGCAACAAGTCCATTTCCCTGTCAGTGCAAAGCACAGCCTGTTAGCGGGATTATCCCAGGGGAAGGCATTTGCTCCCCTAGGGTGCTGGGATGGGAGATGGAAGGAGCAGGGGCTGCAGCTTGCTTGTGACAGTGGCACAAATCATCTGAGCATTTTGAGCCACCCCCTCTGCTGTCCCTATTCCTTGCCTGTGGCCTTACCCTGAGATTTGAAACTCTGCAGGGTGGTGGCCACTTTGTCTGTCACCCATATCCATCAGGGACCCGCAGCTGTGCTGGGCTAGAAGTGATACTGGTGATTAGAGAGCCAGCTTTGCTCTTTGGAGTAACTTAAACTTCAGCCTGCTGGGTTAAATTCTGTTTACAGTTAAACCAGTGATGTGCAATTAAAGAAAAGAGCCCATGAGTTTTTTCCAGAGGGGAAACAGATGATCCCCAGTTGGAACACTACAGCCACAGGAGTCAAGGACTTTCTAGATGTTTCTTAATGCAAAGATCTTTCATGTGCGTAAATAAACATAATATATGTTCTTATAGCTACATGGCTGATGTAAGGAGAGAAGAACATTTTTTATGTCCCATGGCACGAGTCCAAAAATGCTGACAAGAACCTCATCAGCAATTCACAGAGGAGCAATGTATTTGTCCCAGTAAAATCAGCAGTGGCACAGCATGGGCAGCGGGGAGGGACACTTAGCTCCTGTTTTCAGTTCCAACCTTGCAATAACATTCAGAGACACCAAAAATTGTCATCCCTCTGGCTGCCTTTAGCTGTGGTTGTGACACACAGCTGCTCTGCTGGATGCAGTGACTGTGTCCGGCTTGGACACTGCCTGAAGGGCAGGGTCTGGTGCTGGCTCACTTTCTCTTAGAGCCAGGATGGCTCACAAGGCAACACAATCATTTTGTGGCCACAAGGTAAGAAAAACCTCATCTCCACTCAGACACTAAATTGTAACTTAGTCTTTCAATCAGGTGTTGAGAGTAGTGCCAGAAGCCAGAATTGGGATGGCTCAGGATTCCTTTAGAAGTAAAAATTTGACTCAAGCTCTATCATTCTGCTGCCCTGACAAAATTTAACATATAATGGTGTTTTTCTTATGGAAGTGTCAGCTGGTGTCTCTCCTTATCAGCTGACAACAGAAAAAGCCAATGTATCCAACAGAGCAGCTCAGGAGTGCTGATGTCTGAATATAGAATGACACTAACAAAAATATGGAAGAATATCCCAACAATATTGGTTCTTTTTCATAATTTATTTGCTTGCCTCTGATAATGTTAAATATCATTCTCATGTGAAAAATTTCATGTCCAACAGCTTAGGGATATTTTTCAGTTACATTGCTACTTCTGGATCGTGCATTTGTAAGAACCTGGAAATAAAAAGGGGGCTCCACCAAAGAAGATGCTTCAATTGCTCAACTAAAGTGTAAATCAGCACAGTTGGGAAGCAGATCCAACTTCCATCAAGTTCTTCTGTGCTACAGAAAACCAAAAAGACTCTGGATGTGTAATGGAAAATTATTTAAAAAAATTAGTCCATGCAATTTATTATTGCCCCATTCCAGAGAAACTTTAATGGATAATGGTAATCTGAGAGGGTATTGTACTCTGGTGTGCTAGCTACAGTGGAGGGATTAGCCAAGAGCTGTTTGCAAAAGTGACACTTCTCTGATACTCAAATCTGTCTGAGGTATTTATATGCTGAAGAGCTGGAGCTTTTGAGAGGAGCTAATATGCTTCTATATTTATGGAGGGTTTCTCCATTGAGACTGTGAGTCTTCTGCAGGTGGACAGGTGTGCCCCACACCCACAGGAGGTGCAGCTAAAATTCAGTGTCTTCCCAGACTCTTTGCTGAGAGCTTGGGGTATAGCAGTGCAGGCTTGGTTTCTGATCCAGTCGGAGTGCAGGAAAAATGCACTCATCCTTGGGAGCACACAGCTGGGCAGATCTTCTCTGAATTCCTCTGCATACTGGGATGGACACTCTCATCCGTGTTTTAGCACTTTTGCAAAGCTATTGGCGCAGTCCTCCTTTGGACTGCTTTGGGCATCCTCTTCATCAGTTTGCAAAACTGATGACTGACACTGGAGCAGGCTCAGAGAAGAACTTCCAAGATGATGGAGGGAAGTGAATGGAAACACACCACACAGGAAAAGGTAAAAAGTGTGGTTTGCTTAGCCTAGAAGAACAGGGGTGAGAGAAGATCTGATTGTCTATAAACACACCAGGTAAACAAATGTCCTCATTCAGAAGAAAGCAATCCCAAGAGGATATTGCAGAGACATCATCAGCCCAGTAGAGATAGAGAAAGTTGAGAGGACCCAAACCCTGCTTGGGAAGTGTACTGATTTTTCTTAGTGAAGAGCAGATGGGAGAAAGAACGTTTGTCAGTCAGTTGGACAAGCCACAGAACTTTATCACTCTTGGCTCCAGATTTTATCTCATGGTGCATTTTATCACTAGAGATTTGATGCCACTAACATAAACGGGATTTTATAAGCAGCAGCTAACTCAACAAACACCATTTCCTCCTACGGGGAGGAAGCTCCTAAGTCCTGGAGCTCTGTCAGTCCTCAGGGCTGCAGCAGGATTTTCTGCATTCCTGCCACGTTCCTGCTGGGAAGCATTTGTCACATGGAGTCCCATCACCACTGGTTCAAAGCCAAGTCCAGAATCCTTCTGGGAACAAAGTGACCACAAGGCACCACTCTCCCTGGCATCTTCCCGAAGCAGGTCGCAGCTTCTAGGTGCCCGCAGGAGGGACCAGGAACTTCCAGTCCTTGTGTGCTTGTCCCAAATACGTGCAATTAGGTAAAGTTAGGTAGGTGTGGGAAGGGTTATCGCCACGAAAGCTGCTGTGTGGGAGGAATAGGGAATGGACCACGAGCTGGTGCTGCTGAAATGTGTCAGCTGAAACTGCAAATGGTGATTTGCTGTGCTACTTATCTCGATACATTTGTATGAAGGGAAAAATCACATTCCCCAGGAAAACCAGTGGTTTTGTAGCCTGGCAGGGTGCAGCACCCTGTGCTGACAGGTGTTTCCAAAGGCTTTTTCTGTCAGCTCACTTCAGATGAACTCTGCAATGCCAGGGGCTGCTTGCAGGCTACTGAATAGATTCCTGCCAGAGAAACATAAGGCAGTTTCCAGGTGACAATAAATGTGATTTGTGATGGGAAAAGAATGGACTACCATTTCACTGCCATTAAAACTTGAAATATTCACTGAAATCAAGCCTTTTCCTAAGAATTCTGCAGCTAAACCTTGCTCAGAAGGTTTTTAAGGATTATGTTGCAATGTTTTAAACTTACTTCAATGGCAATAAATGTGCCCATGAAAAGTATCTTACATGACTCCTTGAGAATCAGAAAAATTACAACAGAAGAAAGCTCAGGATTCATCAGAAAAGTTGCAGGACCTTACAACATCAAAGAAAAATATTCTGCTTTCAATAACCTTCCAATCCATCCATCCTTTCGAACACCTTCCCCCATCAGAGTAAAATGAATTTAAGACCATGGTCTTTGTTCCTGGTAGGTAGCCAAGAAAGAGAGGGTAAATGTATGGAATAAAAATGGTCTTTGGAATTAGATAGTGCTGTATAAACACATACAAAATATCTGGGACATTCTTGAATTAAGTACAGTAGTGCTGTGACCATATTCTGACTGATTCAATGTAGGAATCTCCATAATCACCTCCCCTTCTCTCCCGGAGCCGCCTCCCAGGCCCTTCCAAAGCAGCTGAGGTGGCAACACAAACGGTAAAAGACCTCTGACAGTGGTATTGCTGTGATGATAACAACAAAACATCATTAATGCAGGCTCTTCTGTGTGATTTTGACTGGGGTGCTTGGCCTAGTGATTACTCAGCTAAGGATGAGCTGGCAAAATCTTGCAACAGGACAAATTAACCAAGTTATGGAGGAGAAATTAATGCCTGATCCCCAGCCCCGATAAAATGGTCTGGTGGAAATGCCATTCAGCTGGAATGTACCGTAGGTTCCGAATTTGCTCTGGCACTTCAGTTGTTTGCCAAGAAGATGATAAAGCATTTTGTTCACGTGCTTAATTTTGTGAAGCTGCTAAGGTGAGCAGCACTGCTGCCCTGCCCATTTAGCAGCCAATCTACCAGAAAATTGTAGTGCTACGCCCAGGAGTGGTGCTTGGAGGGAGTCTGGTGTGTGAGATGTGATGCTGGGACTTGTAGGGTCACGCAGCATGGGGGAAACCTCACACACAGCTGGGTATGTGAGGAGAATACTGACCTGGCCTTAAGAGGGTTCAAGCTGATTTGGCTAAAATTTTGTCAAGTTGCTGCAATATCAAGTTTGGCAACATTTTAGAGTGGTGTTCTTCTCAGGCTGTCTAATGGATAAAGTATGTAAAGGTAATATAAGGAAAGTGGAAGCACAGTTTGATAAGGAGCAGGAAGATTTCTGGGATGCTGTAGCTGAGTTTCAAGCAAGGTTCAAGTCTAAAGGGTGGACAGTTCCTAGTTCAGCTCCCGGGCAGACTCAGCCTGCTACCCTTTCATTATCCACAGCACATCTGTTCACTTCACTTTGTTATCCAGGGGATACCACAGTAAATGCAGTTTGCAGTGTCACCCAAATTAACTCTTAGTTCAGAGAAAGGGCAGAAGAAATTCCAGTTCTGTGGGGTCTTACACAAATATACGTATCTGCACCAAGGAAGAGACAGCAGGAGGTACTCACAAAGTGGCTGTTTCTCTAAGGCATTGTTATCACTGGCAATTTTATTATACCAGGAAATAAATCACCTCTCTTACCATCAATAAAATCTAGGATGTAGTTCTTTGTCTCTGCTATATCTCTCCAAGAATAGAACGGGTCAGCAAATGGTGTATGACATTATCAGTTGCTCTTTAGTCTTTATATAGAAATTGGTCAATGTATCTTTAAAAAAAAATTAACGTATATGAGCATAAGTTTAAAAATTATTTCTAACCTATTGAATGTATAGTTCTCGAGCTTCACTATTGTCTAAGAAAGAGAATTTTCAGCTTTTCCCTTTCCATCCTGTTTCTACACTCCAGGCATGTTCTTCCCATCCTCACAGCTTGCAAACACATTACTCCTTTCGTGCTATGTTATCTCTTTGCCGACTGAAGTTTTCACCTAATTTTGACCTTACGTCCTTGTGGCTCTAAGTCCATATCTTCTTCAGCACTGCTTTTGCTTGCAGCAAATACCAAAGGGAAATGTTTCTTTTCATTCTGTAATTTTTCTGCCCTCAATGATCCCTGTCTACGGAGGAAATTGGACTTTTATTTCTGTGTTTCTGTGGGAGCTGAGGTGAAGAGCAGCTTCAGCAAATCATCCTAACAGCTTATTATTTCCAGTCCTCCTACGTGGTCTCTCTGCTTATGTAACTTTATGAAGGATGCATTTCAAGCCAGTACAGTCAGTGTGCCCATCAGTGTGATGCTTTTCCTTGCCTTGGTGTGACCAGGGTGGGGTTGAGCCCACTGAGGGCATCGTTGGCTCTGTGGGGTTTGACAAACACAAACACAAAGTGGCTGGGAAAGAGGAGAAGTGGCTGTGGAGGAAAGCAGATGTCCCCAGAGGCAGAGGCGTGGCAGCACCATCCTGACTGCCAGCAGTGGATCCTAAATTAGCCATGAGACAAGAGGATTGAAGCCAAGATACCATTATGAATATTGATATTCAATGAATCTTCTCTTTTAAATTTTTTTTTTTTAATTTCCCCTTTCCTCAAAATGTTCAAAATTGCAGGACAAAAGCATAAACTACTTGCAATATTTGCCCTTTTTCTTTTCTAACATTTCCAGAAGATCTTTGATATTGCTCCCATGAAGATGTGAATACACTCAGAAGTACTTGATAACAGAGCCAGGTACTTAACCTCTGTGAGCTGGCCTCAAGCACAAGCACAGCCACAGGAATAACACAGAGGTGAGAAACAATAAGAAAAACTGTAAAATAGATGAGCATGCCTGGTGGTGGTCTCACCAATTACTTCAGCTTCTCACCCTCGGTGTTTGCAAGGACCCCATCCAAAATACCAGGCGTGTTCGTAGCCTTGCACCTCACTGGTGTCACTGCTGCATGCAGGGTTTTGGGTGTAAAAATGGAAACTGAGCAAAACCAGTCTGTTTTTCTCTCTGCAACACTCTCAGCTCCTGGCTGGCAGGGCTGTTTGTCATGCATTGGCAATGTCTACTCTCATTTCCAGAATGATTATACAGTCAGGAAGGTTTCCCTTCTCTCTTAAACTCACCTCTCATCTCAGAGTTCCTTCAGTGGAGTTCTCTCGCCTCTACCAAATTCTGGACTGCTCTTCTGAAAGAGCGATGCCCACGTTTTGTTCCCTCCACCTGGATCTAGCTCCCATGTCAGTGTCATGCAGGCAAAAGCAGAATTAGAGCTTAGGTCTGATACTTGCATTAGACACAGAACCAGACTTAGTGTGTACAAAAGGATCCATTTTGTTGAAGTGCATTCACTTTTAGGAAGACAGTTATCATTTTATATCTCAGCTGAAAAACTGTTTCAAGGGATAGGCTGATCAGCTGTTAATGAAAGTCCAAGTCAGCAAAAACAGCAGCCAAATAAACTTTCAGAAATTCAAGGTTTATTTTAGGAGTCAGAAATAGTGTATTGTCCAGAGAAAGATGGGATTACATAATAATCAGAAAAAAGCCTCAGGAACTTGCATTAAGGGATCAGTAGCAAGAGTGGAACTTTTAACCTTATTTTCAATGAATCATGTGAATCTTGGAGGAAAAAAAAATCACAAAATGCTCCCCTTCAGCTGGGCTTCATTAATAAAATATCTTCTGAGGAGTGACTAAGAAAAAAAAATTTGAAAATGGAACCAGCCAGTTGACAAGGATCAATTCACCCATCACATGTCTGGATGTGGAGAGTATCCTAAAATGAAGCAATGAGAATTAGAGTCATAGAATCATAGCATGGTTTGGGTTGGAAGGGGCCTTAAGGATCATCTCATTCCAACCCCACTGCCACAGACAGGGACACCTTCCACTAGACCAGGTTACTCAGGGCCCCATCCAACCTGACCTTGAACACTTCCAGGGATGGGGCATCCACAGCTTCTCTGGGCAACCTGTGCCAGTGCCTCACCATCCTCACCATAAAGAATTTCTCCTAATATCTAATCTAAACTTACTCTCGGTTTGAAGCCATTTCCCCTTGGTTCTGTCACTACAGGCCCTTGTAAATACTTTCTTACCAACTTCCTTGTGGGCTCCCTTCAGGTATTGGAAGGCCACAATTAGATCACATCAAATCCTTCTCTTTTCCAGGCCGAGCTAACCCACTTCTCTCAGCCTTTCACCACAGGAGAGGTGCTCCTATGGCTTTCCCATTCGATGGCAATGTCCTCCAGAAAAATGTTCACATTCTGTTTAAAATAATTTTGGTTAAAGGGGGGTTTTGCAATTAATTTTGAGTAACTTCATCAAAAATGACTAAAGCTGCTTTTGCAATAACTTGAATATGCCAGAAGTATTAGTGCTTTCCAAGGGGAAAATTAAGTCAATGAAGCCTGGACTCCTTTCTGCTCCTGCCAGGAGGTGTTATTAAATGCCATCAGTAGAGATAACGGCACCAGCCACTGATAATAGATGTACTGGAACACTGATGGTGTCTTGTGGAGTATCACTGCTGTGATGATCACAACAGTCCACAGATATGAATGGCACGCTTTCCATCAGTGTCTTTCATTAAAACAACTGGGGCAAAGCAGAAAGCACTGATAAACACTGCCCTGATGGAAAATTTATAACAAACCACTGACGTTCAGTATCCCAACACTGGTGGAGCTGCCGTAAAACATTCGGCAGCTGTACAAACTCCGTAGTTTGCCCTGGAAGCTGTTGATTTTTTTTAACACCTTGTCCTATCTTTCTCCAATTCTCCACTTGCTTTCCCCAAAAAAAGGGACCTAGTGTGCTTCCTGCTGCTGCTCCTGCCAAATATTTCCTTCCCCGGTGCAGGAAGGAGGAGTGCATATGGCAGCTTATTTGAGAAGGTGCAAAAGATGTGAGAAGGAAATCCCTCTTCATTCCCCATTTTTTCTGGAAGAGCAATGTAATAATTGAAAAAATCAGTAGAAAGTGCACACTCCCATAGAAGAGAACCCCTAGCATTTACTGCAGAGCTGTAGGAGAAAGCCAAACAGAGGATGGAAAGATATTGCAGAGCAGTGAGGAAACGAGGACAGAAGCAATAGGAATCCTTTCCTCATCGTAGCAAATTTCTTGGTGAAAATGAACTATTTATACAAAGTGACTGATTATTACAAGCATTGGAATAAAGGCCAAAAGGACCATCTGAAATCAGATATATTGAACAAAAGTATGCCAATACTGTGACACACATCAAGTGACAATACTTGGTCTCTATAGTAAAATCAAAACGTCCCCAAAGATCTGTAACATGATATTGACAAAATATCCTGCTCTAAAAAACCCAAAACTGTTCTGTCATCCCTCTCTTAAAATATCTTCTTGGATGCAGGAATTCTTTAGGGTCAGATGGATTCAGTTCACCTTGCTGTTCAGCCAGGTCTCCCTCTTCATTCCCGTGGTTCAGCTCATGTCTACAAAACACAGTATCAGGTGGGACACTTGTCCCCCATCTGCAGGTCTGAACTGTGCACTTCTGATTAATAAAAGCTCAATCCATGCCTCTCCAGACCAAAACTGCCACAGTTGCAATCAGAGGAAAAATGTCTTTTTAAACAAACACCAAGGAAGAAATCCAGTGATGGCTGTGGATCAAATTATTTGTACCTTGGCAGTTTGGTAAAGAAACCAAAAAATGCTCAGCTAAGCGAGTCAGCCTGCAGCTTATAAATACAGAGTTCCTTATTTATAGCAAACTGTCCGTCCGTGATGTCTGCAGCAGCATCTCCCACTGCTTCTGCTGGGGTAGGAGATCAGCTCCCATGCTGATAAACAGCAACTCCTCTGTCATTCATAATACATAACAAAACTAGTATTTCCTTGTGCTTCTGGTTACAGCTCTGTTAACAGATGAAGACATTTGAAAAAATTTATATTCAGCCCTGGCAGTCAGTGTCTTTTAAATAATCTGGTCTGCTTCCATTCCTTTAAATAAACTTGCATTATTCATAGATCTAACACCAATCCCATGACTTAAGTGCTATCATATACTGGAATTAAATCATAATAATTCAGTTCTGGGGGGTTGTGGTTTAGTCAAGACTTGAAAGGACTTGGTAATGCTTGCCTTTATCACCTCCCAGCAGCACCAAAATACATCTGGGCACAGAGCCACCAGAGTTGAGAAAATAACAGCTAGCACAGGATTTTGCTGCATAAGCTACTATGAGTTCCTTATTAATCTACCACACAATATATCAGATATCTTCCATATATTTGAAATCATGGGTGACCCAGCTCTATATACTTAAAATATCACCTGAAGGACCATCATTGTGCTTGACCACTTCATTCCACAGGCACAGCAGGTCCCCTCTCTGCAAGCACAGAACTCACTGATACAGAATGAAACATTTCCTTGGAGACTGCTCTGTGGCTGCAGAACAGATCTGTGCAAAAATCTGAGCACCATCTGAAATTCAATATGCTCTATTCACAAAGCAAGGTGCTCTTCAAGGGTTTTTTCCTAATAAAAATATGCACCACAGCCAAAAATATATCTACGCCGTGTATTGGCAACGAAAACACAGTGTGTGCATTTTTAAGGAAGGCTGTAACTACAAGTGACAATACAGCACTGAGGGGCTTAGGTGTTGCTAATTATTATCAGTGGCATAGAAAGCCAAAGCGAAACAGAATGGGTGACACCCAAACTTTTGGTGTTTGACCCTGTTTTACCTCTCAGGACTCTTCTGTTGTGTGGGTGTAGAAAAAGGAAGGTCTCTGATGCTTCTCATGTTTCTGAGGTGAATTAGATGCACTGTGTTTGGTACATGTATGATTTCCCTATACACTTTTTTAGTCCCCTGCCCCCAGGTTCTGGATGCCGTGGACACAGCCTGCAGCCAGAGAAATGGGACCCCGAGTGAGCAGCTGCTGCTTCAGGGGAGACTCCTGGGTTGTTGGAGCTTGTGCACAACTTCGTATTTCTACGTAAAATGCGCCTCATGGCAGTACTGGCATATGCAGGTTTGTGGCGAAGAATAAGAAAACACTTCTTCTATTTTACAGGCCTTCCTAGTGATAATTTTGCAACAGCTTTCACTGTTTCATTGGAACAGTGAACATTTTGAGGTAGTTTCAAAGCAGTAGGCAGCACACTCCTATTACATTGTTGTAATTATGATATACCATATAATATTTTTACAGCGTTTCAAGATAAGGAGCTTCACTTTTTTCTGAATTCATTATTGCTTTCATTGGAAAAGTGCCTCAACATTATTTAATTTCTCAGCTTTTAAGTTTCTCCCAGAGCCTCAGTGCATTTCTCTGCATTAAAAATAAAAAATGGCAAGAGAAAAGATAGATTTCAGGGCTCACTCTGACATTAGCAGTCAAAGCAGCAGGCAGATTCCTGACATTTCTCTTCAGAAAGGGAGAGTTACCATGTTTTTGTGGGCATAACAAGCGAGATATGAACGGGGACCTCAGCTTTTAACTGCTCTGCTTTGTAAACCAGACTTTGATGAATGGTCAGCCTGTGTCTTGGTTGGGAGACTTTTTTGTGATTATGCCAAGTTACAAGGGCAAAGAATAATGCAGCAAAATTTTGTTAGGAAAGGAGCTTGTGTGTTTCACTATATTAGCTTTGGAGACACATTTTAATGCTATCTCCTAATTACATAAAACTTAGTCATGTGTTAATTGTAACTACCCTCTGTTACCTAATACCTCACTTTACAGACTGTTATATACTCGTGTTAATATTCTACTGCCTTCTTCTTATCAGCCCACTTTGTTTTAAACAGGAAACATTTCATATGGTGAGGGACTAAAATAATTCTTGAGTGTGAAGATCCTTAGCGACATGGCTGCGTGGCATGAAACAGAAAAAGAATAACATTTCCCTCAGAATGATTTTCACAGGGAAAAAAAAAGGTGATTTGATGAAACCTAAGTATTTCAGGGCAAGCACATTCATTGGAGCCAGAGCTTTCTGCAGAGTGTAACAACATCCTCTCCCTGGGTTGCCCAACATCCCTGCTGGTACAGGGAAAGGCTGGCAGTGGCCCTGGTTTCCTGCAAAGCCCCTGCCTGGTTTTGAATAATTTGGTTACAGAAAGCAGCCCTGTTTCCTTAGAAATCATGCAAGGCATGGCATTTTTCTTTTCCCCATGTATTGTCCCATTGCAATAAATATGGACCTTTATTCCATCTTAGGAAGACCTCCTTTACATCTTTCTGCTGCTGTCACCTGCGTAAGTGATGGATGAGGCTGACCTACACGTGCAGAAGGGAGCTAACAAACAATGTATAATATCTCTGTTAGCCTGGGACATTATTCTTTGCTCGTGTCAGCGTTGACAGAGCTGCTTGCTCAGAGCGAGCACACCAGGGAGCTGAGAACAAATCTCTGTGGAGATGACTAGACTCAGAATTATGTTTCCCTTCTAAACCCACTAACAAATACAGCTTTTAAAGAAGGCTGCCAAATGTATAAGAGACAATCAGGTTAGGAAAGTGTAGATGCCCTGGTTTTGCCTTGGCCAAAGTGTTTCAGCAGGGAAAGCTACATTGCAAGCAACTTTAGAAATTTAAGGAATTTAGATAAGAAAAGCATGCACATTTTACACAGAAAGAAAAAAATGGCTTCAAAATTACAAAGCAAGAGGCACAGAGCTAACTTCAAACAAATCAATGCTCTCATGGAACCGAAGCCTGAAGTGAACCATGTAATTTGTCTGTGTTCATTGATTTGCTTTTGGACATGACACCTACCAATGCAAGATATTGGAATCAAACACTCCATGCATGAAGAAGGATTTCATTCTTGGGAATGTCTCTGAATAAAATATCAGTGGGGAATGACTCCCAGCACATCAGAATATAAAATAATGTTTTCATAAAAACCAGCACCACCTTTGATGTTAATATCAATAGGGTAAAGATCTCACCTTTCTTTTGCTGAGCTATTCCACTCTTCATTTAAATTTCTTTAATTCATTTTACCAATTTATTTATGTAATAAGGTTTTCCAAAGGCTGAACTCCACAATTCTCATTTTGATGAACACGTGTATAAGTGAATGGAAACCTTTTGCATTATTGCATGGAGGTGCTATAGTGACACCAAGGTCACTCAGCACTGTGCTGTGCTGCTTTGTGGATTTATTGAATTTATTCCCTGTGAAAGTGGTGATTTATACATTAATATGAAAAGCTGACACAGATAATTTACATGGTCCAGTAGTGGACTCTATGTCAAACTCTGTAATGCTGAGGATCCCAAGATTTCATTATCCACTTTGAATGCATAACAGTTCCTTTTCCTTTTTCTTTAAATTGTTGCAAAGGGTGCTGAATGAGGACTGAATTTTCTTGTGTTATAATACCACTTTCAAATCCACGTTTGGATCATTCTACTGCTGCTATTTCCACACTGGCTTTAATGAAAAAGAAGGGAACAGTAAGTTAGGCAGAAATGCCAGCTACTTTTGTGAGAGCAGTAGGAAAAACACACAAGAGATCAGGTTTAGTGGATATTTTAGCTGCAGAGAGTCAAAAGAGGACAAATTTAACAACAGCTAAGTGCTGCTGAAAATATCAGCCATGTAGATAGCATTAGAAGTTCTCTCAGTATTGTGCCTGTGAAAGCACAATAAAGGACATGCTCACACCTGCTAAGTTCAGCAGAAAGGAGGGAAAAGAGAGACTTTATTTACCTTTAACATGTTTTATAAGATTCTCAACTCCACAAGGGATTGGAGGACATGTCACTTCCTTCTCAATCCCCCTGGAGAAAAGGGATGCTCATCAAACTTTCTCTTATCACAAAAGGAATGAAAAACAGAAAAGACGGTTAAATAAACATCGGCTATTGTTTACGTGAAAGTGTGTGATAATTCTCTGACTCCAAGGTTATAACAGAAGGCCTTAGCAAAAACAGGACAACACAGTGTCCTAAACAAGCCCCTCCATCCGTAGCTGTTTTATAATAGTCTCTGTCAAAAATAGGGAGTAGAAGATTAAGTTAGTAATTTTTAAATTTTGGTGATTATTAGGAGAAGGAAAATGGAAATGTGTATTAAAGACATGGAACAGGTCCTCCAAAAAGAGCATCTGGAATTTTGAATACATCTATTTAGGCAGGTTAGAGGGAACTTAGGGCAGAATAGGAAGGCTTATGTCACTTTTTTGACATGGATGAAGCCAGTTTGGTCTTTAGACAGAATAGGAGCTTCATTTTTTTACAGAAAATTTCGAGAAAAAACCAGAACTTGCATGTGACTGCTCAGCAGGTCAGAAACTAAGGATTATCTTGCTTTAAAAATCACAGAGCCAGCTGTATTCCAGTGAATTTGTGCTCTGAAGTAACAGGCAGTGCAATGACACTTACAGAAGCATTAGAAAACAGGGCACAGATCTCTGAGGGGCTGTTTAGTGTAACACTGTAAATACCATGAGAGCTCTGAGTAAAGCAGAGATGGACTTCAGCCGAGATTTCTCCCTTTCTGAAAGGGAAGATAAAGGCTGTGACTTGGTTTTGATCTTGGATGTATCACGTACTAAAGCCTTTCAAGAGTGTAGGGGTATGGATAGCAGGTGAATTTAAAAAAAAAAACAGCTAAGGTCGTCTTTTTTTACTGTAATTACAGTGAAAAATGGGAGGTGGAGTTTTCCTGCCTTTGTCTCAAAGTCTTTAGAGAAAACAACTAGTAATTGAGTTATCTTTATGTCCCACAAATTTCAGCTGCAAGAAAACAGCCAGGATTTTTGCCCTTGCCTTTGTATCCCACAATAAATTACTTTTCCCCTCTGATGCTCATAGACTTTCTTAATGTACCTTGCTTGTTTCTTTGTGAGCAAAGAGCAAACACATTTTCCATCTTAATGGCCTTTCTTTCAAATGAGAGGACATTGATAAGAGGAAGAATAAAAGTCTATGCAGTAGAGAAGAGTGGTTAAATGTTGCTGTGAGACACTGCAAAGAGAAGGGTATCTAGGTGTTGCATCCTTTTCCTAATCACTTTTAAGAGGCAATAGGCAGGAATGTTCAGCCAGGTGTCACAGAGTGGGTGCACCAAAAATTCCTGCCCTGTTCTGTCGAACGTGGGTCATTCCTGCTGGGTGTTCATTTGCCAGAGCCAGCAGACAGCTTTCCTTGCTCCCTCCTGCTCACCTGGGCAGCTCTGGCACGGCACCTGAGCAGGGACCGTGGCAGGGACTGGGCCTGGAGGGCCATGACCTGGCTGACACTTCTCAGCCCTCAGCCTGGGCTTGGTCCAGCCTCCTGCTCCCTTTGAATCTCTCCTTTGGCTTCCTGTATCAGCATCTCCCTGCTCCTCTCCTGGATGGTTTTACACCTCTGTTGTCACGAGAGAGCCCAGGGGAGGATCCTTTGAGCTGGGAAGTTGAAGGCAGTTAAGTCAAGCTAAAGCTTTGCCATTTTGCTTGTTTGCAAGTGGGTACAGCTTGTCCCTCACAGCTCAGCAAACCTCAAGAATGTTAGTTGGCAGGTTTGGGGAATTAGAAAGCTTTTATTTGTGCTGTGACAGGTGGCCATCGCACAGAAGTGTGAGAAGAAACCATCCAAAAGTAGTTACTGCTTGCTAACAGACTGACAAAAGGTTTCAAGGGAAGCAGGAAAATGTGGTGGTAGAGGAGACGAGCCAAGCCAGGATGCTCTGTCAGTAGGAGAGAAAGGAGAGCCACCAACCTGTTCCTGGAGTTAGCGGAGCCGTGTATTTTAGTGATGTTGTTTTCCTTCCTTTCTCATCCTACTTGCAGTCACTATTTACTGTGACTGTGCTATAAATAATGCCGGGGAGTGAAAGCTGATTTCAGTCCAAGGTACATATCCAGGAAAGCTCATAAAATTCAGATGCGTTTCTTGAGCTGAATGATCTCCCCACCAAAGGGCAAACATGGAAAGGTGATTCTCAGAGAATAAATACAGAGTTATAAATACATTAACCTTTCTTCTGGTTTCACTGGCAATGTACGGGTCAGGTATGACCGTGGGTATAATAGTGGCCACCTTCTTGTCTTGCTCTACGAAGGGCAATGTCTCTTTCCCATTTAGCAAAGGAAGCCAGAGGTTTTCTAGAAAGTCTTTCTCAGTGTTTTCCAGAAGGGGGAAATACCCTCACCCATAACCCTGGGGGGGCTTATGGAGACACAGAATACAGCTTCAGTCATCTGACATAACTCCACCTTAAAATACCATCTTTAAACCACCCCAGAAAACCCTCTTCTGGTGGCTGGTACCAGAACTGTGCACATCAAAGCACACAGGAAAGCCTGCTCATTGCAGCTTCTACACAAATATATCCAAGGCAGAGGTCTGAATATTTTTGGAGGCCTTTTTTGCTGCTGTGCTCTGCACGGCTCTCTTTCAGTGTGTGCGTGGTGCGAGTGTCTGCATGAGTCACAAACTGATTTTAGAAATCAGAAGCCTTACAGGATCTGTACATATTTGCTGGACACAGTTTGTCTAAACTTAGGGAAAACAGTGTGATCATTTTGGCCTGGTGTCTCAAGGTTTATTTTAGAGGATATATCATTGACCCAGGAAGAATGCAAATTAGAGTTAACTTCTCTAGGTCTGAAACTTCGGGGCTCAAGGATTGGTTTGTTCTGGAAGAGCCACAGATTTAGGAAGGGTCTTGCAATCACCTGCAGATCCAACTCTTGTTTTTCTTTTTCCATGGGATTAGTCATGTCTTGAAGGCAATTTCAAGAGATATCAGGTCGTAAACACACACACACACACACGAACACACACACATTTGTGTAAAGAATCAGCAGCCCTGTACATTTTGCACATCCATAACTGCTCAGAACAGGGAAACTGCTGGTGTCAGGTTGAGCCAGTGCCTGCTCGCCTCTGCAGAACTCAGTTTAAGGTTACTTACAGGGATTGGATATTTGTAACTTTAATCTTGTGGGTTTTTTATCATGCCTTGTTTTTAACGTGTTTCCATTAACAAGGCATTTTTAATAAAGTCCATTATGAACACCTAGTTTCAAAAATTAGTGGAAAATACTGAGAGAAAAAATAATTTTGGTATTGGAATATGTCTGCAGACCCCACTAAACATCCAGCCTCAGAAATGCACTGTTGTCTAGGCTGATATTTTAGGGTGTATCACAGAAAAAACTTCCCTGTGATGTGGCATGGGTGTTCAAAGCAGTGAGATAGAGATAACGGTATCCCATTATAACAGGTAACTATTCCCTCTATGGACCATTTCTTAAGGTTTTCCAGACACAGAGCAGAACTTTGCTTGCCCCTTTTCCTAATTTTTGACTTAGGTGTTTTTACTGGGTACTGCTGACCCAGAGGGAAGGACACTAAAGATGTTTCTGTGGGGCACAGGCAATCACTATTAGGACTGCACGCCAGGAGAAACACTGTGAACAACCAGAAGTAGCAGAAGTTCCCAGTGAGAGGGAGAGGAATGAAAATAGCACTGATGCAGGAACGGGAAGTAATGGCACTGGAGAGAGGAGAGCACATGGCCAAGCAGCAAGGAGTGGAAAGTAATGCCCTGATTTGTTCTGATTTCTGCTGTTCTTTTTCCTCCTTAGCTGTCTGCCTGCAGAGAGGAACAGAATGTGCCACAGTGAGTGATGAAAGGAGGAAAGCATCTCCTTCAGGAGTAAGTAAATTCAAAAGCAGCTCTGCTCTTTGCATTGCTAATCTTGATGGCATATACAGCCCTTGAATACACAATCCATTTTATTAAACCTGTGGAATACATGCAAATTGCTTTTTAAATGTGGTCAGCTTTCTCAGAGCATATTTTTGATTTATTCAGTCAATTTTCAACAATCTATCTAAATGTACTTCTTAAATAGCCACTTAACAAGTTATTTTCCCTTTCTTACCAGCGCTTAGGTAGATGGCCTGAATTTGCTAATGAAGTTGCCAGAGGACGATTACAGAAAGAACTTCCCAGTAACTGTGAGAGTTCCGTGTTGGATACTTGTATTAGTGATCAGTGACAGCCTGGACTGACTTTGCTTGAGCCTACATTAAACTCCTCACTCTTCCTGAGTATTAAGAAGTTTAAACTAAGTATTTTTAAAAAGCTGTAAAAAGTTTTTGCCTTCTGAAGAAACATGAATCGCATTACAGTCAGCTGGCGGTGAGCAGCTGCTTTTCTTTGCATCACTTGTTTTTTCTTGGGCTTTACTTTCCTCTCTGGTTGTTGGTTTACAGCAGTGCCGTGAGTGAGGGAGTCCAGAAGAAACTTCCCAAGACTCAGAATGAAAGGATGATGGCCACAGGAGACATGCAGCAAACTGCATTTCTGAAGAATGTTCTTTATCCATCAATGCCATTTCATGAAGTTTGAAGAGTAATAAGAAGGACTTTGGGAAGAAAACACTCCCAGCAAAAAAAAAACTGTACCATTTTTGTAATTCACTTACAAGGTGTTTTCTCACAGGAGAGTTGGTCCTAAAACAACTTCTTCCTGAAGCCCTCTTTTTCCATAAAAGGTATAATATACATTTTCACTTATTAGCTTAATCTACATCTCTTTAAAGTACAGTTCCTTTATAAGCCCCTATTTTCTGGAGATAAATACCATGGCCCTATAAGCTGTGCATCTTTCTGATGGAAGAGGTGTCCTGTTGTTGCCAGCATCACAATTTCCCATTAGTGGCATCTTTGCAGCTTGTAGCTGAACATTAAATAGACCACGTTAAGGCACAAATCCCTACAGAGCAGTTGTCCTGGTCCAACATTTAAATAATTAACAAAATCCCTATAGAGCAAGTCAGGCCTCTCAGCTCCTTCACTGTGAGGGTCTGAATGATTTCTGAATGATTTATTGTCATTAAAAGGAATGTTCAGTCTAGTCTCCAGAGATCATATGCATGAAATAAACTTAAATGGTTTTGTAAAGACATAAATACATTTGTATCACCCTTATTTTATATGGATGTATTTTATGGTTTATTAGTTATATTTTTACCACAAGTACTTGGGATTCTTCTGCAGTGCACACACTTTTTGAAAAATATTTTTTAAAAATACGGAACCTTACCAATCCATTTAAAAGAAATTGGTTTTATTGTTTTTGTATATTTCTAAATATAATTCTCCACTATGAGCTGCAATGGCACAGAACGTTTCAACTCCTTGTGCCCTTTTTCTTCCCCTTCTTCTAGATTTCTGGAGAGAAAGGCTAGAACTCTTATTCCTAACCCACAATAAATACAGTTTTTTCATGCAATCTTAGCTGTTCTTTGCTGCTGCTTTGATTGTAATGCAGGCTAAATCTTGTTTACTAACCTCAGGGTTAGTGCTGATTAATACAATGTAAGTACTTGGACAAAATGTAAGAGACAAAAGGCCCACACACAAAGAGAGAAATTACTTTCTTCAGGTCACACAGTAGATGTAGCAGCACAGCTGGACCTAGAAATCTGTAGGGTCACATCCCACAACCCAATTGCTTGGCAGTAATATATTGTACAGTTTTCAGGGCTTTTGATTTGTTTTTTACTGCCACTTTATTCTGTTACCTGCCATTATACATAAACAGTCTTTAGCTTTTTCCTCAGCATCCCTTATTTTCAAGAAAAATCCAAGCAGAATGTACAGCTTTCTGTGAAGAAACATAGATTTTGTGTATGGGCTTCAAGACAAAGCTGTATTTTCTCCACATGGCAGGCAGTTGCTCACTAATAAAATAGTTTTCCCAACATAATAAGAGTAATAAAGATAAACATTCATGTAGTATGACTTCTTGTGTCTCAAGAGACATCCTCAGTTTCCAAATTCACTGCTCAAATGGACACATGGTGTTTCATACAGGTTGCCACACTGATCCCACAACAAATCCTGCACACTCACACTGGCTGCAGGAGTGAGTTAAAGCAGAAAGTTGTAGCAGCACCTGTGAGAGTGATGGGGAGTTTGAAACACCCCAAAATAGATGTAGTGCTGCACCTGTAGATAGAGTTATCAGTGTAGACATCAAAGTTCTGTAGAGAGATGTCAGTGTTGAGAACAAGTCCCTGACCTCTTCATGTTTTCCCTGTAACACAGTGCAGCAAAACGAAATCCTGACTGTGCTGTAAGGTGAGAGCACAAGCCCCTCACACAAACTCCTGGCCCTGCACAGAACAACCCCAAAATCACACCATGTGCTTGGGAGAGTTGTCCAGTTTTAAATGATAACAGCCAGGAGTCAGTCTCTCTTCTTTTTGTCCCCAAATCCAGTTGTTTTTTTTTTATCCAGACTACTTGTAGCAGGATAAAATTAATTAGTTTGTCAGTGCAAGCCTAGAATTTATTGTGAAAAAACAACACAATATTTAATCATCTGCCTTCCACAGCAGAACTGGAATTAGTTCTGCAGAAACTCCTCCTTGGCATTAAAATGAGTGGTAGCAGGGCAGAACTGGTGTGTACTGGTAGGAATGAGTCTGTAGAAGATTCCAAATTCTAACCTACAGTCAGGTTTTGAATATAAAATACAAGTTAATTTGACAGTAAAGGGAGAACCAGGCTCACCCCAAAGTGCTGTCCAGGCTGGAGAAGTTTCCTGAAGAGACACACAGAATCTTAACAAGAAAGCAGCTCCCTTAAATGTTGCCCCATTTGTCCAGTAAGTCACTGATCCACAACACTTCCTTTAGCCATTTATTGTGGGTGACATGGGGCTTTCAAGATAATCCCTCCTATCTGAGGTTTAATATTTCATCCATTCCAAAAGGGATAAGGCTGAGACTTTGTTCATGAGATCTCAGCTTAGGCAGAATGTAATTCAAAATGCTGAAAATCCCTTAAGCCTGTGTTTCTCACCTGCAGATTTAAGGAAAGTTTCTCAACTTCTCTTTTTCTCCAAACATGAAGCAACTACAGTTTAATTTTAAAAAATTGGAAGTGTGTACAGAATAGCAAGTTCTTCTTTTCCCAAAGGACACTGATTCGAATCTAAGTCAGCCTGGGCATACAATGCAATGAAAGATGTTTTCCTGTTTATACATATATATATGTGAATATTTGGATATACAAACACATCAATAGCCAAACCCTGAAGGTGCCTTTGTTTTCACTTCTCTGCGTATTTTCTGCAAACTTCCCATGCTTCCCCTGCACTCAGTGATTTGCACACCTGCCTTGACAAAGATCTGAGCAGCACGATGCTGCTTTTCCTATTGACTTAACAAAAATCTGTGCTGTGCTGTGAAGTGTTACAAGAAATGCACCAGAAAGTGAATGCAAATCACATTTCCAAATTGTGCTGATGCTAGAAGATACCCTCCTCTCCAGCTTTAAAATGAAACCATGCATTAGCTTGGGCTGTACAAAATAGGGCACACCTTAGAAAGTATTCGTTTCAATGGTTTTGATATCCAATTTGAAAAGAAATCCACACCAAAGCTCTATTTGCATCTGTATTTTAAAATATTCCCACTCTGGAACTGTTTTTTATGCTTTGCTTCATACCCGTGGGGAATGTGCAGGGATTTTACGGAAGCATTATCGAAAATGAAAACATAACTTTGACTGTAAGAATCAAGAAACCTTAGCCTTCAAAATTTACACATACTACTTTGAAATTGCTAACTCAGGGCTACCTGAAGCGCTTGTTTGCTAACTCAGCAAAGGGGGAGTTAGTTGTACCTATTACCAGAACAATACCTACCCACAGAGATTTAACCTTCAAAAATCACAGGAAGGCGCAAGAAAAATGAGGGAGGATGTTAGGGCTAATGGAAATGAACTGCTACACTGCAGTTTTATTTCCCAGCCCAAGGGAGGCTGGGGAAACGGATGTGAAAAAACTGTGCAGTGCAAATAGGAGCAATTTATTGTTGTATATTGACAGCAATTGGATCTGTGCTCCTCCAACAAGTAGCGCTGATGAGTGGGGAGAGTGTCAGTCACTCTGACCCAAGCAGCCCGTGCTGGGGTCTTCTCAGCTGCCCAGTCATCCCCCAACTCCATGGAAACTTTAAATGATTCACATCCAGAGCTTCAGCTTCCTCACCCTAACAAAGGAGGGCTGTTGAGATGCTGAGCAGTTGGGTTTCCTGGTTTTGTTTGATTGGTCTGGTTTGTTTTACTTGAAGAGTCAGCATCAGTGAGATTTGGACTCAGGGTGCTCTTCAACCTACTTGTCACCAGCACCCCAGAGTCATTAGAGAACAAATGAAACACTCCAAAGATTAAATGTCAGTTTTTGGACTGACAGATGAACTGTTGTGCACTACACCGTGGTGCCGAGCAGATGTGGGGTCTGGAGAACACAGAGCCAGACCCCCCCACCAGGGCACAGTGAAAGGACAAGAGGCAAAGGACCCAAGCTGCAATCAGGTCCCACCAGAAACAGGAAACCTCCTCAGGAAGAGGTGAAGCACTGGCTGCCCACATCTCCTTCCTGACTATTCTCAACACTCAGCTGGACCGTGCTGAGCCACTTGTCCTAACCTGGCAGGCAGCCCTGTCTGGAGCAGGGAGCAGGAGATGAGACCTCCACAGCCATCTCCATTTGAATGGCCCCTCAGTTCATTCAGGAGAGAACAAAGTTCCTTCATGCTTTGCTGAGGTCACCGTGCAAGTGCTCACCTCCGACAGGCTCAAGATCACAGTAGTCATGACATGAAAAAATAATACAGCAGTATTTTAAACACCCACAAATCAAGCAGTGATGGTCTGCGTGTTTCTCGTCTGATAGCTCAGCATCTTTTTGTCTTTCCTTTTTCCCCAGATGGCATGCCAGGAGCTAACAGTGACTTGGTCCAGACAGCAGGGTGCTGGGGTTGCTGTGGCAGCGATTCAAAGCTGCAGCTGCTCCCTTCTGCGGCTGTTGATCTGTTCATGCCTCAGATGCACTGCTCCCAGCCCTACTCGCTGTTCCACAGCAGCTCCTAGTGCTCTTCTGGGAATGGGAGTGCTCTCGGGAGCAGTAGTGCTCTTGCTGGGTGGGATAATGGGTCACAAGTGCTGCCTCCTGATACAATATCCAATATTCTTCATGTTCAGTGGGGATTTGTTTCTGTGTATTCCTTTTCCTGATCTTGAGTCCTTCGTCCTCCCCACCCATCTGGTTTCTGATCCCCTTGGCATGGTCAGGGCTGTTGTGTCCAGTCTCTTCCAAAGGCACTGAGGGACAGACATTGGCACTGCCGTGGTGATGGGAATGCAGGGGTAACATCATCCAAGCTCACCATGCTGGGCTCTCCCTATTTCGTGGTGGCGTCAGCCCAGGGTGAAAGCTGGAACTGAAGCTGTAGCTGCAGCATCTTTGGTGTGAATGTGCAAGAGTAATTAAAATCTCCACCGAATCACAGACTTGCCTGTGTTCAGACTATTACAGTGTTACTCATTCCCTATGTGCTGCTAAGCTCCTTACAGAATTTCAGTTTTCACGTTGAATCCAGATCAAGTAGTCCCATTTTTTGTTGGTTAGTTTCCTCACAGGCAACTGCTTGGACATGTTTATCTTACGTTCCAGTTATAAAATCCAATTTATTCTAGTATTTCAGAGCTTGTTATTAATTTTGTTTTAATGCAAGGAAACAAAACGAATCTTAGAGGATGCATATATTTTTAGGAAGGACCATGTGATGATTTGCCTGGCTTGGTCAGTACTAAATACAGGCAGAGTTTTCTAGTTCTCTGCTCCTTCTATGGCAATATCAAAGTCAGTTATTTTAAATTCCAAGATGTGCTGAAGGTCACAAACACATTGTGTTTTCCCACCCTTCTCTATGGCAAGATATATTATAGAAGGAGAAAATTACTTTCTGTGTACCAATTTATATTCTCCAGGGAGCACTGCTTGCAACACTGTGCCGACCTTTGGTCCACATTTAAATCAGGATGGAAGAGGGTGTTTTTCCCTCTAGACAGTCACTTGAGAACAGAACACTGTTCTGAGCTTGCATAATAAACTTGGATGCAGGATGGGTGGCATCAGGCTGTGTCCATCCTTGCTCATCTGGACACATTTGTGCAAACTTAGGGCCACTGGTCACTCCAAAAATCAGGTTGCAAAGGATTGATCATGAAGTCAGATCCCACAAGGGTGTCTTTTTCTATTTGATCCAAACAGTAAAGGCAGGTTCAACGTTTTGTTTGTTAGCAAGATCTCCTAAATGATCGTACTCCAGCTCATTATCCAGCAAAGTTAAATTTAACTTTTTTAATTAGATAGTAATATTAAAGTTCTAAAAGTCATTGCCAAACAAAAAATTTATGCCCATGGTTGCTTGCCTGATTGTGGAAGCTAAAAAACCCCCTACCTCTCACACTCATGCAAATTCCAGAAGTTCTGAATAAAAGCTGGATGTTTACATGTTTCCCCTGCTCAAGTCCTGGAAAAAGTCCTTTATTTGCTAATTGTCTGGAAATATTGAGAATTTACAGCACTTTCTTGAAGTAACAGCCACGGCAGCTCCCCAGTGCCTAATTATTCCTGTTGCTGATTTTTCCCTGAATTCACTTAAAAAGAATATTTTTACATTCTTTTATTACCAGATGTTCCAGTGGCTACAAATATCACCTCAAAGGAACAATCTGCTAAGCTGTTTTACTCTTACCAGTGGTAAGAAACAGAAAAAGAAGTTACTACAGCCTGTTCACTGGTGTGCAGGAGTCCTACACACTCTGTGCAGGGTTTCTGTTGATAAATTTCTGGGGTTTTGTTGAAGAAGGGGTTAACTCAGGGGGTGACTCAGCCCAGCCCAAGCTGGTTACATCACTCTGTGCCTGGAATCGCTCAGGTTTTTATCTCACAGTGTCTATTCTCATCACCCCATCGCCTTTCTGCAGTCTTTTGACTGCTGGATGCGTTGTAATTCAGTGGGTTGCAGGTAATTAATTATAAATTACCTAGCTGCTTAATTATAAATGAGCTGGCACACGGATCAGATGGAGCCTCACCGTGACAAAGCCACAGCTCAGAGCTCCAGCTGTGCCCGGAGCGCTGCCAGCACCCGGCTCTCTCCAGCCTGCAGTTAGCCCAGGGCTGTCCGCACTTCCCTGCGATCCCTACTGAGGACACACCTTCCAGCAGAAATTACTAACTTCTGGTCGAGGGCGAAAGCAGACAAGGAAGGACAAAGTCTGTGTAGAAGCTTAGTAGAGAGCATCTGTTGCACCAGCATCTGAACTGCTCCGGTGCTGAATGTGACGGGTGGGGGTTGAGTTAGTGCTCGGCGTTAATCCAACACCATTCCTACCAAATGGGCGAAATTCTGGTCAGCGTTGAGTGTGTTTGGAAGCCCCGCAAAAGCAGATGGGGTCTCTAGAAATCTGCAGGGAGCAATGAAAGACATAGATCCCGTGCCAGAAACAGTACTGCAAGTCTAACATATCCTGCGACTGAGTTCAGAGTACACCTGCGAGGGAAAAGGAGCTGCAGGAAAAATTTAAATCAGTGCTGAGCGTTTCTCCGTGAGAGATCTTTGCTTGGAAAAAACCCCAGTGATAATTATCATATTCTCATTTTCCCCGTATTCATACAAATGGCAAGGAGAATTCCCCTGGAGTACATTATTCAGATTAGCACTTCTCACTGCGAGGGGACAATATGTTAATTCAGTCTCTGTTCTGTCTTTATAATAAATTGCTAAAACACCACCAGACAAAAACAGCTTTGTTTTTGAAAATGATAGTTTTTAGAGCAGTTTTCTCACATAACTTTAATGCCTATTTTTCAAAATTACTCCTTATTTAAATGCCACTTATTATGAAGGCAATTTTACATCTTAATTTTTTTTTTTTGGTGAGTCAGAAATACTTGCTTTAATTTTATTCAGGACAAGTGGATGTGCTTAGTGCAGCATAATGAAGAAAAGTGTCCTACCTATATGAAGTCATGTATCTTTCTCCACTGAGGACTCTTCCTGATTCTTGAAAAGACACAACAGTTTCCAAAGAGTCTTCTTTTCTGGGGATAAATAATGCAGAATTAGCTCATGTTTTGTTTGCCAGCAGCTCTAAAGTTCAAATGGCTCTGTTTGCAATTAAGGCTTGCCCAGCCTCTCAGATGTCTCAGTTAGATAGATCAGATCACTCACAGCTTGTGGTCTACGTGTTTTTTAGTGTGGTCATTTTCCCAGCCAACACATCCTTGAATTCCTTATTTGAACACTTTTGATCAGGTGCAACAGCTCTGATCCCAGCAATCAGTGCTCTTCTGCTAAACAGAGGGAAGGCAGGAATGTTACTGTGCAAACTTCCTGAGAAATCTTTCAAAAAGCTGATAAAGCCAATGCATTGCTGTGAGGAACTGGCTCCTGCACATCTCTCCACAAGGGTCTCTGAGGGTAAGTTTTGCTAATTAATATTTGAATTAGAATTGCTCATTAGAATTTTTTTTTTTTTTTGCTTTTGCTCTTTCTTTCTTCATAAAGTATTCCCCAAACATTGAGAATGATGACTTAATAGATGTTAATGAATGGTATGGGCCTATTATTTATGGGCATTATCAGTGCATGTTACTTTAAGTACACTACAGGGTATTACAGATGCCTATAAATCACAATTAGATGTTGCCTGCTTTATTCTTTTATAGTATGCAGTGATTTGCTACAACTTATTAAAATATCTATTAAATATCCTTACTCTCATAAGCTGCTGTAAATGGGATTAAAATATTAAGTAACTAGAACGCAAAATTAAAGTGATTTGAATACATTCATTTCTATGACATCTTATTATCTTCTGCTCATACTTCTGATAAGATGCTTTTAAGTTCTGTATTTACTCAATTGCAGTTCCTCCCACGTTCCCACCTGAAAACTCAATCAGCTAATGCTTTTTCTATCATACAGGTTATTGGTGGAAGTATTAAATAATGCCAGGCACTGTGCAATCAAAATGACTTCAATTATAGATATTAAAAGCTTTTAATAGAATATTGATAATCCAGGGCAGCACTTTCCTGGGGGTTACATCGGTCAATCTGTAACTTAGGATCCTGTTAGCAGAAAATTTCCACCATGGTGCAGGGGAAGGAGCCGAGGGTGGCAAATCCATGCAATCTCACCTGGACTCTCTGACACAGACACCTTGCAAAGCTGCTTCACAGCACCTTCAGTGCCTCCATGGCCCTGCAGGAAGGGGCCTGGAGCTGGCAGTGGTTGATGCTTTCGGAGCAGTGGTGATGTCCCCTGGGCAGCTCAGCACCTCCCGAGGAAGGCAGCCAGAGGAGAAGGGCACAGCCACAACCACAAAGGGAAAACTGCCTACAAATCAGTTCATTCCCCTGCCCTCTTGGATGTAACCTCCACCGAAGTGTGTCCAAAATATGAATCATGGATTGTGGATTATTTGGAATAACTTATAATTAATTTACAGTTTATCATTAGTAAGTGTATTTTCCCAAGTGCATACATATATCTATGGCATACACATACAATTTTTCATTGGCCTTTTTCAAATTACATTTCCTGAACTGCAATGATTGTCTCTGGTTTATTCTGTACCCTTCACACACCATTTTCAGAGTGGAATTCATGAGATACAAACTGCTCAGCAAAGCACTAAAACAATTTTTTCTCTGCAAACATTTGCTGTTGGAATTTAAACAAAAATCCTTTGGGTTCCACTGTGCTGAGAGACTTAATATCCTGTCATGCTTTTTCTTATATTTAAAAATTAATGACTTTGTGTTTGCAGTCAGTTTTGCATCAGAACATTCTTGCTTGCAATCAATTCCTTGTAGTCTCTCTCAGCCATGCTCCTTGCCCTGATTCCTGATGATGATCCAATTCTGGACTCCACTGAGGCTCCAAGTAATCAAGAATGAGGAGGTTCTTTCATTTTTTTACAAGCTGATTTATTCACTCCTACTAAGCATTCATTCCAGTGGCTATCTCCCATCCTCTGATATATATATTTCGTATATATATATATATAAAGTTCTATATGTATACAGACATGCATATATATGTGTGTATATATATATCTATATATGCTGCTAGTTAAACGTTGCAATATGGGATGACCTTCACAACAAGCTGTTTGAATACTGGGCTTCATTCCATTAGACTGAAACGAATCCAGACCCAGGAAAAAGGTACATACTTCACTTTGAGTAGTGTTATTTTGGCAGCTTCTTTGGCAAGTCTGTTTCTTGTCCTTGCCCATGCTGGCTTCAAAGTAACAGAAGGGAAGGACACATCAATAAAGCAAGAAAATGAAACTAATTTGGTCAAAGTGTAAAGACAACTAGTGTTGGAGAAAAGTAAATGATACGTCTTGCCTTGACTGAAGCCTAGTCATGCTGTGTAAATTATAATTTCCCAACTCCCTTAATTTATTTCCAATTTTAGCCCACTGAGCTAGATTTCCCATTGCCTTTTCTGGTGTGGCAGGCTTGTTCAAACCCAGGAGTGTCCTGCTTTGCCTTTGCTGCCATAACTACAGGAGATGCAAAGCTGCTGACCCAAATTGGTTTTAGAAACATGCTTTGTACCAGTGGGTAACTGCACTCTAGAAGATCTGCCAGCATGCGCCTAATTTCAGTAACGCAAATCACTCATACAAATAGAGTAAATATTTAACTACTTCCCTTAGTAAAGAGGCAGTTAGAGGTTTTGTAGCAGTGCAAGGACCAGGGGGTTGAAAGGCTGCTTGCGAAAAAATAGATAAGCTTTATCTCTCATGGCCACTAATATTGAGGGAGAAACAGATTTCTTCATGCGGCATGACGAAAAGCCGTGTTTTACTGCAGGATTTAAGATGATGATTGGTAGACAGTTACTTTAATAAGAAAATACGCTGCCTAGAGTCAAAATCACATGCTGAAGGAAAGGCCGTAAAGACATTACCATGAAAAGCTGAAGAACAGCAGCATGAATACACAGAAGGAATGTGTCTGCACCTTCTTTAGTCTAAGCAAACTGCAGGGAAGGCAACAAATCCAGCTTCCCAGAATCATGATCCAGGCCATCCTCGAATGACAAATCAGATTCCCAGGTGCAATCTGATGTAACCCCAATGCCACCAGGGGTGCCATGAACAGGGTGTGTGTGTATGAACGTGTACAAGGTCAGCCAGCTAGAAACTCCCTGAGGAACACCCTTCCCATTGAAAATAAACCCATTCTGCAGAGACAGGAGGATTCTGGCAGGATTTCTATGCCTCTGTTTTGACTGACTTGACCTCTCCTTCAGAAACCTGTGAGGCAGGTTGCCTCAGGGGGCTGGAGTTCCTAAAAACCAAGTCTATACCCTGTGGACTATGGTTCATTTCCCCGAGTGACCTGAAGGCCACGGTCCTTGTTTTTGGAGGAAATTTGTGGACAGGGACAGAGCAGTGCAGGAGAGGGGACAGGAGGTCAGGCAGGTGTGGATTGAGCAGCACTGAGGGGTGCAGGACAAGGCCAGTGCCACTCGTCACACCCAACAACTGGAGGAAGTTTCAAAGCAGTTTTCAGTCTTCCTGTCCAGCCAGTTGGCAACTGACTCTGTCAATATCTTTTTAGGATTTGCTGAAGAAGAATGAGTACCAGGTCACCAAAACATGAATATAAATATATAGAGTGTAATCAGAACAAATTTTAGGAAAAGCGCTATGCTTATCCTTTTTGTTCTCCTTCCAAGACCGGAGTTTTAAAGGTCTAATTTGGGTAGTAAACTTGTAAAGAAATTGGATATGCTGCAAAACTTCTTTCAGAAGGTTAATTTTAAAAGATGTATTTTTAGTCCTTTGAAGATTGGTGGGAACACAAAATAGGAGAAGTTAGTCACATCACCACCATTTTCTAACTCATTATTTCCTTGGCAGTCTTTTTAAAATTTATATACAGTAGATAAAGTGATTCGAAACATCACTGTTACATTCATGAAGATGTTCAAAGCTTTCCAACATTTCCTGACAACAAGTTCTTTAAAAGTGAACATGAGCGTTTTTCTAAAGTTAAATCATCCTGACCTGCAGCAAAATGCTAAAAAATGAGTGCAGCTTATCCTGGGAAACAATTAACATTCCAATCTGCATTGCTGCCAAGGCTTCAGCATTTTGTGAACGCTTGAGGGAGAGAAAGGCACTATCAATTACTGATTTAAAAATCATAGTTATTCAGAACTTGGAAGACTATGGATCTCTTAAAGGCTGTTGATACCAGCAATAAACTTTGCAGTTGTCTGCTCCCTGATGCTCAAAAATTCAAGACAAATCTTAACATCTTATCCCTTCAAACACTACTTTTTAAAATTAGTTTTCTGAAGGATATCATTTCTGTATGTTGCTGCCTAGTCTGGCCCTGGAAGGGCAATTCTTTCTTGGGGAGCAGAGACAGACTTCACTACCAGTGGGCTCAGAACAGCATGGGTCATTTAATTTTACTCTTTTGGGTTTTTTTCCTAACAATATATATAAAAAGATTGAAAACTCCAATTGAACATTTCTCTATATACTGTCATTTTCAGGGAGCATTTGGACTTCACTTTTTATTTGTCTGAGTGATAAAACACCGGCACATGTGCAAAACATAAATGTAAAAGTTTGGCCAATACTTCTTCTGAATAGCAATGCTCAGAGAATCCTTTTGCAAGGTATTTACAAATGCGAGATCTATATTAAAAAAAAAAAAAGTTGTATGTGATAACTTCTTGATACATTAGAAGAGTTATTTTTTTTGTTTAATAAACACTCTACCAGAGGAAAACAAATACGTCTGTAACTGTCTTTTGCATTGACCACAAATAAACTCTCTTGTCCCTTGTTACTGTCAAGTGCCATATATCCTCTCCTTCTTCATGTGGATTTTTTTTTTCCAGGCATAAGAAATAGCACTTTAGGGACACTCAGTTCTCAAACATCAGTTCTGATTTAGGAGGGGTTGTATGAACCTGCTGCTGGAACAGCTGTGAAAGGGCTCACCCACAGACCTGTAAGTACCTTGGCTGCTGGGAAGGGAAGGATCAGTAAGAGCTGGCCAGAGTCCAGCAGTTTTGCTAATTGCTTCAGAGAGGTGCTTCATCACCAGGAATTCGGATTAGTTGCTTCTCCTTGCAGCTGGTGGAGAAATTCCATTCAGGTGTAAAGTGGCAGGGAGGAAGATGCAGACCTTGGGTGTGTGGGTGAGTACAAAACAAGCTGCTGGAGAATTGAGATCCTTGCAGGGTAAAAGCCTCTGGAGAATAGTGCAAGAGCAATTTTTATTACAGCTCTGCCCAAATAACCCTCCCTGCTCTCTCCTCTCTGTCAGCACACCAGCAAGTTCATGGTCCTTCTGTGCATGGACTAGTATTGGCTGAGGAGAATTAGAGGGTCAGACTGGCAGTATATATTCTAGGGGAGCATGCGCCTACAGATGAATTTGATCTTAGCAGGATAAGACAGTTTAATAGGCTTTTCCTAACTTTAATACATGCTGGAAAATCCAGTTGACCCTGTGGGTGCCGCTGAATAGGTTTACTACATCTTGAAGCTAACTTTCTGGAACATTTAAATTTGGAAAAGCTGAGACTGAGACAAATTCATAGCAAGGCTGGCTATATTTAATCCTAAAGCCTCAGGAATATGTCAAAGATGGCATTGCAGTAGGAAATCCTATTCTTCTCAAGAACTGTATGTGGCCTAAGCAGACACATTGTTTTCTTCTGGAACAACCAGGTGCTGTGGAAAATGTCAGTTTAGAAGACAGACCTTTCAGGCTGCTAATACAGCATTTATATAGATTCATAAGCCTGTAAAATGGATCATTACACATTGTACAAAAATCCATACCATCTTCCTAGCTTAATATAGTACCGAAAGAAATATTTCCAAGATTTCACTGGAGGAACAGATTGGAGATCATGACAAAGAATGAGCATGTAGCGTAATTTATAGCTTGCCTGAATTAGACTTCTCATGTCTGATCTGCAGTTAAAACTGGATACAGTAGGCTTAAGTTGGCTTCGTCAGCTAATGAAGAACTTATATCAGGAGAGTGGCTGTTCATTTAGCCTGGCTGTGTGCTGCGATCCGGTCCCTGCAGCTGTTTCCTGATCTTGTTGTTGTGTTTAAAGAACACACATTTGGTACTACATGCTTCTGGAGGTGGTGTATCTTCACACTTCCTGCGGAGACTTAGCACTATACTTTGCAGAGTAGTAGAAACAAAAGCCTGGAACATAAACAATCAAAATTCTTCTGGGAGAGGGATCTTAACTGAAAGCAAAGTCTCAAAGTTCAGCCCCACAAAAGGGCTCATGGCCAGTTCAGCTGTAGCTCAAAATTAAGATTTGAAGAATGTGTGCAAGATGTTGCTCTACCTTAAGCTAGTTTGTCAGGGTAAATATTTACATATTTTGAAATATATAAAACAGAGAAGAGTCATAATAACAGATAAAATAATCTAACAGGTAACATTTACATTCAAGATTTGTGTATGGATGTGGAATTTTATATAGAACACCAAGACACCCCCCACTATCATTAGTAGTAAAATAAGGTATTGGACATTTGATTTGAATGACAGATTAACACCATACCTTTGTATATATAACCTGTTTTTTAACTGAACGCACCCTAAAACAGAATGACACCTGATTCTTCATTAAAAATACCGTCTTACTTCTTTAACTAGAGAGCCATGGAAGCCTCATGGTGTTTCCACAAGCTGCAAGCCTTTGAGAACCCTGGAAGCATAATTTGATTTCCAGACAGCCTTGCGCCCCGTGCTGCTGAATCTGAAGGGCTGTGGGTACCCTGGAACAGCCTCCTCGAGCTGCAAATGCCCCTCTGGCTCTGAGGCCAGTTAATGCTCAGGGTCAAGTGTGACAGGGATGCAGGGGACACAGGAGTGTGTGGGAAACAACAGCAGCAAGCAGCACGCCCCCCCCCCCCTCAAAAAAAAAAAATAATAGAAACAGCAAAATCCTATCTGAAAGATATATGAGGACATATGGAATGGCAGAGATGTAGTACACAACAGGAGGATGGTGCAAATCAAGCCAGTGCAGTGTAGAGGCAGATGGGGGACAGAAGTGTGTGCAAAGGAAGCTTGGAGAGAGACATGACTTGGGCAGCAGCTTCTCCCAGCTCAAGAGAAAGTTACAGGGAAGGAGGGAGCACTGGAGTGGCACTTTGCTTGGGTTTTCACCAAAAGGTATTGCCAATGGTAGATGGGAAAACAGTTATGAATTTGCAATAAAGAAAAAAGGCAATTCAGGAGTCATGAGCTGAAATGGCTCAGACTTGTGGGGTTAGTAAAGCTTTAACACCACTGCAGGGGTCTCGTGTATGGACGGGAAAACTCAGCTCTGCACACCGACTGTGCCTTTGGAGGGGTTGCAGCAGCTCTGAACTGAGTACATTTCAACACCTGGTAGGGAGAGTTGAAAGGATGACTAGCAGGGAAAAGTTTCATTTTTTAGAGGATTTGATTGCTTCTACCTAGCAGCAACCTTCAGATTCTCAACATTCAATCAGCATTCAAAACACAGTGGCACCTCTCCTGTTCCTGAAAGCTGTGGTAGAAGTGGTACTTTTAAGCTCTCTAATTGTAAAAAAAAAAATTTCAGTTGCATCAGTACAGGAGGAGGATATGTGTAAAGTGTAAAGAAGTTAAAAGGTTCACTAGGATGAGATATTTCACTTAAAAGTTTTATCTTTGAAAGAGACTTTTACAGAACTCTGTTACCATCACATTGCTTATCTTGTTTAACTGCTGACCCACGACACTGAAAGGGGAAGGCTATTTTTCTTATTTGGGGTGTGTCCTGCACCTGTTTTTTCTGCATTATTAAATCCACAGCCTTCAGGTTCTCTAGAAACACTTTCTGGATGCCCAGGCAGAATGGTGATTCTTTCAACAATTTTTTTTTTGTCAACCTGCCTGCAACTTCCTTTAACAGAACATTTAGAAATTATTTCTACATTTGTGCAATGAGGACCACACAGAAAGTGCAAAATGTAAAGAGCACAAGGGTGCAATGGAGGCAACATTTGTGTCCGCTCTCACCACACTGCACTTACATGTGAGAATTATGTCAAAAAAAAAGATGTAAATTGAAGTGCCTGTCTGATAAAGGAATGATTTATGTCTGATATTTATTGGGAAGAAATGTCAATATGGAAAACTTGTCCATCAGGACTCAGTTTGCTGGGGATCTAGCCAGCAAAAATTCTTCCAATACAAGGGAAATCTAATGGACAAGCCAGACATAAGATCAATAGATATGACATCAGCAAAACAGTATCATCAGTGCCTGGGATTGCTGGACTGCTTGTCATGGAGAAGACTAAACATAGTGTTACAGCAAGGATGTCAGAAGAATCAAAAAGAAATTCTGTGTAATTTTGGTCCAAAATGGACAGCCATGGATCTTGTTCTCCTGCAACTTGAGGAGCACGAACACTGCAAATTCAATTTTTCTGACCAACAGATCCTATTTCTCACCATGCTCATTAAAGCCTTTCTTCCCTTGCTTCTGTGAAGAATGCAGGAAATGATTGGTGACTCTTCCATACTGCTGCTGCTAGGGGCTGGCATTTCCAGGGTACTGGACAACACAGAGACATCTGCCAGGGAAACAAGATGTTTCCACATGAGGTTTTACTTTAAAACCCATTTTTTTGAGCAAATCTGGGGTTCACAGCCTGTACCTATTAAGGGAATAAATATCTTTTGCAAGGCTTTCAAAAAGCTCTGTTTAGTTGACAGTGCAGCAGCTACTGCTTCACAAGCTGGCCTCCAAGGCAGTACCATCCAAAAGCCTGAGAAATTCCCTTGGAGTAGGGTTGAGATCAGCATTTGCATTCATGTCCTGGACCTAGTCTTCCAACTTCCTGGAAGGCAACATACTTTTGTGGCCATGGCTGCCTGGGAAAATCAACTTCTGCTAAAATAAAAAACTGTCTGCCCAAGGGAGGGAGCAAAAGTGCAGGGGACAAAACTGCCATGGGAAATAAATTTGGATTATGCCACTTATTTTAAAATATATTAAAGTGATCCCAGTTCTCACCATTTTCAAACCTCATTTGAATTAGCATTTCCTTAAAAATGCATCCTCATATACAGCCTTATACACTGGTATAACTTTTTTTTAAGTGCTCAAGCAGTTTTTTCCCTACAGGTTGGGGGATTGGATTAGATTGGATTGGATTGGATTGGATTGGATTGGACTGGATTGGACTGGATTGGATTGGATTGGATATACGGGACTGGAAAGTCTCAGTTACTTGACTACCTTTAGCTACTTAAAGCAGCCTAATCCTACAACTCTGAGGTGACAAAGAGGCTCTTAATGTCTGCATAATTTCATGTGGTCTTATTATACAAAGATATATTGCCTTTTCTGTGGAGCCTTGCCTTTAGATTAATAACAAATGCAAAAGAATGGGTAGAATTGTATTTCTGCAAGAGAAATTGATCTGTTAACATTTAAATTCTTTGCCATGGGCTTTAGTAAATCTTTCAGTTGAAGGTAAGATTAACTTCTTCCCTACGGTTCCAATATCTTGGCTTGCAGTGCTTTTAAAAGATGCATGGAGGATAGATATCTTTGCCTTTCAGCTTTTTGATCAGATCACTTTCATTTGGCCAGATGCTATCATGGCCATAAATTTCAAAGCTAAAAATAGACTTGACTTTTTTCCCCCCTTATCTCTTAATTCTTTCAAATAGATAATGATCCAGTGCTACCTTGTGACCTTTCAAGTCTAGCTCACTGCATGTTAAGTGAACACACTGATTTGGAGAGCAGAAATCTTGTAGCTGAAGGTTTTTAAGAAAGGAATTAGGTTTTCTGATCTTTTATTTAGAGCAGGAGGTAAGAGCAAGATGACTTTATTCCCTCACTGCAGGACGAACATGTGCCAGCTCTGGAGCCTAAAAGCCTGAAGCTGGCTTTTCACTTTGAACAATTCTATCACAAAATCTTTACTTTTTACAAGACTGCTTCATAATACATACTACTAATATTTAAAACATTAGGTCCTGCTTTCACTTGTACTACCTGGCATCTTGAGTAATTGATCAAGGCAAACTGACTCCAGATTTGTGTCATCATAGAAAAGAGCAAAGTTCAATTGCCAGCTCTTGTCTGCTGTGGCTGCAATATTAATTGCTACAAAGGGATTTTGTTATCATCTTGCTTATGCTATGACAGGAACTCCTTATGACAGGCTTTTCAGACAGAATAGACTGTAGCAGAGTATTTACTTAAGTGTTGAAGATGAAATCAAACAGCACAGTGTTGAAACTTGACAGATCAAGCAGGACACACGAAATAATCAAGAATTCAATCTTTGTGGAGGATGCCAGATTTTCTGCCAGTTTCTTCAGCATGCCCTTGTGGGTTATTACCCAAAATTTCTTGGCAGCTTTAGACAGCTGGTACTCCACACACACTGACACGATGCATCTCTACAGAAGGGGCTTTTAGGAAGCTGGGGAATTCAAGACCATAAATCCATTTTGCTGTTTTATTTTCTGTTTATGTGCAAGAAGGGAAAACCTGGTTCTGGTCAAATCTGAATCTGATAAGTAGACATTGAGTATGAAAAAAATATTGACATCAAACTGAGCACTGGATAAAACTGGGGTGGGGAGGGATTGAGTTTGTGAGAGAAGATGGCTGTGGCAACAAGGATACTTACAAAGGAACTGAACTGAAATCAGTGCATTGTACTCTGATTTATCTTACTGCTCTGGCAGGGTTTTGCTGTTTAAACTGTCTTTCCTCACTCATGCCCACAAACCAAGGAAGAATGAAGAAAACAAACCCAAAAATCTAGTTTCCATCACACAGGATGTTTGATGTTTATAGGATACTTCATCAACAGGTGATGGATTGGAACAATGAGCTCAAGCAGATAGATTATTTATTTGCCATTTGTTTCTTCTATTTTTTGTATCATCCACCTCCTTTGTCTTTAAAATCTCTGTGGGAAGGAAGATTTCAGTATTTGTAGTTTGCTACAGCACAGGTGTGTTTCTTGCTTTGTTTTTGATGGTTAATGAACTGACTTTGCTTTTTAAATGGTGAAAGTCATAACTAAGACAAGATATCAAAACAAGTAAAAGTGCTTAGAAATTCTGTCAGTTCACTAATAAATACAGCTCAGAGAAACCAGTGAAGTTTTTCCAGAATTGGTTTTGTTTATCTGAATATCAGTTGGGGTGGTAAATGTAGTCCTGCTAAAACTGTTGTGCTCTCCATCTCTCAGCAAAACTTGAAAAGCTTCTCTTTCTGAGTGCGTGTACTCTCAGTCAAGTCATGATGCTTCATGTAGAGTAGAAACCACCTCAAAATAACACCTGAGCAACACGGAGATGAACAGTCTGGGCAACACCTGTAGGGGGGATCAGTAACCTTTTCCTTTTAAGTGTGACACAGTCTGTCTCTTACCACATCACACAGGAATTCTGTTACAAAACAAGATCGTGAACCTGCATCACGAAACTGTTCTCAGGAGTTCAGAAAATGCCAAATTCATAAGGAAACCTAGAAAAATAAACAAAGGACTCTATTTCTGTTACCACCCCTGGTGAGACCTGGGACTACATATACCTGTTTCATTTTGACCATAAAATAAAACTAGCAGCTTCTTCGGTGTGTTGAAAACACAGTCACTACAATGTGTGCACTGGATGAAAATTATTTATTTGCACTTGTCCTGGTTGCCTTCCTGGTGTGTCTCCACCTTTCAGCTGTGTGAGAGAATGATGGGACTGTAAGGAAAAATACAGTTCTAAGAGCCACTCCTACCAGGTTGGATGTAGCTCTCTCCCATTTACTGAGGAACTCAGCCAAGCAAACAAACACAGAAACCAAACCAAAACTGATTGAAATATCACATGCATTATTCAGAACTCCTTGTTCTGTATGTCAGTGACATTTTCCCTGAAGGAAGGTACCTAATTCTCAGCTTGGCCCAAATGAATTTAGGAGATCCCCAGCCAAAGTGAAAACGTGGGAGCTTCTTCAGAGGCAGGAATAAATAGTTCATTCTCCCAGCTGTCTCCTTCCCAGCTCACCAGTACCCCAGGGTGCTGTCAAGGATCACTCTTTCTCTGAGAAATAGTCCCCAGGAAATGTGTCGAGAAAACTGTATCATGGAAGAATTTCTGTTTGGAGCAGTCCTACAAAAAAACAACGAAAAAATGCCAACTCCTTCACCCTGGATCTTTGTTTTTTTCCCTTAGTCCTCTAAGCAGCCACCCATCCTCACTATCATTTTATCTGTTTTTTCAGGGGATGGACATCTGTGCTGGGGAGTAACCACCAAACTCTGAATTGTGGCTAAAAGGTACTATCAATAGTATCTCACACATCTCATTTTAACACAAGGACATGAACTCCAGGAACATAAATTTAAATTATCTATTTAGAAAAATATTCAGATTCCAAAATCTCCAAAACAGGGTCTGCTGGAATCAGTGCTGCTCAAGCAAGCAGACTTTTTTTTAATGCAGGCATAACCTATTGGAAACTTCCACCCCCCAGCCCCAACATTTTCTGTTAATCACAGATCTCTGTTCCAGTAGCTGCTCTTGCAGAATTAAAAATCCATGAAGAGAAAACTTCTAGTTCAAATCCTCTTGATTTTAATATGTTTACATCTCCATTTTAGGTCCCAGTTTCTTTTCCTTGAGCCTTGCATTTCTGCCTTGTGTTATTTTAAATTTTGCAGCTGAATACAGGGAGAGTTAGTTCTCCTTTATCCACAGCTCAGCTAACTGGACCTTCTGGGAGGAGGCTCGGGAGAAGAAGTTTAGGAGATTTTCCCAAGCCATGATGCCTGTAGGATGTCAGGCCAGAACTTTTGCTCAAGAGGTAACTAAAGCAGATGAAATGTCCTCCTGGAATGGGGATTAGCTCACTGCAAAAGGAGGGGGATGGAAAAGAAAGGTTAAGATACACAGAGCATTTCTGACTCCCACAAACAATTACATGAGTGGATACTGCAGGAACACCCCTCTCGCTCACACTGAAATTTTCTGTCCAAGAGAAAATATTAGTAAAGAGATACATTCAGCACAGCTGCTACAAGAGAAAATAACTTTTTTCATCCATTTCTAATGCAGGAAGCACGAGCCAGGGCATCCTGCTCCTAACACCAGAGAGCTGCAACCAAAAATGACCCACGCTCTGGGTTTCTGGAATCAAAGCCATTGCTCATCACCCACTGTGCACTCGGGCTACCACTTTTGGTCTCCAAACTGCTCCAGGAGATGAGTATAGCATGCTTCTATCAGACCAGGGTGCTTCCAGGATTAACCTTTTTATCACAGGCCGTTCAGGTCTTATTATTGTTAAATTATACTGCTTTGTTGCTGGCACTCTTCAAGCCAGTGGTTGCTGGCTAGATGGCCCATCCTTACCATGAAAAGAAAAAGGGGAGCAAATTTGCGTGTGGGAGAGTTCAAGGTCCAGTTTTTGGAAGGAGATAAATACCTCTTAATTCTATTGACTGTCAGGAACAGAAAATTTTCAACATTATTTGGCCTTATATCCAAGTGTTTGAATAGAATTGAGTTATGTTTACAAAACTGCTATTACTGTCAGCTGAAATAAGCACTGCTGGCAGTCAAGAGACCTTTTAGAATGATAACAACTCACTTTTTATTTGACATGGAGAGAGACTTCTTAAGTAACTCAGTTTTCTGTACTTGATGCTTTTGTTACTTGCTGCTAAAGGGTGTATAAAATATGCCCTTTATTGTTTTGGGAAATGGTTCTAAAAAATGAACTTTTTTCCTACAAACTTCCCTACTGAAGTATGTTTAAATTACCATGCATCACAACATTACACAGCAATAATGAAATAAAACAAATCCCTTCCCTGCTCCAAGCCAAAAAAAATTTCCCCGAAGGTCATTATCTTCATAACATGGCCAATGCAGCAGTTCAGTTTAAAATCATGGAAAAGAGGCCTGGTTACCAAAGCTGTGGTTGTTTTGTGGCTGAACTACACTCAGCTGTGAAATAATTGAGCACTTCATAACCTCCTGCCCCACCTCTGTCCTTGAAAGACTTTGGATCATGACCTGATTTAAAAGCCACACCAAGGAGGCAGGTGGGAAGGAGGCTCTGTGCAAACTCTGCCTGGTGCTGCCAAAACAAACATGCCTGATTGCAGCAGTGTTTTCTGCCAAAAAACAAGGGTAGAACTCGGCTGGGGACAAAAGGAGGGAAACAGAGAACAAATGAGAGTGTGGCACCTGAGTCGAGAAGGGACGGCGCACGGTGTCACCAGGGTAGGACTCTCCAAACCAGCAGGACCTTTCCCCTCAACTCAACCAGGAGGCACCTTGGAATCCTCAAGGAGAGGCATCCTCAAGGATAGAGACACAGAGGCTCTGTTGCTCTGGCAGCTTCCTCTGGTTCCAGCAAGTGCCTTGGAAAGATCTGCATCCACCCATAAACATTTCTACCTTTACTCTTCAGCCATGGGGTGTTTGAGGACAAACATCTGCCACTCAGCAGCCTGCTCATGGATGTGAGTCTGGACTCTGATTTTTGCATATGGAAATCTGTTGTAGATGCCAAACAGCATTTCTCCCGTCCTCCTTTCAGGGGTTTGATTTGATCATTCTTGTAGGTCCCTTCCAGCTTGAGGTATTCTAGTATTCCATGACATATTTTGCTTAGCTATTTAGGTGACTTGGACTTACACCATTGCCACCTGAGGTTTTCTGGAGCTCTGCTGATTCCCTTTGATTTGCCTGCTCTTCCATATGCGACAACAATCCGTGAAACAGGTGAGATGACAGCAGCCAAAGTGAGAGCTGGGGAAGGACGCAAACTCCACAAAAGCTTTGGGCATAGAGAAAGAAGAATTATTTGAGGGCACCTTCAGCCACCGCCTGTTCTGCTGGTAGCTACCATTGACAAAGGGGAGGCTGGAAGCAGTGAGTGAAATGGTTTGTGAATAAAATTTCTCCTCTTCCCAAACCATGATCAGCTCCAGTGGTGATGGGACATGGAAGCAGAGAGCACGGTTCCTCAAAAATCTGTGCTCTGCAGCACTGCAGCAGGTTAGTGCTGGGAAGGATTACATTGCCTTTCGCTAGGGCTGAGCTCAGTGAAGGAAGAGATGCAAGACCTGAACGGAGAGTTGGGGTGTTTGATCCTGTATTGAGACATTTTCAGCTAAGGGATATGTTTCTATAAGCCAGGGAAAAATACGTCTTCTGAAGGGGTTCTAGGTAGAGCACAAGTGCTGCATACCACTGCATTTTGAATATGTCAGCTTCATGATGAGGCAAGGGACATCTGGAAAACTGTCCTCTGGTCCGACTCAAGTAACCTGCCCAAGGATTTGCAGTACTGGTCCAGGAAAACAAGACATCATATAATAGAAGCAAATCCAAATCTCACAGGTTGTCAAAACAGTCTTCCCAGCACAAATGATAACAGACTGAAGGAAGAACGTAGTACAGGAGGGGGTTGATGCAAGCAGGCAGAGAGCAGTGAAAAAGCAGCAAGTGCTTTCCTGATAAGCTCTCAAGGAACATCTGTACTGCAGGCAAAAACAACAGAGCTGGCAGCAGTGCATGATGGATGTTACAGAAAATGTAGTTAGCACATATCTGTACACAGGCCAGGAGCCAGTGTTGCAGCACTAAAGCTATGGGAATTTTGACAAGGAAAACACAAGCCACAAACATAAAGATCACAGCTTATTAGAGAGGATTCAGTGTTTTCTTCAGGTCACCTTTGCTGCAGCAGCACAAATTCAGTGAAAGCCTAGCAGAACAAAAGTAGTAATGAACAAACTCTTTTGTTTCCCTGATGTTTTCTGATCCCATAATTTCCAGCAGGCCAGAGTGTGGGGAAGAAGATGGGGCACTTTCACGTCTCTCACTTTCTTATCTTCCTCCCCTCAATCTTTTCTATCTTTTCCTTCCTACCTTTTTGAAAAGGTAGCCTTCCTACCTTTTCAGTGCCATTCCTGCCTACTCAGCCAGCTGCCTGTCAGCACTGGCAGCAGGAATTACAGAAGTTCTGGCATTCTTGCAGTCCCTTGATACCGCTCACATGGGTGCAGGGTGTATATCTTTCTTGCTCTGCCCTGGGGAAAGAAGTAGGACTTCACTGCACAGGAGATGAACGCCCAGGGGAGATCTGGCCCAGGGTGCAAGAAACACATCGGATTTTCCTTGCTGGCTGGAGCAGTGTAAGCTGTCCCTCTGGTGAGCTCTGTCTGGATGACGTTCATGAAGTGCTTGAAAAACTGTCAACCTGCCACTGAGGCAGCAGGACGCATTTCCCTGTAGTCAGCCTCCAGCAGACAAGCAGAATTAGCCTGAAAGCACAAGCCATGGCCCCAGAGCAGTAGCCAGCACTTACTAGCATCTCAGGAAGAATGAAGCTGGCAGGCTCAGGGAAACACATTGCTAAAAATACACTTGGCAGTTGGCAGGAGAGAAGCGAGGCACAAACCTGCTTCCCTCAGAGCTCTTCGGCCACATTCCCTTAAAACAGCAGGAGGCCCCACAGCAGGCCTGCCCTGACATCATCCTCAGTGGGACCGAGTAGTAAATCTGTATCAGTGAGGCCACAGCTCAAATCCTGTGTCGAGTTCTGGGCTCCTGACTACAAGAAAGACATTGGGGTGCTGGAGAGTGTCCAGAGAAGGGCAATGGAGCAGGGGAAGGGGCTGGAGCACAGGTCTGATGAGGAGTGGCTGAGGGAGCTGGGGATGTTTGGCCCGGAGAAAAGGAGGCTTGGGGGGACCTTGTCACTTTCTACAACCACCTGAAAGGAGGTTGCAACTAGGTGGGTGTTGATCTCTTCTTTCAAGTAACAAGTCACAGGAGGAGAGGAAACAGCCTCAAGCTGTGCTAGGGAAAGTTTAGATTGGCTATTGGGACAGATTTATTCACCAAAAGGTTGTAAAATATTGGAACAGACTATGCAGGGAGGTGGTTGAGTCCCTGGAAGTCTATGTGGCACTTAGGATACAGTTTAGTGATGGGCTTGGCACTGCTTAGTTAATGTTGGACTCGGCAATCTCACAGGTCTTTCCCAATCTACACAATTCTATGGTCCTATTGTATCTCACCTGTCAGCTATATCCTGGTCAGGGAGTGTGGGGAAGGTATTAAGTAATTAGGTAATAAGCTACAATTGCATTTTAACTGTCAAAGTTATTTCTCCCAACTTCCTAAAAGGTGTAATTTAGTCATCAAAGCCTTTGGTTTCATTTTGAAGGCACTGAAGCAGGTCAGTCTTGGGGTTTAATGAGGGAAGTGTAAAAAATCCTCATCAATAGGAAAGTTAGAAAGGAAGAGAACTCAGGGTAGGAGAGCAGATATGGAGGAGGAGATGAGGAGGAGGTGATTTTTATTTACAGTTAGGGGTGAAACTGTCTCCTAGAAGAGGAAAAGTGCGCAACTCTTGCAGGGCTTCTGCTGCTCTGAGTCTTTGTACGCTGCCTCTTACTGCCTAACGTGAGTCACCCATGCAGTGTGGTAAAACACTTGACCTCCTTTTGGCATTCCCTTCTAGGGAACACCATCCAGTGGCAAATGGAGAGTGTCTGTGAGAGAGAGCAGGGCTCCTTGCAAAGACCTTTAATAAATCATCACACCTTCTTGCCAGGTTTTTGCATCCTGGATGCTTCCATGGGGGCAGAGATCCTATACAGCTTTGGGGAAGGTAAGTCACTCCATCCCAGTGGCAATAATGCATAAGGAAAAATTTTCCTCCCTTTCTAAAGCATCACTTGCAGCGTCTGACCAGCTCTCTTCTGACTCTTCAGGGGATAGACCTGGTAAAGCAAACCCAGCTTAGTAGTATCATCTTATTTTTCCTGGTTATTTTAAGTTCTCCACCTTGCAGGCCTCTGCCTTGGTCTGGTAACCAGAATGGGAAGGCAAGGAAAAACTGCTTCTGGCAGCAGACTGGGAGGAGAACATGTGCTGTCTCCTGCCTTGCAAAGTAAAACAGCGTTTCTATAAGAGTGTGAGTGTCCACAAGTCACTGCTGATCATGCTCTCTGTTGGAGTTAAAGATATTCTTCCATTTACGAAAAATAGCAAAATACCTGGCAATCCTGAATGAGTCCCACACAATCTTTTGGGGAGAGGCTGTGCAGTTTGTACTCTTCACAAATACAAGTGACCAGAGAGAAATGTGTCTTCATGTGACTCCGAGCTTTAAATCTGTCCTCTTGCTTCACCCAAGAGCTGTGATTGCAGCACAACACTTTGCTGGCAGAGCACAGCTCTGCTAAAAGCAAGCTGCTTCCTATGGGCCGTTCTGTGCAGAGAAAATCTCCTTGGAGAGCTTCTTGAAAGGTTAGTAGAAGAGATCTCCTATTAACTTCTGCTTCACAATATAAACCCATGTTACCAGCTATCCAAATGATTCCTGGGAGGCGGTGTTTCACTTCAGCAAAATTTAGGAGCAAACTGTAGCAAACTGAAATTCTTACATTAAATTGCATCTGATAAACAAGTTCTTGTATTTGACCAATTCTTGGTCAAAAAATTTATGACTGATCAAAGTCTAGATTTTCTGGCATTGATTAAAAACCAGTCTGTGCCTTTGTGCGTCAAGAAGTTCATACAAGGTTGGGATTGGTGTATGGCATCTGGAGAAGCAGCATAATTTAGCCCATTCAGCTATTTCTTTTGTAAGTATGCCTCATATTTGATAAAATGTTTTCATTGTAGCCATTGTGATGCCACAGATGTAAAAACTCGGCAAACTGCCTGGAATACTGGAATCAGATGAGAAAACCTCAGGACTTCAAATGTTTTTTATCTCTTCTGTAGACATCTCCTGTCGCATATACTCCTTGCTGCATTTCATCACGGGTTGTCAGCCTCATATGGTAAAAATGTGTAAAATCCCAGTGGAATATTAATTCCATTTTTCCCAGTGTTCAAAAATTCGGAAGAGTCTACTTCAAAATGTCCTGTATTTTGCCTGTGGTAGTTTCAAGTCCTTGCTACAGGATGCTGATGTCCCCAGTCTGAAGTGAGGAGACAGTAACCCTGCAAACAGAAGTGCTGCAGTTCCCTGCCTGTCATTAGTACATGTCAACACTTCATTAAACTGCCCAGAACCTGCAAGCATAAGACAAATGGACTTGATTCTGCAAAAGAAGCAGAAGCAAAAATAACCATTTTTCATCCTCTGTGTTTTGTGGATTAATTGGACAGACACTCAACTGATCGGGGTAAGAATCTGAATGGACAAGACAGGCAGCAGCTTAAAATTTCATATTCCTATAGCTGGAAGTTATAGGTGTCTGTGAGCCATTAGGCCTTGTAAAGGCTGAGAGATTGATGTTTCCTGGCATGGGCCATGAGATAGCCACCTCCAGACACCCTGGGAAAATCAAAAGCTATCATGAGGTCCATTAGCTGCAAAAAAAATGTAAGGTCAGGGCTGAGGCACAATGGATACAAGAGCACATGAGACATTTAAATTGGTGTTGCATCTCTTTCGTAAACAAAAATCTTCGGTTTCTGGTGGTACTTCTCTTGCTGAAAGCCATTCTGTGTCCCAGAGTGTTCATGACTTCTAAATGTAGAGGTCTGGAGCTGCTGAATTGCAATGGTGCTTATGTGTTGGGCAGAGAGATCAAGGCATCCCAAGGAAACACACCGACCTCAGAGCTGAGGAGAGAATAAAGGGGAGAGAATTGAAGCAGCAGAACAAGCACATTTATAAACGTGATTTTTAAAATGTAAAGCTAAAATAATGTTTTGTAAAAATTAATTTGTTGCAGACATTGAATATACTTTTATCAGGTTAAGGAGCAAAGGGAAATCATATGTAGGGACTGAGCTTATTTTTAGTCTATAGGAGGAAGAGAATCTAGCAAAGAGGATAGAATCATGGTGAAAGGATGCCAGATAATAGGGTGAGTGAACATAGAGGAGGAAAAGGATCATTATCATCCTGCAGTGGAAAATGAACCTCTGGGATGACAGAGGTTACTGTGTAGGATGGCTCAAAGCTTCTTTATGCTGTTCAAATTCATGAGTGACCAAAACCACAACTGGTTTGAAGTCATCCTATGTTCTCAAAGGAAATCTAAAGTAATATTTCATTAAGACACCTGGCCAGTTTTTAACTGGCTGAAAGATGACCTGTTATTCCATGTCTGTCTGATAAAACCCATTTTTTCTCCTTATCACCCTCGGTGCTTCTCTTAGGCCAACAATACCACTACTACTACTGGTGCTTTAAAACACTTAAAACCTGAAATAATCAGAGTGAAAAATACAAGACCATCGAAAATCAGGGTGGAAACTGTAGCCTAACTCTGTGACAGTTTATGGGAAAAGAAATTCTTTAATTAAAGTTAAACTAGATTTCCATGAAAATCACAGATTTATTGCAGGGGGGCAAAAACTGTTCAGAAGAATGGTAACCAGTGCAGTCTGTGACTGTGAGATCCCAAAGAGATGCAGAGCTCTTTGGTCCAGCCATGTCCCACCTCCACCCTGGGGCACAAGATGGGTATCCACCACCCCACCAAGAGTAGAAAGCTGGGTGAAGGTGCAGGATTTGCAGATATAGGTAGTTTTGCTGCCTCCTGAAAGAATAAAATCCTTTTATTTTATGTGCTCTGTCCAAAGGGCTTTGCACCATCTCATACTGTATTTCAAAATCGATTTTCTCCTGCTCTGTTTGCAGAAGTTGCAGCTCTAACACTGGAAATGTTATATACAAAGGCTGAGGAAGGAGACTCATGGCTCTAGCTCCCTGCTCAGTTTTCATGATATAGATCTTGCTGCTTCAGAAAATGGGAGCTTGTCTCCCGGTGCCTCTGGAAATTTTTTTTCTCCTGAACCTCAGTCTACTTACAGACTGGAAAAAGACCCAGTTGGGCAAGACAAGCAAATGTAGCACCAATAGCCACAAAATTACAGCAGGTATTCATGACCATCACACAGGTTTCCGAGAGGGAAAAGCTTCCCATTGCTAGAAATTATCTACCAGAATATTTTTATAAGTTTTGACGCTTTTGACAAGCGTGAGACGAACCCTAATAAATTACTTATGAACTCAGACCTATCAGAACTTATGCAGCAGCTGTCTGAGAATCTGAAAAGGAATAGCAAGCTCCTGAACAATTCCTTTAATTGAATGCAATTAAGGACTAAAAGGTATCAGATGCATGCAATCACATTCTCTCTATCTCGAAATTCATATTAACAACTCTCAGAGAGCATTTTCAAATTCACTATTTGGTGGTGCTCAATTTTTTTGTGTGTGTGCGATTTATTCCCAGGATATATCTCATTGTATCTAACCAGCAAATTCTCCTTTATTGTGTTGTTATTTATTAAAATTCTCTTCAGGGAACACAAGCCAGGCCTAGGAAATCCAAAGAGTAAGGAATTCTCTCTGTCCAGTGGAAACTACCTGAAAACTAAAAATACTTGCTCCAAAAATTTCCTGTGAGTATAAAATGCAACCCTTAAAAAACATGTTTGGACTCATTGTGTAGGTAACTTTCATATGTTAACTACATTTATTTGCTTTGTCTGACACATAGATTGGTTACCAGCTCTATCTCCAAATTATTTTGGCAAAATTAGTGCAGCACCCTTATAGAAAACATAGTTTGAACCATATTATGAGCTAAAATGTTAGAAGACCTAACAAGTAATTCCTTCCTAGCAAATAACAAAATAGAAACAAGCATCAGATATTTACCATAGAGGAAAATTATTATTTCAAAGCTTATTCTATAGAAGTATTAAGAGAATTAGACCTGTTTGATAAAATATTAAATTGAATTACTTTTCCCACAATAAAATTCATATTTCTTTTTTAAGGTGATGAAGGGTCTACCTTTGTTTGACATATTACCCCTTACAATTTCTTCAACCCACATCCCAGAAATAATTAAACTGATATTGGTCTGTGCAATGCAGAGTAAAATAAAAATAATAATTTAAGGATCAGAACATGTGTTTTGGTGAAGTCAAGCTGTCAGCACTCATTAGCAGCAGGTTGGAATCTGAAAGAACTAGAGGGTCTTTCTAAATTAAAAAAAATAACAACTACACTTCGGTGGGTGCTTCCTTGATGGGGGACTGCGTTTGTCAGCATCACACAAAGCAAAGGAGAGCAAATATTGTGCTCCTGGAAACCTTTCCTCTCTTGCTTCACTGAACATGCCAGACAGCTTGAACCCTCCACACTGGTGGGTGTGCCCAGAACATCATCCAGGCATTCCAAGTTTCCGTAGGTATATGGCAAAGGAAGGCCTGGGCTCTCTGGAACGGTGTGGCTCTTCTTTCATTCTCAGTGTTGTCGCAGAGTGTGGAAGGACAAGGGCATTCCAGGATCCCTAAGAAACGTGCCCTGTGAAGATGGGACTGTCCCATGGCTGCCAGGCTGAGGTTCCTTGAAATACTTCAGGAGCCTCTGAGATGACACTGTGGGATGCACACAGGAGACACTACCCAGTTTTTTGCAGTCCCTGCACTGTTTAAATGACTTACCGTCCTGTTAGCTCTTGTGCTAGTAGAGCTGTTCCTCTGCAGGAACTTTTAGGGAATACTGTAAATCCTTCAGTAATTTTATGGTCAAGGCAGTATAATGCAGTTATTTTGGGCTCCAGCTCACAGTGCCATATGATTACATCAGATTCTGCATTTTCATGAAAAAGAAATGGCAAGTTTCTTGCCCTTACAGAAGGCTTTAAACTTTAAAATATGAAATTGATGCAATGTCATCTGCCTGAGGGCCTGAAACAAGAGCTCTAGAGAGACTGATGCAATGTGATATGCTTGAGAGCCTGAAATGTGCTCCAAATAGTGTGAACTCCTGTATGCAACTTCATTTCATATTTATTCCTGAACCCACGGTCCCAGCAAAGCAAGTGGCAGCCATCCCTGCAAAGAGCAGTGAAAAGGTAAGAACAGATAATTGTGGCAAGCCCTGCCTACTCCCTGAATCATTGTGCCCTGCAAATTATTGTAGGCATTACAGGTTACCCTGCTGCTCTTCCTTCTTCTCTTGCAAAAAAGGGAAGTCTTTTATTTTCCACTGCTACTTGCACTGGTTAGGTACAACCAGGAGCAGAAGGCTCCTGAGTGGAGAGTCATGAAGGGCTCGTTGGCAATACTTATGGCCTCTGAATTATTTCACTCCAGCCACCACATATTGGGAACGTCATTTAATAAAAGGGTGTAATGAAAAGTAATGTTGAAAGTTCATGAATGTTGCATAGCTTGGTAAACTGTTATTTTTCTGTGTAAAGAGCCCTGGAAGTACACATGGGGATAAGGGAAAGCTGAATCTGTCAGGAAACCATGTTGAACAATTAGGCAGTTAAGGCTAGCAGCAGAAAAAAAGCCAGGACTCTGCAGAAAAGTAGAATTAATGAAAGCCATTCCTCCCTTGGAGACATAAGGTTATCAGCCTGCTTTACTCCTACTTTATATAATTGGCTCATCTCCATTTTTTAAAGTCAGTGATGTGATATAACCGAAAGCATCATCTGGCCTTTTGGTACTTGTTACTGTTTTCATCTGTTAAATCATTTAAGTGTTTTTGTAATTAATAAAGGCTTTTAAGTGGGTTTTTAAGTGTGTATGTGTGCAGTGTTCCTTTTTTGGACAAAGCTGTTGTAATTGCTCAGCTGCTAATCAGCTAATGGTGGTTGGTTTGAATATTTGTGATCTAACAATGTATTCTCAAGGAACTGAAAATATGCTTATTTCTGATCTACTAGAAGAAACCATGACATTTAACTGATTGAGGTCTCTATCCCACTGTGAACTCAGTATAACCTTGGGTACACTACTGGCTTGCAGAAAAAAGCAAACCTTAAAACAAACCAAAACCAGGGAGTTAAAAGAAAGTAGAGCAGAAGGAAGGAGTTATAGTAAAGCATCTGGAATACAAACAGAAACAGAAATATAACTATATGTGAATTCATTTCTACTTGTCCTTATTTCTCTCTCAATAGCCCCATTTATCTGGCTACATTTCTAAGGAAAAGAAGCTAAAAGAAAGAGACGTTCAGACATTATTTTTTTTTAAGTAGTAAGGGAAATAAATTGACAAACAATAGAAGCCGAAAGAATGGAGAGAGCAGCGTAGGCTACAGCCAGATTTGCTGCTGTGACTTCAGTTAGGTAAGAGGTTACTGCTGGAACTCTGCTCACCGCCTCCCCCTCAGTGTTACTGCCTCTCCAAGATCTGCAGGCGTCGCTGAACATGCGGATTTGAGCTGTGTTCTCTGACTTTAGGGAGTCACCGAATGTGTAACCCCGCCAGCAGCTCCAAAGGCAGTGCTGCTGCAGGGGCAGGAGCACCCACCCAAGGATCCACCCTTGGGTGGCAGTAACCCCAATAACCCAGCTCGGCTGCCAGGACAGCACTTCTGACCAGCTGCACGGGTGTCACTCCAAACCCACCAGATTTTTACTACTGTAACAAGAGCAGAGTGTGACGCATAAAAGCTGCAAACAGAATGGGAGCGAAAGTGCATCAGTTTGGAGGAATAGGAAATGAAGGAGAAAAAGTTAAGAGAAAAAAAAATGAGATGAGACAGAATCTGGCTCAGATGTATAAACCATCTGTAGTGTGTATCAGTGTAGCAACAAAGATCACAGAAGCACAGAATCACAGAATATGCTGAGTTGGAAGGGACCCATCAGGATCATTGAGTCCAACTCTTGGTCCTGCACAGATTTGTCCAAACACTTCTTGAACTCTCCCAGGCTTGGTGCTGTGACCACTGCCCTGGGGAGCCTGTTCCAGTGCCCAACCACCCTCTGGGTGAAAAACCTTTTCCTGGTATCCAACCTAACCCTCCCCTGACACAAGTTCAGGCCTCGGGTTCTGTCGCTGGTCACCACAGAGGAGAGATCTACAGCAGTACAGGCTTCAAGGCCACATAGGAGATGAAGAGACTACAAGATGCAGTGGTTTGTTTGTAACCAAGACCTGTTCCAGGGGTTCAAAAGGTTCCAGACTTCCAGAGGAGTCTCTGGCACTGGTCTGTGCTGCACAGGTTGCTAGGGAGTCTCCATGTACAACCCAGGTTTAGAGAGGCTCTTTTTTTGACCTTTAAAGCTGTAAGAAACACTCCTTTTCCAGATCAATATTTCCACTCTAAGATGCAGGGTGATTCTGCAAAGCAATCCTGGCTTTTTTCTGCCTGAGTATGGATCTCACAATTTTGTTAATTAACCATGAAATCCCTCAGTTCGCCTCGCACAGAGGAGTGTGAATGGAGGTGTTGGGGTGAGACACTGAGAGATCACTTGAGGCACTGAGAGATCACTTCCAGTTGTGATGCGCTCAGCGATACCTGTTTCAGTGGGAAAAACAACTGCTGAGTGTTCTCTCAAGAGCCAGTTGAAATGTGGGAGGGTGCTTAGCATTGAGCCAGTCCTCAGCACAGTAATCCTGTAAATCCAAATAAGTTAAGGGAATAAAGAGCTTTTTTTCATGACTTGAGAGCCCCCTGTGGCTGCAGATTTGGCAGCAGCATCTGACTTCATGTTCCAGAAATCCCACAAAAAATCTTTATGGTGGAAAAGCGAGGCACATTAGATCCCTAAGCCTTTAACACGTATTTCTCATCATAAGCCCTAGGGGTTTTTGTCCTTTTTTTGCAGGCTTGTGGATTAGTTTTGAATGCCTTACATAAAGACTAGCTTAGTCGTCCATATTATTGTGCCCTCAATGCACACTTGCCTTTATCTCCTACAGGCAGTATTGGCACCCCTTAGGCAGTCAAAGTATTTCATGTTGTGGGTTGGCTTTTACACCAAGAGGGAAGGGGTCTTGTGCCAGCCCAGTTCCTTTCTGCTGGAGTTACTCCTTGTAATTTATTAAGAATTAGTACTTTTCAAATTGGCTTCCACAGTTATGAGCCTTTCCAGCACAGCACAGCTTTGAGATGTCATTTGGACTGGGCTGGTGACTCAGACAGGAGTATGTCTTTGCTAATTCACAGTTTATTCTGTATTTTAAAAAGCTCCACAGAAGGGGCTGTCACTGTCTCTGAGAAGAGATTTCTGAGAAGTGACTACTCGCTGTCATTTCATGACTTTCACACACAAGTAAAAAGCGTGTTCTCACCTCTATAAAATAAAGGTAACATGAGAAAACTTTAGACTGTGCTCAGGGAACCTGTGAAGATGAGCAACCACTATTCTCCCCACTTTTAAAATCCCTTTTGTCTGGTACTGAGGTTGTCACTGGGGTGACAGCTCTACTGAGCTACTTTTGGTACTGTAGGGATTGACCAGCCCAGACTCTGCTGCAAATGTGGGATACAAGGACAGAACATCGTTCTGTCTGGGTCCAGCTGCAGGCACCACCCAGACCAAATGCTGTGCCTCCAGCAGCAGCAAAAGGAGAGACCTGAGAGGAAAGTACCTGAGCCTGGGCACTTTCTGCAGCACATTCTCTCAGCATTCACAGCTGTTGGGCTGGAGGTTGTCCTGCTTTCAGTTAGGACAGAGTTAACTTCTTCTCAGTGATGGTACAGGGCTGTGTTTTGGAATCAGAAGGAGAATAAAGATGATAACGCACTGATGTTTTGGGTTTTGCTAAGTTATGTTTATCCTAAGTCAAGGATTTTTTTTTTTTTTTCATGCTCTGCCAGGGAGGAGGTATGGAAAAGAAAAAACCTGTGAGGGAGGACAGCCAGGATAGGTGACCTAGACTGGCCAAAGGGATATTCCACACCACAGAACATCATGCCCAGTATATAAACTGGGGGAGTTACCCAGAAGAGGGGACAATCTGAGTTCAGGAATGGGATCTGGCAGCAGTCAGTGGCTGGTGGGCAGTTGTAGTGTGCATCATTTTTTGGGTTTTTTCCCTTCCTTTTTAAAAATCGTTATTATTTACTATTTTTATTATATTTTACTTTGTTTTCAATTATTAAACTGTTCTTGTATCAGCCTACAAGTATTACATTCAAGCTCAGACCTTGCTATGTACATCTTTCACCTCTTTTAAAGCCATCTCCTACTAGTTTCAATTAGTGTCCCTCAGCCCCACGTTGCACAACTTGGTGAACAACAGTTGTCCATCCAGCTTAGAGTGACTTTGTAAATTTCAGCTACACCCTACTCCTCCTTCTCCTCTCTGCACCAAACAGCCTCAGTCTCTTTGGTCTTTCCATGCAAGGCAGTGGCTCCATCCTTTGAAAATCTCCTTGCTGTGTGCCCAGTGTCTCTCTGCCCACGCTGAGGTGCTGGGACCTGATCTGCCAGCAGGCAGAGCAGAAGCTGTGGGTTTGCCCTGCTCCTTTGTGAAGGCACCAAGGTGCCATCTGTTCCGCTTCCAGGACCCTTTCTGCTGCTGTTTTGTTGTTTTTCTGGCTGTTGCTGTGCTCTGAGCCAAGGATTTCAGTGAGCTGCCAGTAGTGGCTGCGGGAGCCCTTTCCCAAGGGCTCGAACTGCCTCTTTGGAGCTCAGTTTTATGTGAGAGTGACTTACATATACTAAATATACTTCTGACTGCACTGAAGCATATCTGACACCTTTTTGACCTTCATCATCTGCCACCTTTTCGACCTTCATGATCAGTGCCTTGTTTGACTGCTAATCCCCATAAACTTGGGGATATTCGTTCCACCAAACTCCCCAGGTTAAGGACGAAGATGTTGAATAAAGCCTGCCTCACATCCAGTTTCTGAGAGAACTACTCTTGACCCTTCTCTGCCCTGAAAATGACAGTTTTGCCTTTCCTTTTGCTTCTTATCCCATAATCAGACTTCAAACCATAAAAACATCTCTCCTCCAATCCCATGGAAACCTATTTTCTTTAATAGCTTTTCATGAGGAGTCTTGTCAAAGGCTTTTTGAAAACCCAGGCGTATCATATCTACTAACAATCTTTCCTGTAATTCACAAAATCCTCCTTGTCCTTTTAAGTCATCAGCACATGGGGTTACCACAGGAGAACTAAGCCCACTTGTCATTTGGTTTCAGAATTACAAGCACCTTTAAGTTGTATGCTCTTATTTCTCAGTTCTGCTCTGCAAGGAATAGTCCAGGTTCCCCTCCCACGTGATGCACCTGCCAGCAGGTGAGTGATGGAGCCTCATTTGTATATTGGCAGCTCAGAGATTTTCTAAAATGAGACAAAGAAACAAATATATTCTTTATTTAAATAAAGAAGTGGAACTAATACATGGGGTTTAAGGGGTGATTATTTAAAGTCTACTCAAAAGAAAAGTCTGGGGTTTCATCTTGATCAAAAGAGAAAGTAACAATGATTTTAGGTCAAACTAAATAGTTTTGAAATCAAATACTATTATTTTGTTAGATTTTAATATACTTTCATGCCATCTTAAATAGTTAACTTGAAGGCTAAACATTATTTTAAAGTGAAAAAGTAGAACACCTCATTATAATACATTTTATTAAATCACACTTTTTAAAATTTCAGGGTGTTTTCTATATTTGTTGGCTGAAGCTTACTGGCGAAATGCTGGTCTGGATTTACAAATAATTCCAGTTGATCCAAAAATGCATTATCAGCAAATGAAATTTTTGTATGAAAAATTTCAGCGAACTTTATATACAAATCTCCCCACCTGTAATCCCAAACAAAATTCCGTGTATTGCAGTATCATGTTTCCTGACTGAATATCAAACTACAACGTTGTAATTCATGCACAGAGAAGTCTAGTTTGAAAGTAATTCACACTTCTTCCTCTCTAAACTGCATAAAGTCAGACTTTCAAACCACTCCTCTCACACGCTCACTGACATCTTGCTCATGTTGTTTCCATGCTACAAAACTGAACTAAGCTGGTGATTTGACGCTCAGAGGGCTGGAGCATCTCTCCTGTGGACACAGTAGGAGAGAGCTGGGGCTGTTCAGCCTGGAGAAGAGAAGCTCAGGGGAGACCTTAGAGCACCCTCCGGTACGTAACGGGGGCTACGAGAGGGCTGGAGAGGGACTCTTCACAAGGGCCTGCAGTGACAGGACAAGGGCAATGGCTTCAAACTGACAGAGGGTTTTAGATTAGGTTTTAGGAGAAATTCTTCACTGTGAGGGTGGTGAGGCACTGGCACAGGTTGCCCACAGAAGCTGTGGATGCCCCATACCTGTAAGTGTTCAAGGCCAGGTTGGATGGGGCTCTGAGCAACCCGGTCTAGTGAAAGGTGTCCCTGTCTGTGGCAGGGAGGTTGGAACGGGGTGATCTTTAAGGTCCCTTCCAATGCAAACCACTCTATCATTCTATGGATTTGCCATAATTCATTTTTAGATGTCACTTGTCTTAAAAGCAGAGTTGTTTTGTGCCATAACTGTTTTCCTGTCCTTAAATCTGAAAATCCCTGGAGCGTCGCCTCTGAATATGCCTCGCATTACACCTAAATTTTGAAAACTTTTACTTATAACATCTTAGAAATCCAAATTACAAGAAGTTATCATCGATACTCAAATCAAAAAGTCAATCAGAAAGAGGGATTTGCACAGGGAATAAGTGTGGTATGAAATCACTATCAACTATGTATGAATCACTCTTTCAGAAGACAAATGCAGGTACTTAGTGATCTAACCACATGCCTAAGGGAAATTTACATGCCAGTGATGTACTCTCCAGAATTTAATAATGCATATGCATCATTAATGTGCTACTTAGCAAACCTAGGGAATATAATTTATCAGTCAGGCAGAATTTCTCTTAGCTTCATTTTTTTCCTGTTATCTCACACTACAATTCAAAATGAACAATCATCTAGCTTTTACTTAATAAAAATTCATTTAAAAACATTTTTAGTGTTGGTAGGGGAGCTCTTGTTTATCACACAGCAATTTGGAGGTATACTGAACAGTACAGATATTAACTGGCCTACCTTTTACCAACAGCAATAAGACTAGGGAAAGTGGGGACAAAAAGCTAAGGGTGTCAAAACGTGTAAGCAGGGGAAAAAAGACAATTTCAGCATGGCAAAAATGAAAAACACTTAGAAGAATTCAATACTGACTGTGCTTACTGGCAGCATTTGAAAATACCACAACAGGGATACCCCCTTGCAAACTTCTTTACAGTACTATGTAAACTTGGACTTTTCCTAAAAAAGATTACAAAAATCTGCAATATTATTGTTCTGGTTTGAGTTCTTTTTTTTTTCAGCAAAACTCTGGAAGAGGGGGAATATTGAACAATCAGGCTAACCAGTAGTCTCAATGTGCACAATTTATAATATTGTGTGAAGGACCTCAAAATTTTTTATATTTTTGGATTCTTAAATGTCTTTAGAAGTCCAGCTCTTGGATACTAANNNNCCTTGGAAAAAAAAAAAAAAAAAAAAAGAAAAATTACTGAGAGACACTGTACTTACATTATCAGTCAGGGATGGTGATGGTGTGGCTCCCTCTACTGCAGTATCCTGGATGGTGTTGCTGCTCCCTGCCGGGGTTCCTGGCTTAGCTACGAGAGAATACAAGCAGTCCTTTTAAATAAAAACAAACTGACCGAAGATTACACCAACAGATTTGGTTCACTCAGAAGCAGCTTTATGACTCCCTGGAGTAAGTCACAAAGACATACCTCATTTCAGGCAGCAGGGCTGGCAGGAAGACAAAGACACTCCACTTAAAGGAGATTCAGGTGCAGCTGGAGCCTTGTAGCTCCTTTTAAGGCAGGGAGGTCCCTTAAGGAGAGATGGGTTATTCCTCCAGAACCATGTCTTAGGATTCCTTTCCCTCCTGCTTCCATTCTTCTCTTTTTTCCACTACTTTTCTTTTTCTCTCCTATGCCCTGATTCTTCTTGTCTCATTTTGTGTGTGTTGGATTTTTTTTTTTCTCCACCTATTGTTTTGGGTCTATTCTATTCTCCCTTTTTGATCTTTTTGTCTCACCACCTTCTTTATATGGCAAAATGCTTGAAAAGGAGTTGTTGTTTTTTCTGACAGTAGCATTGAGCATTGCCACAAAAATCCCTAAAGTGGAGAAAAATGCACTGGCAGCCCAACAAGAAACTGGTTCAGCATCCTGATGCTGCGTTATTGCAGAGCACCAATACCCTAAAAATTAAGCATTAACCACATTCTTCCACCCACACAACCACGAGGGGAAGGTTGCTGGGGCAGAACTGTGCTTCTACACGCGTCCCATCTCACTGTGGTGTGACATCAGTGGCATCTGATGTCACATCCCTGTCCTACACAAAGCTGGGCTGCTCTCAATCAGCCAGGTGGAAGCAAGAGACTGAGGACTGGAGGCTGTATTTAGAACTGATGTGAGAAATGATTGAATGGCAATTGGCACTTTTTAAAAGCAGACCTGCTTGAAACCAAGCAGTAAATTCACACCTGCTTTGCAGGCACCTGGAATGACTGTACTGCTCGTGCAGCAGGTCACAGCGTGGTCTCTCTGCAGCAGAGTACGGCTGTGGAAGTGCTGGTGCTTTGATCTTGGCACTACCAGTGAACATCTGCGATTTGAGCTCGCGTCTGACTGTGTGGTGGAAATAACTGGCGGCGGAGTTTCCACGTGATCCCCTCCATCTGAAGCAGGTGCAGAAGGTGACAACCACCCAGCTGGTGGATGGCTGTGAGCACTGAGCGCTTGTGCCCTTCCCAGCACTCCAGGCAGGTCCATTAGGAGATGTACAGCTGCCCCCTTAGGCTCTCCCTGCCTGCAGGGGCTTTCCACAGCTCGGCGGAGAGTTAATGGAAACAGACTCCATCCACTCCTGGAAGGGAGATCCCTTTTTGGGAAACAGAACTTTCTGAAGTTAACGCCACGCGTCTGTGTGTACAGACACCAACCCATACCCATGGGCACACGCAGTAGGTGCACTCCAGGAGGGTGCAGGGCTGTCCTGTTGTGCACTGCCAGCTGCACAGTTGCAAGTCTCAGGGTTTTTTTTTTTTTTTTCCCATGAAATTCACACCAGATGACACCGGGAAACCCCGGTTTTAAAATCCCCAGGATTACACGAGAATTTATTCGGAAGGAAGGCAAGTTCTTAACTTTCATTCTTCCAGGGAAATATTGAAAATTAGACCACTCAGAGCCTTGGATTGAAAAATCACCAGGCAAATTTAAAAGTTCATTATATTTTAAAAACTTGTTATTTTTTAATGCCCAGAGTTGGCAATATAACATAAGTCTGCTGTCAGCTCACAGATTTTACTTAAATTAGATACTAAAGGACTTCAGCAGTCCTTAAAAAAAAATATGAGGCCATCTGTTACCAGAGTTTCTTCTAAAATTACAAATCTCTGTTGCAAGTGCTGCCCAGCTGTAATTGGCTGCGAGGTAAGCAAGCCATCACCTGAGGACAGAGAAAAAGACAGTAAACAAAAACTTTATCCAGAAAATTAACAGATTTTACTGCATCTATTTAGCCATTTTTCCAACATAAAACACTTCCAACTAGTGAAATGCATTTTCCTCTTGAAGAAAAACAGATACATAAAAATATATGCGTTAAAAAGTACCAATTCAATGAGCTCGTTTAGCTGTGAAGCAGGATTTTCTCTAGGAGACCCTGTGTTAAGATTTAAGGAAGAATGTAGGAGGAGATAGCAGATGCTCCGAGACAAGTGAAAATTATTTAGGTGTACTTCTATTAATACAAAACCTGCACTGTATTATTACTATGTACACAGGATGTTCAAGACACGTGGTAACAGACAAGTCAAGCAGTGACGTGGGAGTCTTCCGGCTGAAGTTGCCTTCCTGAAACTAGGAAGAGAGGAGAATGTGTCAAACAGAAGACCATTAAATGTGAAAAAAAAAAAAAAACAACCAGTAATGAAAAGGAAGTGTGTAAAAATGAGGCCTTGTTTCCTGCTAACCCTGTGGAAAACTCAAATTTAGTGATAGAGATTATACCTTAAATTAGGTGTGAATGAATGTCACAGCTTTAAGCTTTAACCTCTGAAGTTCAGGCACCACTGACAGCAGCAGACTTGCCATTCAACCAGTGTAAGCTCCCAACCACTCTGTCCAATTTGTGAAAAGGAGAAATATAGATATTTGCTGTCTGGCACAGGCACATGAACTCCCATTTCTGATGAAAATCACAGTTCACAGCTTGTAGAGCCCCACAGACAAGACACTTATCATTCATGGCTGCAGCAGTTCTGTTCACAGATGGATAATTATCCCACTACAACTCAGCAAAAATATCTAAACCCCTGCAATTTATTCAGAACTATAAACTTTGTATATTTTTGATACCTGTGTTATACATACAATGAACAGAGGTGCTGCCCATCACTTTTTAACACCCAGCAGTGTTTTGCCATAAGAGTTAGTTGGAGCTGGTTCTGCCAAGCAATGTAGGAAGCCCGTAGGAACTATGGGGACTATTCCTTGGATAAGGAAAAGTGCCAGCAGGGTCGTCCAGTATTTGAGGGGGAGAGCAGCCTGTGGGGGTCTGGATCACGCCAAGGGGCTGCCTGGATGTCAGCCTCAAGGTGAGCATGTGAGGACTGGCTGCACACCCTTCCCAAAACTTCATGTAGCAGGCTACCTGTTCTGTCCTGGCAAAAAGCCTTACACGTGTCTCCTCCAAATTCTCCACAGGAAAACAGACAAGAAAATACTGCAGTCATCCTAAAAATGAAGCTTCAAGTAAGGTTTTTGCTCGGCGCAGACCACCAGGACTGCGACTGTCAGTGCAGAACTGAAGAGTTCCATGGTAATACAATTGTCACTGGATCATGACTGGATTGCTGGCTTTAGCAGGCAGTTAAAGGAAGGCGTGGAGAAGGACAGCTTTTTATATTAGCTTATTTTAAATACCAATCAATCTTTGGGTTTTTAAATTAAAATAGAAACTTGCATGAGAAAGAAAATTTTTAGAGCTGACCTATGGAAAGGATTAGTGTATTTGGCACTGTCTCAAATTTGTCCTTACCTGAAATAAATTCCATTTTAAATACCCTGCCTCTCCAAGGTGTGGATGCCAGCTGCACAAATAGATCTAACAATTCTGTACTGTAGGAAAATTGTCCCTGTGTCACTCCTTGCCGCACTGATTCCCCAGACTGCTTAATTGCCACATCAGGAAAGAGCTGCCATCCAGGCACACCTCATGTATTTTTATTTTCTTTTTACGACTACAGTAGGAGATTATGAAACTGATTGCAGGTTATAATATAACTTACTATGTACCAAAACAATTATACTAGCAACTGTTTTCAATAACAATTATTGGGGACCCACTAGAAGACCAGTACCAGCTGTATTATTTGATGTTTTGAGTATATTTTTCCAAACATTAAAGCAGTATTAAAAAATAATGAACCAGAGTTTATATTCAAATGTGGTTGTATTTTTCTGCAGGTTTGCTGCTGTTTCTGTTCAGTTATGGTGGTCAAAACTTTGTGAAAAGTAGGAGGGGAATGAGGACAGATTGATAACCACCTACAGATCAACACCTTACGGCATAACATTGTCCTCATGTCTGTGAACAGCAGCTTGGTGGAGAATATATAATATTAGCACCCTGCATGGCTTCCTTCTCAACGAGAAAGAAAATAAAAACAGCACCAAATGGAGATCTTGGCAAGGACTGGAGAAGCCTGGAGAGAAAAGGAAGAATTACAGGAAAAATAAAATAATGGGAAACTGTATCTGTAGTATGTGAAGAGAGATGTGGTGTATGCAGCAAAAAAAAAAGGAGATAACCACAGAGAGGGTCCTGAGCTTGTGAGGGGTGGCAAAAACGGTGTGGACAGGAACAAGTGAGGTGACACACAGAGCATTGCCATGCACAGGGAGAAGAACAGGTGGGTGCAGAGTGTCTTTCCCATCTTGGGAATGAGCAAGATGAAAGCCCTGGTAAGTCCATGGCGAGCTCTCAGCCTCTGCATTTCCCCTGGTTTATGTTTGACCAGACATACCAGGGAGGGATCCCTGCTCTACCTTGGGCCAAGCACGACTTGTTTCAAGGAGAAGTCATTAGTGCCACCTCAGAGATCTCAAGCCCTGCCTCTGTGGAAGATTCATGTTATGTGGCTCCCAAGCCCATCTGCTGAAAGATAGAGTGGTAGTGAAAACCAAGTTGCATTAAAGTAGTAGCGTTATAAAACTGAGGCATCTTACAGTGTGAACTGCCAGGTTAGAGAAATGTGTATTGGACCAGCTCCTTGGTGCACCTACAAGCACACAGGCAGTGAATTTCATGAAAGCAAACTCTTATTAAGCATTTGAAATCATGTTGTGAATCTCTCTGCCCTTCTGCCCTCTGTGCTGCTTTACAAGCACCAACCTGGCCATTATGGGGAAAATTCATTTCTAGACTCACTTCAATCAGTAAGCTCTCGACCGTCACAAACTCAGTGCACGCATGCTTAAAAATAAATATACATAAATACAAAGCTGCTAACGAAACAGAAACTTCAGAAAAGAGACCTCTCAGAGCATCTGCACAAAGAAGTCTCCAAAAAAGGGCTCAGAGTAGTAGTTCTAATGAGTTATTAATTTCCACTAGGATGACTGGTTACCATTTCCTTCTAAAAGCATACTCATTCAGCCAAGGCTTGTAGTTAAGCTCTCTCTCTTGCTAGGCAAACCAGTTACCAGCTGAGGTCTGAGTCAGAGGATGGATCTAGTGTGGACAGGGCTCACCGGGCACAACACTCCCCCAGCGTGAAACTCAGAGCATCGTGTGACAGCAGAACAGGCCACCTCTCCCCGCATCACCTCACCCTTGTCCCAGCCTGCACCCGCATCAGAAAAACAACTTTTGGAAGATATCTCCAGATTTAGTGCCAAAGTCACTTGGCAATAGATCAGCTCCACATAAGGAACAAAGTTATAGCTTTTAAAAGGAAATAAAGAAGCCTCTTCTTTTTTTCTGCCGCATTTTAATTAGTAGGAACCAATCTTCCTTCAGGTCTCCAAGCAGTATCTGGCAGAGATGCAGGACTGAAACATTTAATGTGACCATACCAGTTCTTCATCACCAGGCTACTTCTCAGTTGCCTCTCTCACCCATCACCAAGGCTGACAGGCGACAACTCTGAAGAAAGAGGACATCAGTAAAGCAATATACAAATAATTTCTTTTTGCAACACCGATTTACTGATTCAGTGCTGGGAAAAAGCTTGGAACTTGCTTAACCCTACCCATCCAGCTCAAATTTATATCCCCTGCCCTGACAGCCGCAAGTATCTCATGGTACTTAATTAACAGACCATTGCCATGATCTGTCTTTGCAAACCTTTAAATTAAAATTCTTTTGTTCTCCACAAGAGATCATCTGATTTGAACAGGGACTGACTCAGGGAAATTCAATGCCATATGCTATACAGGTCAGGGTGTTTGATTACAGTTGTTTTTTTCTCTGGATTTGCAAGTTATTTTTTCTTTGGAAATTGAAACTATCAAACTGTATCAGTGAGAAATCCACAAGTGTTCATACTATTAATAGAAGCACAATAAAACAGAAGGCAGGAAACAGGATAACTGTGGGTGGCTACTACACTTTCAAATAGCAGGAGCATCTTGAACCCAACAAAATCAGCAGATGAATGTTCCTGTTCTGTGGGAGCAGGATGGAATCATGGAGAAGAGTTTGATCATCTTCAGCCCTGGCCCATTTTTATTTTGATTCCTGCTTTTTTTTTTTCCTGTTTCTTTTTAGGAGATTCTATTATTATGCACAGACCAGAACTGTCTGCTGTTCTAGTTGTGAATTAGTTTCATAGGTTATGTTTAGACTCTTCTTGATTTTTGAACTCCTGTTTCTGGTAGTTCTGCTGCATGCTATTCCGGCAGCTCTCATCTCACTTCAGATCTGCATCTAAGAGAAGGCACAATATAAGCAAAACATCCTAAAATGTCACTTATTCAGAAATGTTACAGTTCCATCTCTTCTTCTTGCTGCTTTTTCCATATCTTCTTTTTGCTGCTTTGTCACGTAAGTAAAACTGTAAAAAGGTTTTAGTCATCCATTGACATTAAAGGGACCCTAAATAAAAATGCAGTTCTCGTTTCATTTCTCACTGCTGTACAAGCTCTTCTAAAACTAGTACAAGGAACCTACATGTCTGCAGACATGCAAAAAAGCAACCAGAGAGGAAATTAATCATCTTCTCCTACTAAAATAAAGGTGGTTTTTCAGCCCAGCTACAGGACAGTGAGCTACTGTATGAACAGTCTCTGATTTACGTATGCTGGATGCTGACAAGTGGTAAACATAGTGCTGGGGAAAAATGCCCTTTAAACTCAGTTTAAAAACACCCTTTAATTTTTCCTGGCCTGCACAAAATGAGTGTATTAGAATATGTGATTTTTACCAGCCTACCAGAACGATTATACTAAGGTCAGAATGACCTCAGTACTCATAAAGATTTTGTCATGGTCGTAATTTTTCTTAAAACTTAAAATTTTCACAGGTTGCCTTATTTGCAGCATTCATGTCATGCTTAAATTCTCCTTTGGGGCAACTTCTGAGGAAGGTCAACATTGCCTTCAGTCCTGTCTATATCAGCATGATGAAACTATTTCTGTCAATTGTTCCACCTCACAGTCTAAGGTTGGCCTGGCAGCCTCTGTCACCAAGGTAAGGCCTGTAAAGCACTCAGGTTACCTCTGATCACCTCACCTCTGTGGAGACAAAAGCAGCTCAAGTCAGCCGCAGAGAAAGGACACACATTAATCAAAGGAAGTGGTGGACTCCTCTTCCCACTGCCCATAATCTGTTTGCATGCCAGAGTTCATTTCATGCCAGAGTTATTTCAATTTTTTTTTATAGTTACTCGATGTTTGCAGCAGCCCTATAAAACCACTTAAATCCCACAATCTTCATCCACAGTCATGTCTTGTTCCAAAAATGAATATAAAAGATACTAAAAAAAATTCAGAGAATGTGTTTCTGATAAAGGAGAAAAGTGAAAGTTGTTACATTTATCACAGTGGGACAACTGAAGAATATTGGGTTGATAAAATCCTAACAGCTTTGTTCAAAATGAGAAAATTCTACCTATAACAGCTAGGCCTGAGTTGTTTTCTCTCACTTAGAGCTTCCTGTTAGCTCTGGAAGCAAATTTGTCACTCAGCATAGCAGACACATAGAGAGGGGTAGTGCACATAGCTGGTGCTTCAAACACACACCAAAGTGAAATTTCCTGGACTGCTCTTGACATTAACCCTCACAGATACACTCTCTTAGCAAATTTTGTCTGAAGAGCTTTCCAAAGTTTGATATCAAGAATTTTTTTGCCTTGAGGACCCAGCCCCTGCCTGAGTGATGCTCCCTGCAGCTGTGCCCGTCTGCAGCCCTTCCTCCTAGACTGACCCTGGATCTGATCCACCCCCTCGCCTTGTCTGGGGCTGTTGTGGTGCTCAGCACCCTGCTCTGCCCACACAGCTCAGTGCCCATGTGGAAACCAGGAATGAGTGGTGTCCCTCAGACTGGGACCAGTGGTGTTTGATACCTTCATCAATGACATAGACAGTGAGATCAAGTGCAGCAGCAGCAAATCTGCAGATGACACCAAGCCAAGTGGTGCAGCTGATGATGTGCCTGAGGGACAGTGACATCCAGGGGGACCTGGACAGGCTTGAGGCCCATGAGAGTCACACNAGACACATAGAGAGGGGTAGTGCACATAGCTGGTGCTTCAAACACACACCAGAGTGAAATTTCCTGGACTGCTCTTGACATTAACCCTCACAGATACACTCTCTTAGCAAATTTTGTCTGAAGAGCTTTCCAAAGTTTGATATCAAGAATTTTTTTGCCTTGAGGACCCAGCCCCTGCCTGAGTGATGCTCCCTGCAGCTGTGCCCGTCTGCAGCCCTTCCTCCTAGACTGACCCTGGATCTGATCCACCCCCTCGCCTTGTCTGGGGCTGTTGTGGTGCTCAGCACCCTGCTCTGCCCACACAGCTCAGTGCCCATGTGGAAACCAGGAATGAGTGGTGTCCCTCAGACTGGGACCAGTGGTGTTTGATACCTTCATCAATGACATAGACAGTGAGGTCAAGTGCAGCAGCAGCAAATCTGCAGATGACACCAAGCCAAGTGGTGCAGCTGATGATGTGCCTGAGGGACAGTGACATCCAGGGGGACCTGGACAGGCTTGAGGCCCATGAGAGTCACACGAAGTTCAACAAGACCAAGTGCAAGGTCCTGCACATGGTTGAGGGCAACCCCCAGTCCCAGTACAGGCTGGGGGATGAAGGGGTTGAGAGCAGCCCTGCCATGAAGGACCTGGGGATACAGGTGGATGGAAAATTAGATATGACCCGTCTGTGTGTGCTCGTAGCCTGGAAACCCAACCTGCATTAGAAGTGTGGCCAGCAGGTTGAGGTGATTCTTCTCCTCTGCTCTGCTCTGCTGAGGCCCCACCTAGAGTGCTGCATCCAGCTCTGGGGTTGTCAGCACGAGAAAGAGAGGGACCTGTTGGAGTAAGTCCAAAGGATGAAAATATTCACAGGGCCAGAGCACCTCTCCTGTGAGAAAAGGCTGAGAGAATTGGGGTTGTTGCGCTTGGAGAAGGATTCAGGGAAACCTTATTGTGTTCTTTTCATACTTCAAGGACTTGAAAGATAGGGAAAGACTTTTTACTTGGGCCTGCAGTGACAGGACAACAGTTTTAAACTGAAAGAGGGTACATTTAGATTGGACATAAGGAAGAATTTTTTTTACCACAGAGGTGATGAGACACTGCAACAGACTTCCCTGAGAAGTTATGGATGATCCATCCCTGGAAGTGAGCAAGGTTGGATGGGCCTTTGAGTGACCTGGTCTAGCGGGAGGTGTCCCTGCTCATGGCAGCGACTTGGAAGTGAGTGATCTTCAAAGGTCCCTTCCAGCCCACGTTATTCTGTGATTCAGATGCTGGGGGTCTGTTTCATGGTCAGCAAAGGCTCTGCCTGTGCCTGCCGCTGAGCCTTGCTCCTGCTGCTCCCTAAACCTCACCAATTTGCTCTAGACTGTACCTGGCAACTTCAAGAGCAAGACCCTCACCTGAGGAATGACTTTTCCTTCCTGTAAAATGTATCTTCCAAAGAATATTGAGAGATAGCAAACAATACAGAAGATAAACAACCAAGCACCTGGCCTCAAGTGCACTTTGCTTTTCTGTCGTAATTATTGTTTTAAGTATCCTGCTTGCTATACATGATTTCATTTTTTTAGAGAAAGACCTCAAAATTACCTTGTTAGCATTTTCCTTATTCCAGCAACTAACAATATAGACATGAATTATTCTAAACTCTGGATGAAAGCCCATGTATAGCAGAGGGTCACTATATAATATAGAAAAGCTAGGTATAGCCAAAGTTCTTTCAGTTTCAAAAATTTTGAGGTGTTATCTTGAAAAAAAGACAAATCCTTGCCATTTCCAGAGTTTCTAGAATGGAAAATGTTCAGAACCACTTAGGGAGCTAAAAAGCTTGGTTGAGGGCTGTGTGGGAGTATTTGCGTATGCATTGTCAGGGGGAGAGAGAGGAAAAGAATTATGAAAAAGACAGCATTTTTTGGTGTTCAGATGAGTTGGGTGTAAAGTCTGCACTACAGCCACTTGATGATTCCTGATGGCTTTCTCTTCAAAAATAGGAAATTTAACAAAAGGGAGGAGGACAGACTTGTTTGTAGAGTTTTCAGTAATAACACCTTTTGTAGCCTCCTATCAAACAACTTCAGACTTTCACGTTTTAATTTTTCTATAACCTACCCTGTTGAGATGGGTCGAAAAATGAGTAAAATGATGAATTTTACTAGGGAGAAGATGAAGACCCTGTCTTAAAACCCCCCTCAGCCTGAGTTAGTGTGAATGGCTCTACAAGGCACGTGTGTGGATGGTGAATTTGGCACCAGGAACAAGCAGGCTGAAGAGAGGGGACGTGTGTGCCAAGCGGTAGTCTCCGAGTGTCTGCCAAGAGCTGATAAGCTCCAGAGACTTCACAGTCCTGCTGAATCCACAAAAACTGATAAACTGAGCACAGACACTCTGCCAAATCTGTCCAAATCCACTGGCATCAGCCATGGGCATTGTACAACCCAGGCGACATCCATGAAGGCTGTTATATGCAAAACTACAAGGTTGTCCCTCTTGCTCTCTCTCTCTTGCTCTCTCTCTTGCTCTGTGTCTGGATATGAATATGTAAAGTACACACACACACACATATATAAATGACGAAACAAAATGATCTGGGGGGACTTCCTGAACACCCTGACACACCTACACACACCTCTGCTCTAAGTAACCAGCTGGGTTGGTCTCCCAACTCCTGCTCCACCCGTCAGTGCAGACGTTTGTGAACTGCATGAGGGAACAAACGAATGCAGTGTGCAATGAGTCCCTTGCTATTAATAAAAGCATAACAAAAGCTATCTAATAAATGCTGTTATCTGCTTCCCCCAGCCCGATCCCTGAGAAAAGGGGATATGCAACAACCCAGTATTGCAAAGCTTTATTTCTACATTTTTGTGGATATCAAACTGTGGAGCTACCCCACCTTGGGGATGACATCTGATGTTGGATCCAGACTTTCTAAATGACAGACTTAGGTGCACTTCCAGTGTGGCATTTCCTAAGTGGCTGTCACCAAAAACGGAGGCATGCCCAGACAGACACAGGGACACCCCAGATCTGGAGAGCTGGAATGGGACAAACTAAAAAGGTGCCAGGCCCCTCACCCAAGTTTCTGGACCACGTGGTTCATAAATTCAAAGGATCACAGTTTCTTTTTGAGACATCCACAGTGTTGCCAAATCAGTAACCTGTCCGTCCCTCTTCTAGCAGAGTCACCAGGACTGACTCCTGCTTCTCCCAGCCTGAAGAAACCCCAGGGCTACCAAACTCAATCCAAACAATAAAATGACTTTTGTGCCACTGATATCATGTTGGCTCAGGAGGCCATCAAATTCAGATGACCCTTCTTGTTTTCCTGTATCTCCATTCCTCGAGTGAACAGACAACAGTCATCTCCAGGGAGAATCTACCAGGAGTCTGTTGGAAACAGGCTTCGTTTTCAAAGACTGGGCCTTCTCTCGGCATTCTCCCAAGTTTTTCCCCTTCCTGCCTCAGCCCATCTCCCTGCTTCTATCTGCCAGATAGATGATCACTGTAATTTTCCAGACAAATTTAAATTGTGTTGCCTATTTACAGCAAAAAATTGACAAAAACGAGCCACCCAAACACTTGTGCAGGTACCAGTCCCGGTGAGTGTTTTTGATACGAACAGCAACACCTGCTGAGGGGATTATCCTGCAGCGTGCTCCACTTCCAAGCACTTCACAGACCACGTGCAGTGGAATCTGTTGCACTTTTATCAGGAAACTAAATGTCTTTGCTTTTGTACATCAGTTTGAGGGAGAGAACACATCAAATTGTTTCTGGATGCGATAGATGACAAGTTAAATGGGAGTTATGCTTCGATATCAAAAGGAAATAGTTCTTTTAGAAGGAACATTTCAAAAATCCTTCAAAGCTTTCAAAATCCCTTGGTATCAGCTGGATTTGCATGACCTCTTGTGGTTAAAGCCCTAACTTGCAGTTCCACGTTTTTGCTGGCGGTGGGAGCGCACCTGTGGCTTTTTCTCCTACAGTTGTGCAGAAGGGAAGGAGAGCCTTTGGCTTGAAATGTTAAAGAGCAATGAAAGGAAAAGCTGTGCTAACAGGCCTCTGGCCACAGCAAATAACTTTTCTCTGGATTTATGCTGACAAAAATAAGTTGTTACTGTTGGTCTATACTCCTTTATCTCAAGCACACTAGTCGAGAACCATGAAATGGAATTGTATTACAAAGTCACAGAATCACAGAACATTCTGAGCTGGAAGGGACCTACAAGGATCATCAAAGTCCAGCTTCTGGCCCTGCACAAGACAGCCCCGAGAATCACACCATGTGCACCATGTGTTATAATGCATCAGAAAACTGCTTTTAAAGGACATAGCCTCACAAATCAATATGAAAAAAAAAAACAAACAAAAAACCCAGGAGGAGCAGAGGAAGAGATCCTGTTATTTTAGCTGCCACTTCTTAGCTCTGCTGTGCATCTGTCGGTGAAACCAGCTCAGAAGTGGGGCCAGCAGCTGTCCAAGCTTCTTCTCTGGCCACATACCAGCTTCTTCTCTTCCCACCGCAGCGCTGCAGGGTGGGAAGGACGTTGCCCGATGCCAGAGCCACAACTTCTCCCTCCCTGAGGATGCTTTTGTGGGAAGGCCCCAGCTCATGCCATCACACCATTAACCATAACAAGCACTGTGGCCCCACGGCAGGCAGGGAGCAGGGTTTGGAGGGCTGTAGCTGTTGTCCCAAAATAGGTTCTCTGTCCTGGTATGTGAGAAGCCAGTCCACACACAGAGTTGAGGTATTTGATTTATTTACAGTTCCACGTAGAAAGGGGTGCTGGGTGGCAAATCCACAATGCTAGCACAAAGGCTACCAAAACTTTTCAATATTTATACATTTTAGTAAACAAAGGCATTCATGTTCATTCACTACAAGTTACAAGGTTCTCTTATTATTTAGTATTCTATCTTCTGCTTATTAATGATTCTCTTGCTTCTCCTGCTAATTAGTCCCATACTCAGTCTTTCTCTTCTTTTTGGGTCCGTGGGTTTCTTGTGTCCGTGGCTGTGAGTTGGTGGTCACCATCCCCCCCTGCCAAAACTACCTTTTACCCAGTTGGGGGTGACACAGCAGTTGCTGAGCTGTCTTTTTAGTTTTGGGGTGCTGCCAAATGTCCTTGTGGCTCATAAATTTTGCATTCTTTGTGTCCACTATCAGCAGTGCACCCTTCTCCCCAAGCTTTGTTAACCTCCCCCGAGGTTGGAGATCACTGAAACGCCTTGAGCGCTAAACCGTAACAAGGTAACTCTACCCATGAGTAATTTGTCTTTCTAATGATTTATTAAAATACAGGTGTCGATCTAATATCGGGACCCGTCTTGACGGACAAAAACTCTCTAACAGTCAGATTTAGGGAGTTGTAAGTTTTATTTCAGCACCGGGCACCATGGGAGATAGTTCTCCAAATGCACAGTGCACCATCTAAGCAACACAGAGTTTATTTATTTCCAAAATTCAATGAATATACATAACACAGATACAGATTCATAAAATAAACACCTCCCATCCTCACCCCGTATGGTAATTAGCTTGAAAACAATTAAGCATGCGTAGTGTTGTTTTTGATTTGGGTCGGTGGTCTTTTTAATTGAGGCGGAGGTCTGTGGGATGAAGTAAAACTTGTCTACCTTCCAATGATCTTNGGCCCCCAGGTACCGGCGGGGACGGGGGAGGCCGCGGAGCGCGGCCCGCAGGAGGGCGGGAGGGGGAGGGGATGAAGCTGCAGCCGCCGGCGGTCGGAGGCATCCTCGGGATGTCCGTGTCGTCGTCCCCCGGTCGCTGTCCCAGTTCCACCCCCCCATTCCCTGGATGTGGTGCCCGGCCGGGCCCGCGGGGCCGGCCTGCAGCGGCCTGCGCTCCCGGCGGGCCTGGGCGGGCGGGACCATGCGACACCTGCGGGGACGGGGCCGTGCGGTCGGGTTTTGCTGTTTGGAAATAGTGTTTGACTCGTGTGCTGAATTTGCTTTCTGTGCTGTATCATAGAATGACACAGTGGGTCAGGCTGGAAGGGACCACAGTGGGACATCTGGCCCAACCTCCCTGCTTGAGCAGGGTCGTCCCAGAGCACATGGCACAGGATTGTTTTGAGACAGTTTTGTATATATCCAGCGGGGGAGACTCCACCTCTCTGGACAATCAGTTCCATTGCGCAGTCACACACAAGTCAAGAAGTTCTTCCTTGTGGTCTGGTGGAACTGCCTGTGCATCAGTTTCTGCCCGTTGTCTCTTGTTCTGATGCTTGGTACCACCAACAAAAGCCTGGCTTTCATTTTCTTTATAACCCCCTATTTGTATATTTATACACATTGATGAAGTCCCCTCTCAGTCATCTCTTCTTGAGGCTGACCAGGCCCAGCTCCCTCAGCCTTTCAAGAGAGATGCTCCATTCCAGTAATCCTCTTTGTTGCCCTCTGCTGGACCCGCTCCAGGAGCTCCATGTCCCTCTTGTGCTGAGCATCATGATGGCAAGTGTCCCCCATGACTGCAGACTGAGTGTCACTGATTGTTGGGCCACAGCCTGCAGGAGAGTCACAGCCATCATCTGTGAGAGTGTGACAGTGGCTGGGGTGAAATCTATGGGAAGGAGGAGAGGGCAGGTAAAAGCTGCATCAGGTGCTTTGCAGTGCAGGCAGAGTTTTTTATTTATTCATTTTTTGTAGCCTGAGGGTTTTTTAAGTCTTACTCTTTTCCTTAGGCACCTGACTGAAAATTAGTTTCTACAGGAAAACTTGTCTTAGTTATATACGTTGATAGTTCATAATACCTGGTCTGCAACCTTTTAGTTAAGGTCTGGTTGGACCCAGCTGCTCTCCCCTTCCCTAAAGTGCACGAAGAGTCTGGTTACACATGGCTGTAGGTGGTCCAGCTTGGGGAGGGGCCTTGGACAAGATGACCTCCAGAGACCCTTTCTGACCTCAGCCAATCTTCTGTGACTGTAAACTCAGAAAAGGCCATGAATATGCTCAGCGGGCTGGAGCACCTCTCCTGTGTAGACAGTAGGAGAGAGATGGGTTTGTTCAGCCTGGAGAAGGCTCCAGGGAGACCTTAGAGCACCTTCCAGTACCTAAAGATGTTAGCATTCAGAGAACATAAAACCACGCAGAGGCAATTATATGTTGGTGCTTTATTGGAGCGTGTGGGGGCAGCGGGGCCACTGCCCGGATCATGTGCCCGTGGGACATACAGAAGCTTATGATTTTATAGTTTTTACATTATGCATATTCATGATACACATTAATTAACACACTCCCCTAGCTACCAAGTCCCCTCACCTTAGTTACCAGTACAAAATTATACCTGTTCTTCCCCCCCGATTTATTGCTCAGACCTAAGTTATCCTTGATTTACTTAAAACAATTTCTTCAGTTATTACCTAAACCTAAGTCACACTCGATTCACTCAAGACAATAACGTGGCCACAGTAAGGTAATGTTCTGTTTCTAAGGTCGTGCTGTACCTTTTCCCAACTACCACCCCAGCTACTCGCTTTTAGCTTAGAAAATCATTTTAACCCTACACTATCAAAGAGGCCTGCAAGAAAACTGGGGAGCAACTTGTTACAGGGTATATAGTGACAGGATGAGGGGGAATGGCTTCAAACTGAAGAGAGTAGGTTTAGATTAGATATTAGGAAGAAATTCTTCACTGTGAGGTTGGTGAGACACTGGCACAGGTTGCCCAGAGGAGCTGTGGATGCCCTGTCCCTGGAAGTGTTCAAGGCCAGGTTGGATGGGGCTTTGAGCAACGTGGTCTAGCAGGTGTCCCTGCCCATGGTAGGGCGTTGGGACTAGGTGATCTTTAAGGGTCCCTTTATACCCAAACCATTCTATGGTAAAGCTCTATCTCTGTGGGGATCCAGCAGAACTTGGAGGAGCAAATCAAAAAAGTTTAAGATATGTGTTGGTGGTAGTATGGGAGAACTGTGTAATCCAGGTTGCACCCTGTGGGAGCCTTCCAAGACCATAAGAGGGCAAAATGCTCAGCAGCAGTGTGCAGTTACATTTATAAAGAGAGCTATTTTAAATGTTTGTGTTCCTTAAATGACACATTTGTTGTCTCTGCAGTGTGTCCTGTGAGTATTCTCCTGGGGACTTGGTGTGGGCCAAGATGGAAGGTTATCCCTGGTGGCCGTGTCTCATATACAACCACCCCACTGAAAGAACAATAATCAGAGGAAAAGGAAAATCCACTCGTGTCCATGTACAGTTCTTCGATGACAGCCCTACAAGGGGTTGGATCAGTATTAAATACCTGAAGCCGTATAAAGGTAAGAGATAGAAACAAAACTTTTTGAAATGGAATTATGCCACTTGTTTTGGAAATACAGGCTTGGAATGTAGGATATGTTATTCTCCAAAGAGAAAGAGCAGCAGAACCAAGAGAAGAATTGAGCATGTTTTGTGCTTTGTAAGTGACAAGTTTTTGAGGGTTACAGGTACATTTGTGTTTATACAGTCCTTCAAACATAAAACACTAAGCCCTTTTGTTTATTAGACTAGAACAACAAACCAAGCAATCTTAAAGCTTGCTAATGTTTTAAAGATATTTCCTTTATTTCTCCCATCAGTATAAAAAGTATCTAAAAGATAAATCCAGTATTTCCACTTTTAGCCCTGAAATCCTTAAAGTATTAGGAATGTCAAACACAGTTTTTAAGCAGCTATTTAGGAACTGCAGTTGGTCCAGAATTAAAAGGCTAGGCCCAGGATATTGGGTAAATAAAATTAGTTCTGCTGCGGTGTTTCTTTTAAGCAATGCAGCAGTTTTGTAAATAAAATATGTAACTTGAGAATTGAGTGTTGGTGAGGGCAGTGCTTGTAGTTACAGACCAGAGTTGGTGCTTGTCATACTGAAGAAATGACTTGGCTAACTAGTGAAAATCAAATATAATCAAGAATTAACATTTTCCATAATAAATCTCACCTTTTTAATAATCATAATGTGTTTCCCCCTTTTTTTCCCTAATTTTACTGTTGCTGAAAACTGAATCATTGGCTGTAAACTGTCACGTGTAAATCATGTTGCTGTAAACTGTCTTGTTAGTCAGTCAAATACTTCGTGTCTAATACAGTATTTCTGATGCTCCGTAGGATTTGCTTGTGTCACTGAAAAAAACTGAATTTAAACAGTTGCTTCCTTTTTACAAGTCAGAGTTCCATCTCATGATTATGTAGCCACATTTTTGTCTCCTCTACACTTCAGTGTACTGCACTTCAGCATAGTTTTAAATTAAAATGGTAATGTTATTGCCATGAGTGTTAGCATAATTTATTGCAAGTGAATTGGTCCATCGTTTATATATGTTTTTGCTGAAAGTATTTGAAAAGAATCGAAGTATTTTAAGAACTCACAGGTGACTTAGAAGGAAATACAGGTAAGGGAAATTAATCTATTTGCCAAAAGAAAATTGCCAAAAAGTAAGAAGTTTAAGCACAGATAAACAGGAAAAGTGTTGAATGCAGAACAGAGTAAAAATATTTAAAATACCTGGTTTGCTTTAAAATTCAAACAAAAAGCATCTTTGTATACGAAGGAAGAATGTTAGAGTCTTTGGGTAAGAAAATGGAGACGTTTCTTGGGTTGTGTTACTTTTTGTACCTGAGTAAATGCAGACAGCACAGGCCCTGTAACAGGTGGGCATGAAAAAGTGGAGGTGCACAGCAGCTGATTAAGCGAATATATGTGCAAGTGTTGCACCTTTAGGTGTGCAGTATATGAGGAGATTTTCTTCCTGCCATTATTCCATTGCGTGTAATATTAATGCAAAATATTTTTAGACTGCTTCATTGCATGTGGGAAACTAACGGGGAGATCTGGGTTGTTAATGTGTTGCCTTTGTGCTGTAGAAGCAGCTACTTGTAACTCCCTGCTTTGCTACTGCGAACTCGGAGGTGATTGTGTGTAAGAATTTTGTTTGAGTTGTTTCTGGGGTAGTTGGCCTCCTCTGTGCCGGCTGCCTTTGTCTGCCACTGGCTTAGAGCTGAAGCTTCAGTTGGTGGTGGTGGATGATGGGAGGCACAAGAGTGGGAAAAAGGACCCGTCCTTCCTAGAAATTAGCCTGCAGATTGGTTGGCTTTGGGTTTGTGTTGTGTGCCTGTGGTGGCAGGAGAAGCTGTGGTGCTCAGGGGCTGTGCAGGAGGATGAGGGAATGGAGCAGTTATTAATAGCAGGCTTTGTTCGGTGCCCTGCAGTGTCAGGCTGAGTGGCCAGCGTGATTAGCCATCAGCTAATCTGGCTAATGGGCTGATGCTGGGTGCCTGGCTGCACTTAGAGTAGTAGTTTGGAGGCCAGCAGAGCTTTGAGATCTGTGCCATAGGTGGCTTGTGCCTCGAAAGTGAAGGTAGCTCTGTGGTTGAACTTAGCTGTCCTTGCTAAAACAGCCCCGTGGTCTCAGTCAGGTCTGTCTGCTGCAGTGCCAGTGTGAAGCGTTAAATTCAGCACTAACTACAGTCAGCGTGAGGGTGTTCAGAGCTCAGCTTAGGAGTGCTCACATGTGCTAATGAGCTACAGAAATAGAAGCAATTCTTCAAGCGTTCATGTACTAGGCAGGCATTTCATATGTGAATGTGTGTACTTTCCCCAGGGGTAGTTTATCAGGCTGAGCGAGTGATAGGTTGCTGTATTTAAGATGTGGTGGGAATGACTGGTAACAGCACAGAATGTTAGTTATCTCAATATGAATGTTAGTTGTCTGAATACATTTAAAAGTGAGCTATGAACACTGGCTAAATGCTAGACTGGCTTCAGTTCCTAAAAAATCTGTGGTTTTTACAGGTTCATCAGATGGGGAGACGAGGAAGGGAGGTATGTTTTACAGCACAAAGCCTGAAATTAAAAGAGCAATGGTGCTGGCAGACGATGCCATGAGCAAAGATACAACCAAGAGGCTTGAACTGGCAGTATGCAATGAACCTTCAGACACAGAGGAGGAAGAGGAAGAAACAGAGGTAAAATATTTCTTAATTGCTGTCATTTTCAGAAATATTGCTAGAACTTAGAAGCTGTGACTTGGAACTAAAGATGGAATATCCTGCAATTCTCTGGTACAGTAATCACAGCCTATCTCCTCGTTAATCATGCACACATACATATCCATATATCTTTTTTTGTACTGCTTCTGTGTTGTCAGGTCATATGCTGGTCTCTCATCTTTTCTAGTTGGAAAGACAAGTCTCTTTGGTGTTCTGTATGGTAAGGACTGACCTCAGAATCTACTTAATTTCTCTGACTCTCTTCACTCATCACTCACTGGTGACCTACTTTTTCACTCAGAAATGCTTTTTTCTGGTGCATCATATTATCTTCTCTATCTGCTATTCATAGTCCCAAGTTGCCCTAAGTTTGATCTGAAGTTTTAGTGTGCCACAATGTATAAATTTCTAGCTTTTTGAGTATTCATCTAAGGCATTAAATTGACTTTTTGGAGCCTGCCCTCGTCTTGTGGAGTACCACTAAAATAATGGTTCTTGCACTGTTAACACCAGTCCGTTGGTGGACAACAAGTGATGTTTTATTGTGTTGTATTCATGTTGTTTTGATTCAACTATTATTTCAGTAGCACCGTATGCCTTGGAATAGATTTCTTGGGAGAGGAATGGTATGAGAAAACTGTCAGTGGGATGGTGGTTTCCCTTAGCTCCTCACCTACTCAGTCTCCAGTGTGACAGTGCCCTGAGGGACAGGTGCCACTCCAGGCACTGTGTTATGTGCAATGGCACTTTGTACTCACTACAGTCCCTCCGCTGCTGGTTTTCCAGCTGGAGTTATTAAAGTTTGTCACTGGAGTTACTAAAGTTTGAGGCTGAAAAGGCAAATAATGGAGTTGCTTTTCTTTCTCCTACATGTGCCAGATTCTTTTTTGTGCAGTTTAAGTGTTTTGTTCATCAGCATCACATATGCACAGTAATGAATAAGACTCTAAACAACACAAATAAAAGTAATTATGCCACTAGCCAGTAGCAGTTAATTATCCAGAAAAAAATTGAATTCTGTTAAGGTGGATGGAATTGGCTGTGGCTCTGCTGTCTCTTGCTTGAAGTATCATCGCTCTTGTGTTATTGCACATTTTTGCACTTCTTTATGCAGCAGTGTCTTTGTAACCAGAATTATCTACAGATAAAATAATTTATTTTTCCAGGAGATGAGTGAAGATGCATCGGACAACAGTGAAGACTACAATAGTGAGGAGGATGTGAAAAGCAAGAAGCGAGTGGTGAGCAGGGAAAGAGCTGTAAAAGCCAAGAGAAGGAGAGTGTTGGATTCTGACAGTGACCACGATGGCTCTGATGTGGAGTTCAAGCCTGATGGGAAAGAAGCACCAAGCAGTGAGGAAGGCAGCAGTGGGGTGGATGAAAATGAGTCTTCTGACACAGAGGCAGAGAGTGTTGCAGAGAGCCCCGTAAAAGTCCCTTCTAAACGAAAGAGAGGAGAGGTGAAAAAGCCTGCTAAAAGGAGTAGCTTGGGAAATGAATGTTCTGAAACACCCAAAAGAGCAGCAACGATCTCTTCAGAAGCCAAGTCTAAGTTGACACCATTTGCAGCACCTGAAAGTTTTGAATCTCAAGCAAATGCTAGCAGTGGAGGCACTGGTGGCTTCTCTGTGTGGGAGCACGAAAAGCTTGACTGGCTGCAAGAAGGGAAGAGGAAGGATGCGTACAGGAGGCGTCAGGATGACCCTGATTATGACCCCAGTACTCTGTATGTGCCTGAGGATTATCTCAACAAGTGCACGCCGGGTGTGCGGAGGTGGTGGCAGCTCAAAAGCCAAAACTTCGATGCCGTGATTTGCTACAAGGTTGGAAAGTTCTATGAATTGTATCACATGGATGCAGTCACCGGCGTGAATGAGCTGGGCCTGATCTTTATGAAGGGCACTTGGGCCCACTCAGGTTTCCCAGAAATTGCGTTTGGCCGGTTCTCCGACGTGCTGGTGCAGAAGGGCTACAAGGTGGCGCGTGTGGAGCAGACGGAAACGCCCGAAATGATGGAAGCGCGCTGCAAGTCAAGGGGCCACTCCACCAGGTTTGACAAGGTGGTGCACCGGGAGGTCTGCAGGATCATCACCAAGGGAACCCAGACCTACAGTGTCATGGACTCCGACCCCTCTGAGAACCACAGCAAGTTCCTGCTGTGTGTGAAGGAGAAGGATGACTCGGCCGGAGCGCGCGTGTATGGGGTCTGCTTTGTTGACACCTCCGTGGGCAAGTTCCATGTTGGCCAGTTCCCAGATGACCGTCACTGCTCCAGGTTTAGGACTTTGGTAGCTCATTACACCCCTGTGCAGGTGCTCTTTGAGAAGGGGAACCTGTCTGTGGACACACAGAAGATACTGAAGGGCTCGCTTGTTTCTTGCATTCAGGAAGGGCTGACTGCGGGTTCCCAGTTCTGGAATGCATCTAAAACACTAAAAGTCCTTCTTGAGGAAGGATATTTCAAGGAGAAGCAGAATTCTGAAAATGGATGTTCTCTGCCCTCTGTAATCAAATCTCTGACTTCAGAGAGTGACTCCCTGGGATTAACTCCTGGTGAAAACAGTGAATTAGCTTTGTCAGCTCTTGGGGGATGTGTCTTCTATCTCAAAAAATGTCTGATTGATCAGGAGCTGTTATCACAGGCAAACTTTGAGGAATATGTCCCTGTGGATATCGCTACTGCAAAAACCATGACTTCAAGTAGTTTGTTTGCCAGAACTGGCCAGCGGATGGTGCTGGACGGAGTCACCCTGATGAACTTGGAAGTCCTGCAGAACAGAACCAATGGAAGCACAGAAGGTACTTTGTTGGAAAGGATTGATTCTTGTTGTACACCATTTGGGAAGCGACTCCTGAAACAGTGGCTCTGCGCTCCGCTTTGTAATCCTAAATCCATCAATGATCGTTTGGATGCTGTCGAGGACCTCCTGGCAGTGCCAGATAAAATGTCTGAAGTCAGTGAGCACCTCAAGAAACTGCCTGACCTTGAAAGGCTGCTCAGCAAAATTCATAGCATCGGGTCACCACTCAAAAGTCAGCATCCTGACAGCAGGGCCGTCTTCTATGAAGAACTCAAATACAGCAAAAAGAAAATAGCTGACTTTCTGTCTGCCCTGGAGGGATTTAAAGTAATGAATGAAATTGTCGATGTCATGGAGGAGGCTGCCAGTGACTTCAAATCCAAAGTCCTGAAGCAGCTGGTCACCCGCAAAGCCAAAAATCCCAACGGCCGTTTCCCAGACCTGAGCGCGGAGCTCACGAGGTGGGACACTGCCTTTGATCACAACCAGGCTCGGAAGACAGGAGTGATTACCCCAAAGGCAGGTTTTGACCCCGATTATGATGAAGCACTACAGGATATCAAAGCTCTCGAGGAAGATCTTCAGAAGTACCTGGATAAGCAGCGGAAGCTGCTTGGGTTCAAATCTGTGCACTACTGGGGCATAGGCAAGAACCGGTACCAGATGGAGATCCCAGAAAGTGCCATATCTCGTAATCTGCCTGAGGAATACGAGCTGAGGTCGAGCAGGAAGGGGTACAAGCGCTACTGGACCAAGGAGATCGAGAAGATGCTGGCTGCGATGGTGAACGCCGAGGACCGCCGTGACGCCGCCCTCAAGGACTGCATGAGGCGCCTCTTCTACAACTTCAGCAAGAACAGCAAGGACTGGCAGACAGCTGTGGAGTGCATTGCTGTGCTGGGTAAGAGCTCTATGGCCCTCTGGCACACAGTGAAACTGCCCCTGTGGTGATGAAATCTGATCTGGGTAAGCTTGTTGCCAGCTCTTAACTTGTAGGTTGAAAACTCTTGATTGTGGTAACGGCTTTGATAATTAACAGCGATTCCCCGTTTCCATCCTGTTGCTGAATGGCAGGACAGTTGCTGGGCCTTGATGTTTGTAAGCTCTTTCTTCATTCCTGTTGTGTGGCTGTAGGTGTGCAGCCGAGTGTTTCTCCCAGTTCAGCCTAGGCTGGTGGGCCTCACTGCTTCCAGAGTCTAGTGTGCGGATTAGTGGCTTCTTATTAAATGGAGGTATAAAAATACAACCTGCTGGTAAGCTCCTTTCTGTCTGAGCAGGCTGCTCTCTCAGCAGCCTTTAAAAATAAAGGTGCTCAGTGTCAAGCCTTGAAGAAGGTAGTCTACTAGGAAAGTTACCCCAAATCTTCCTTAAATTTCTGGGATAAAACAGACTCCTGTATTCCCTTCTCAGGACTGGCATACTTCTGTCCTGGGGATTTTCTGCTGAGATGAGGCACTCTGGGATGTCTTTGTTCCAGGGAAAATGAAAGCACACTCTGAATGCCAGTAGAGCAGAAGAGGGAGGACAGGCAGGCAGGGAGTGTTGACTGGGAAGGGATTTGCTGGGAGAGCTGGGAAGTGGTCACATCAGCTACACCACAGCCCAGGGCAAGTGCTGGGTTGGTTCCCAGCAGAGAGGAATTCAGTGTCCAGGCTCAGCTGTAATGTGTTTAAAATCATAAAACAGTCTCATTTTGGGGGTGGTGAGCTTTTAGAACCTCAGGGCTCAGCTAACTGAGGGGATTTGTGCTGCTGTTTTCTGCTGGACCAACAGAGTTCTGATATTTATACGGTTTTCCTCTGGCCACTTTGAAGCAGAATTATGGTTCTTCACAAAGTAATTCACTGTCGCAGAAGCTGATTTCCTCCTTACTTGTTCTAAATGAACAAAACTGCAAGAAAATAATATTTTATACACGCATTCTGAAGTGGAATGATGTTCATTTTAAAGACTTTTAAACTAAAAAATCTAGAGGGGAGGATTTTTATCCTGGTATCTGTAGAAATCTGGAAGGAATGAGGAAAGACAGTGTAAATACCCCACCTTTTACTTGTTCTGGAGTGCTTCTTGGGTGTTTCCCTTAGGAGGAAAATGGAATGAAATAGAAAATTGTGTCTACAAAGTTGCTGTTCAATGAGTAAATTAATTCCAGTGTATGAAGAAATTTGAAAGTGTGACTGACTGGAATTCCTCTTAATTTTCTAGATGTCTTGATGTCCCTTGCTCACTACAGTCAAGGTGGTGATGGACCCCTGTGCCGACCTGTAATTCTGCTGCCTGTGGATAATGCTTCTCCCTTCCTGGAACTTAGAAATTCCCGCCATCCGTGCATCACAAAAACTTTCTTTGGGGATGATTTTATTCCCAACGACATCGTGATTGGCATCAATGATGAAGGCAGCAGCAGCGAGGCCTCCTGTGTGTTGGTAACTGGCCCGAACATGGGTGGCAAATCTACACTCATGAGACAGGTGATTGTCACATGTTCCCTATGCTCTGGGGTTTGGGTAAGGGAATTACAGGGCCTGGCTGTCATGGTGATCCCACGATGATTTTTTTCTTTTTATAGATACCCCTCTTATATACCCTTTCATACAGCTTTTATATATCCTTAGTGCTCTTAGCCCACATACTTGTAATTCCCCAAGTCTGATCACTAGCTTAGACCCAAAGTTCCTTAAGCCAAGAGACAAAACATCTTGGAAGCCTTGCAGTTGGGGGTCAGAAACCCCAGACAGCAAGGGTCTCTCCAGAACCCATTCTGTAAACCAAGATAGACCCATGCGGGGGAAGGTCCCTCAGGACAGGGGCTTCTCTTGAGCCTCTCACTGGGGAATCTGTGATAGATATGCTGATGTGCAAGGTCTGTAACTGTACACGAATCATCGTGGGTGTGCATTTTCCAGGGGGGCACTTTTGGGTGTCCATTTTCAGTGTGCATTCTGGGGTGCATTTCGATGCATTCTACCTGGATGTGGTGCATCTGAGGATCCTTAAATAAACACCGAGGTAAAACCTTTTTTTCCCCCTCTAACCGTGTTTGGCTTTTAATTCTAAGCCAAGAGAAAGGTAACAATGCGTGTCACAGGAGGTCCCAGAAGTGGCCTTCAGGGTGTGCAGCAATTGCACAGTCTGGTAGAAAAAGCCCATGTTGAGACAGGTTTTCTACTTTAGGGAGGGCTAAGTTTTATTTGTCCTAGGAGAGGTGGTTGGGAAAAAGTGATAAGAGTACCTTTTATCTTGTTTTAAGTGATGTACCCAGGACTTGGCATCATCTGGCAAAAGATGCTTCTGCAGGTTGAACAAGATGAAACTAGAGATCAGCAAGGAGGTTGCTCTATAAACACAGCTTGCTGTGATAATTTGTGTTTTGAAGGCTTTCAGAGTAGTTTGGTCCTGCCAGAGATGATGCTGCTGCAGCCTGGAGCTGTTAAAGCAGCGGGAAGCTTTATGTACTCCAGTCCTTGTTTTAGGGGAAACACGGCTTCCTGCCCTTGTTGTGTGTGAGGAACTGAAGCTGCAAGCACTGGTGAAAATGTGCGTGTCCCTGTTTGCTGTGCAGGCCGGTCTCCTGGTGCTCATGGCCCAGCTGGGCTGCTACGTGCCCGCGGAAGCCTGCAGGCTCACGCCCATCGACCGCGTGTTCACGCGGCTCGGCGCCTCCGACAGGATCATGGCCGGTGAGTGTCTGACACACAGCTGCACAAACGCCTCGTGCCACCAACCTCCTGCTCTTGCTTCCAGTGGCAAGTTGGAAAGGGGACAGTATTTTGCAGGGAGAGGTGGGCACGCATTTCTCTTGTTGTTCAGAGTGGAGACAGGATTGTCGTTTGTTTCTTTCTCTGTGTGTCCATTATTTCTGACAGACACACAGGGTCAGCTTCTAACAAATTTTAATATTAAAAGCCTAACTCCCAGCTGGATGCAAGTCTGAGGAATATCTTTTTGTAGAATTGATTATATTCTACTCACAAATATTCTATTCCAAGTGTTCTGAAATAGGACAGTGATGTTTGGGCAGCTGTTGCACACGAGTTGTTTTTGTACCTTTTTGCAAGGACTAGAAGTCCCCTGTTTCAATCAGAATGCCTTACTTTTGAAATCTGATTTCTTTTGACAAGGAAGGAGGGGCAGGTGTTCTTCTTGGCAGCAGTAGTTGACAGTTCTTGTAGTATTTTGTTGCTTTAATGGAGAGGAAGACAGGAGTGGAGGATGACATGACAACCGGAATGGAAAAGTCTGCCAGTGGTGGTGGGCACAGTGCCACTGGCCTAGAAAAATAAAATGATTGTTGTGGTAAGAAGAGTAGTATTGCTGCTCATTTAAGGAGGGCACAGATTTTCTGTGATCTCTCTGCTGAAAAATGTGGGTCAGTGAATATGAAAGGAGTTAAGCCCACTGAACTTGTTGCACAGAAGGAATTTGGAAGTGAATCTTTCTGAGTTCTTAATTAAAAAAAATATTTACACTTCCCCAAATCAAGGCTTTTCTTCACAGCTAGAGAATGTTATTAAGGCTTTCTTTGCCCAGCTCGTCTCCATTTTGTTTAATTTCAGTACAAGAAGGAATCAGAAGTGTGAAAGAATACCTAAGTGCTTATGGTAGAAATGAGAATTGCCCTTCCTTCAGGAGAGATGGTCTAGCAAAATATAGCATTTTCAATTTTTTTTCAATTAACTGAGAACTGTACTTTTAATTTAACACGTCACATTGTGAGTGTGAACACTGCACAGAATGAGCTTTGAAATCTCTTCTTCATGCATTTGTTTGCACACTGTAGATAGGACAGCACAGCAGAAGTTGTTTCACAGCAGTCACTTCGTAATGGATGTCAGCAGGACTTTCATGAAGTTTATTTTTTCAGTAATGCAATTTTTAAATTGTATGATTTTAGGGCTTTTTTTTCTAAAGAGAATAAATGGTTATTCTTAAATACTGTTAAAAACATACTAAATCTTGGAGATTTCTTTAAATGCGGAAGATCAGGATTGGTGGACACTGCTTAAATTCATGTTGGAAAACTTACGTTAGAGCAAAGCAGGGCTCATGCAGCATGAGTACAGGAAATAAATGCTTGCCTTTAATGGAATAAATTGCACTGATTGTTGCTACTTGTGATTATTTGTAATGAACCCCTCAAAGAACTAGTAAATCCTGACTTTGTAAGTGTGGCTTTATCGTGTGAATAATTGTGTACTTCTGCTTGTAATCTGCTAAAGCCAATTTCAGGTGTAAATTTCAGGCCTTGTATTATCTGGTTTGCTGAAACTCCCATGAGATGCTCGACCCTTAGCAGCAGAATGTTGCTTTTGTCATACTTCATTTAAGGGGAGTGCGTACAAATAAAGCCTTTATTATCCAAATAGTTCCCTCATGACCTCACACCCAAACCAGTAATTCCAGTCTCTCAGTCTTTGATTTTCTGCTTGTTTTTTTACTGGAAAGCCACACACACCTTAGGTCTGTCCTGTACATTTAGAGGAAGAAAGGAACAAAAATTCTCCCCATCTTGTATCCTTTGTGCCCCTCTTTTTGTCCAGCTGGCACTTCTGACTGGTGCTATTAAAAGTAAACAGGTGTGTTGGCTTTAAAACTTAATTAATTGTGCTTGTGCTTATACCTGTAGTCTAAAGGAACCAAAACTTGTTTTTTCTGGCAAATGGGAACCTGCCATTTTCACAGTGGAAAAAAAGTGTTATGTTTTTGTTCATCTTCAGTTAGCTATTGAGTTTCACTTTAGCTTAACCCAAGATAGTAGCGCAGATAAAATGAGGTTTTAGTTGTGGTTCTCTGACTACTTAATGGCTTTTTTTTTTTTTGTCGTTTCCTTTAAAGGTGAAAGTACCTTCTTTGTTGAATTGAGTGAGACTTCCAGCATTCTCCAGCATGCAACAGAGCATTCCCTTGTTCTCGTGGATGAACTGGGTAATTAGTCTATTTTGTAATAGATGGAAACTAAATCTGGGAGATTAAAGACTGGCTGCAAGGTTTCTGGGCTGTCTGAATGGCAGCCAAGTACACAGGGCCAGTTTCATCTTAATGCTGCTGTTTAACTGGTCAGTGTCTCAGCCTCTCTAACAAACACATCCTGGGGGCCCTGGGAACCCATCACCACCTCCCACCCCCAGTCACATTTTCTCCAGCTGTGGTTTCCTGCTTTTCCTTTGCATAGTTACTGGCAGCAAACCTCAGGAAGCAGAAACATCTTTTTTCTGCAGTGTAGAGGAGAGTGATTGTTATGGGGCCAATACTCAGGTGACTTCCCAGAGATGGCTCTCACCCCTCACTGCTGTTTGTCTTGCACACAGCAGGGAGGGGAAAACACAAACCCTACAAATGCATTGCTGCATGTGTCTTTAGGGTGCCTGTCTCTCCAGCAGCATGTGAACTGTGGATTGACTTTACAGTACCACTCGTGTTCCCAAGTGTCCCAAAGCTGTCCCACTGTGTCCCCCCCAGGCAGAGGCACAGCCACGTTTGACGGAACAGCCATAGCGAGCGCGGTGGTGAAGGAGCTGGCGGAGCGGATCCGGTGCCGGACGCTGTTCTCCACTCACTACCACTCCCTGGTGGAGGACTATTCCCACAGCGGGGCTGTGCGCCTGGGCCACATGGTACGTGTGTGAGGAGGGGATTTCTCCTTGTGGGATTTCTGCTCTTCTGTGCTCTTCTGCCCCGAGTCATGGGTGTTTTGAGAAGAGGACATGACATCCCATGCATTTCTTAGGCTGCAGGTCAGTATTGCAAACTCTGACTTGTGACTTGCTCTTCCCAGGCATGCATGGTTGAAAATGAGAATGAAGATCCAAGCCAGGAAACAATTACATTCCTGTACAAGTTCATTGAAGGAGCCTGCCCAAAGAGCTACGGCTTCAATGCTGCAAGACTTGCAGATATTCCAGAGGAAGTCATTCAGAAGGGGCACAGAAAAGCCAAAGAATTTGAAAAAACAACCCTCTCACTGAGAGTATTTAGGTAAGGCTCTGGGTTTCTGTATCTAAGTTGCAAATGGTTTATAGGCATTCATTTTAATATCTGGGCAGTGGCTTCTGCTCAACCACAGCAAGAGGGGCAGTTACAACTACTTTTCAGATGTTCAGAGGGAGGGTGGGAGGTACTACGGGAGGGCAGATATGATGAGTAGTATTCTAAGCCTTGGGTCACTGTGCCAGTCTGAATTTGCACACAGAGGTGCTGGGTGGGCACTGCTGGCAGCCTTTACAGCAGGCCCAGCATCCATGTCTCCTAAAGCTGTTGCAGGAATGAGAATCTTAAGCTCTGCCACTCAGTGTCCGTGTCAGTAAAGGGGGTTTTTTCCCTCAGGTACCTGTGCCAGGTGGTGGATGGAGCAACCAGTGATGCAAACGCCGTTCGGAAACTCAGAGCGATGATCAACCGCCTTTAGGAACTTGCACGGGTTTCTCAAGAAGGTGGGAGCAGACAACATTATGATCTAATAAACTTTATTTTTTAAAAATGACCATTTTTCCATTGTCTTTCCTAGGAAATTAAACCCTTTAATTCATACCTACCCTCTACATAATGGTTATTGAGTACTCCACAATATATTAAGTCTAGATGTTATGGTACATGCATACACTTTCAGGCTGTTGATTACCCACTGTCACCAATACACATAAATGGAAAAAAGCTATGAAACTGTATAGGGCTGTATATATACTTGTCTCAGCTTCATTAGAGCAGGAAATTGCTGTGATTTCCAGCAGGTTATGTAAGTAATGTCCAGACTGTTCAAAAAAAACTATGAACAGAGTAAAGTACAAGACTGTTTTGAGGAGACTTTCTACTGTGTACTTTAAAACATAGTAAAATTTCTTTCACAAAACTTAGTTACATGGGTACTTTGTTTTATAGTGCATTATAGTCTAGGAAGTCTCATTAAAACACTCGCTTTCCTTTCTTTTGTTAGGGTGGTTTGAGTACAGACTATTGCTGGGGAAGGGGAGGAGATTATTCTAACTTCAGAGGACACCAGAAAAATTGCTGGATATAATTTAAGATTAGTGTTTTCTCTTTCATAGAAAGAACGTACATACTGGGACATGAGTACAGTTACAGCAAGTCTAGGTGTGCTAACAAAACAGGACACATTCAAGTACAATAAGATTTTTTGCTTGAAATTAGAAACAAACTACATGAGATTAAAGCATTAAAATCATATTTCTCAATCTGAATAAATGTTAAAAAATCAAAAGAAATGCAGAAGTGCTAGCTCACATTTTTACCATGTTACAAAAGCAATTGGTACCCATGTCCATAAAGGCAGCAACAAAGAATGCTGCTTGTCTACAGAATAGTACTACTGCAAATTGGACTGCGTTTCAATGCTACTTGTAAAAACACCAGCTCTCAGAAGTTGGTATCTGTACAAAATTGCAGCTTATTTTTCTTCACTTCTGTCCCTTCAAAGTCTTTGTTTACACAGTAATGCTAAAACGCCCAGTTCTGTTATCCTGAGTCAACATATTGCCACTTTCTTTTTTGGTAGGTTGAGCTCCATAGTGTCAACACCTCACACATCCGCTTTAATACAGTCTCTTTCTGCAGAAATGGGCAAGTGTAACTTCCTCCAAAAGAAAAGTTTTAATAGTTATGATATTAGAATGGCAGGACTTTCTTTCTGAAAAGGAATTCAGTTGTGCTGCAATGTATTAGATTCTATAGGTGGAGCAGAGTCATATAGTGTATCTGTATCGTGTGTAGGCTCTCCGGCGAGCGTACAGGGATTGGACAGTGTTCCAGCACCACAGTCACAGAAAAACCTACAACACAGAGAGACAGCTCTTAGTGGCCATTCCCTCCTGCTCCTAGAGCAGCCCCACGCCCTGGCTGGAAACATACCTATCATGTCTAATGAATTCTACGTCGTGTCCTTGATGGCACTTCTTGATGCAGTTCACACAGATGGCGTTACGGTCTGTGGTGTTGCAGGTGTGACATCTGGTGGGAAAAGCAGCACATTAGGCAGCAGCAAAACCTGACCAGCTCTCAAGGGAAGTGCTCCAAGAGGGTGGAGGGGCAGAAATGCACTAACGGAATGAGGGTGTGCAGGACTGTAAAGCTTGAGAATTTTACACGAACTTGGATTTCACAGCACGGTTTTTGTTACTTGTGTCACAAACAGAGTTGTGCTGTGCAACTCCTTGGGCTCAGGTTCACAGAAACAATCTGTTTTCCTCAAGCCCACAGTTAGTTCCAGACAATGGGAACTTGTTTAAGCCTCTTCTGTTTCTGTTGCGGCTGAGGAAGAGCACATGTTTGTGTGTTCACTGACACCCAGCAACTGTTCTACGGGCCTTGCTGGAAGAGAAATGGGGTTTATTGGAAAGCCTTACTGTAGGTGATGGGAAGGAACCTGTTACCTGTAGAAGTCATGCATCGGGTAGCTGGTATAGCTTGAGATCTTATATAAACACTGGCCTCTACTGACAGCTTTCTCTATGGCATCTTGATTGTTCATTATTTTGTTATCTGTTGGGGGAAAAAAAAAATCCAGAACTAATCACAGCTGGATCAATGACTTTTTTTTTTCCCTTAAGGCATTGAAGCAAAGGGCCTATTAGGAACAGTTAGTCCTCTACACCTGCATTTCAGTTCTGGCATTTAAGCACATAAAATCCTCAATGCCCATGTGCCTAGGGTGCCATGCACTCCTGAAGCAAGCAACGTTTGTTCCTCTGCACATGTGGCATAAAATACCCGATAGCCTCTGTTTAAATAGTCTTAATGAACTGGGCTGTTAATAAATGCTTAGAGACACACAAGCCTTCCGAGCAGGCTTAAGTTTTCTGCTGAGGAGCCTGAAACTCAGTATTTGAAAGCCTCTGATTTACTATAAGGCCTTTTACATATCCCTTAGAAAGAGGAAAAGGGTGGCTCTTTCCTCAGGAAGGTTTAGGAATAAGGTACTTTCCAACACAGTGGAAGTGGAAATTAGGTCTGACAAGCTCCAGTACGTCAAAGATGTGTCCAAGGTACAATGAGTTTGAAAATCCCCTCTGTTACTCAACTACTTTATCTTCTGTCTAGTCCCAAAGTGCACCTCAGAAAGTTTTGCCCACTCCCAGCAGCATCACAGCACTGACTGATGACATCAGGAAGCCCAGGAGCTGGGAAGCAGGGAGCCAGAGCTTGTGTTTTAAGAGGTGCAAAGCATCCACAGGAAAAGGTTTAACAGCTACAGGGAAGTATGTAAAAATCCTGCAAACAGAACCTTTTTCTTCTAGAATAACCTCCTGGAGCTGTCTGGCATTCAAACCATCATTCCCATCTTGTCCAAGAGGATCCTGTCTCATGCATACTTCTCCATTATACAAGGGAATTTTATGTAGGTAAACTGTTCATATTTTCTGAAAAAAGCATTTTGGGATTGTAAAAAAATCCAAGTGAGATCCTAAAAGCCAAGTGAGGCATGTTTCTTTACTGGACACTTGTTTTTGGGTATGTGAGAAAAAGACTTAACGTTGTACTAACTCAGAATTGGAGTCTGAGATGCGCCAAAGATGAGGAACCAGTTCAGAAGTGATTTTGAGACAGAAGAGCTTATCACAGTTTTAATGTGACAGCAAAACCTTAAGTTACCTTTTAAAGTATCTGTTTGTCTAAAAATCTTAAAACAGCTTAATGTGGCTCATTAGCTTCACCTGAACCTTAGTCACAACTCAGCCTAAGGTGGTACCAACTGTGAGCCCCAAAGGGTACGATAAACCCAAGACCCAGTACCAAACAAGTGACCACACGCAAACCAGGACGACTCGGGCTCACCTTTCATCGTGACATTGACACCAGATGCTAGAAATAAACCTCCAAAGCGGTTGTTGAAAATCTGATTGCCTTCTAATGTTGCAGTTGCATGATTTGTTATTTCAATACCTTTAGTGGGTCAGGGGAACAAAGGAAAGAAAAAAAGAGTGGCAAAGTTAAATCCCTGGTGGTTGTGCATTTGTACCTGTCTCGTGATCTACAGCTTGATTGGTTGTTTGGTTTTTTTTTTTGAGCCATCATAAACTCAAGGGGAAGAAAGGCAAATGACATAGCTACAAAACTGCACTGTAATTTGTGATAAAACTGAGGTTAAAGCGCTGCTGTTGAATCCTTTCAAAGAGCTACAGCTGGCATGCATGGTTTCTAGGAGGAACAACACACTACTAGTTTATCTGATAATAAAATGGTACTATGCTCATGTATATTTTCAAACGGGATACGATTTTTGGGTGCTTAGAGCTGTCATCTTCATGTACGTTTGAAAGTTCTTGTGCACATACCTTACCCTTTTAAAAATATCTTTTAAAAAAAGTTCTCAAGATGGGCACCTAAAATTCATTTCTTTAATTCTTAGCTTTTATCAGTAACCCGTGCCTTCCAAGTCATTTGTCCGGGACTGCTCTTGACAGCAACCTATCCTTCCCCCCCACCACACTGAAACAACACCTTTAGAGGCTCTTCTCAGAAAACTTGCTTCTTCTGAAAGAAAGATGGGAGAAAACTCAAGAATGCAATTTTAGTTGAAATGGAATGGAATGCAAGATGTATGAAACTGCGATGATTAAACAGTAAAATTGCAAAAAATCACTGTTAAACATTCTTCATCTCTTTTGGAGCAAGAAATGCTCATTTTTGTAATTTTTTAACTTAGTGAAGTGAGAAAGTTGAACTTGAGATGCAATTCAAATCTCTTTAAAATGTACATTTGCTCCATTTCCTAGGTTTTAAAGCAGTGATAAGAAATTCATACCAGCATCCAGCACATCAACTATGAATATGTCCTAGACAACTTTACCAATTGCTTCTAAAATAGAATAATGGAAAGTACTTCACAAAGAAAAAGAGAAGACAGAATAGGTGTCATTTCCCAACACGCTGTAATTCCAAGACTGCTGTAAATACACCCTGCCTACAATTCTGAATTCTCAAATGACTTTTAGAATACACTGAAGGATATCCCAGTCTCTTCTAAAATGTCTAAATACCATGGGGTAAGAAAACTCAGAGTAAGCTTTGTGAAGAGCTCCCTCCAAGCTTCCAAATTTGATTTAAACAGCACAAACCTGCAGCAAACCCATCGAATATTCGGTTTTTCCTTAGCACAGGGTGGCTATTGGTGCTGATAAGAACACCAGCTTGAGCATTCCTGAAGATATCATTCTCTTCCAGAAGACCTATGGCAGACCAACAAATGTGACATTTGAGCTTGGGAACATTTTCTGACCTGTAACCTTTCTGTGAAATATTTTCAAAGGATCTTATGTGTCACAATCCTCTAATAACTCCTTTCATTTGGAGAATATGCACCCGTAGCACTGACATCAGTGATAGCAGTTTAAAGTAATTCTCAGTGTATAATTTTGGAAGTGCAGTTTTTCAGTACACAGCACAGAATTTGGGATCATAGGCACCACTGCAAAAAACTAAGTCTGCTTTCCAAATTTTTCTTTAATTTTCATAACATCTCTCTGTTCTTGTCTTCTACAATGAGCAGACTGCCAAAGCCAAGCTTCACTTGCATTTTTTTGTTATACCAGGACAGGATTACTTTAAAATGCTGACTTAAAATTAAAGCTCACTTAAAACAAAGTGATTATCTACAGAACATCAGAAGCTGATATCACACAACAGTCAGGGGATTTCAGAGAGGGACCACTTCTACATTTACAAAGTATACAAAAGATTCCTTAAAGATCTGCGGGGTTTTTTTCCCCTGAATCTTGGACACTCTGGCAGATTGATTGGTTTTCAGGTGCTATGGTTCATGACTTGAACTTGGCTACATGACTTGAATTCAATACTGTGTTTCAGTCAAATGGCAAAGCTTACAAAAGCAAATGGGATAAAAGGACTGTCCTAAGCAGCAATCTAACAGTTATCTTGGATGAGATTAATTAGCTCTCTGCCTCCCACAGATTTCAGTATTACTAATGCAATTAAGGCTAAAAAGCATTAGGGTATGTTCACTATAACTATTTTATCACTTCAGAAGACATGAGCTGTGTTTCTAAAGAGCACTTCAAAAAGAACACTGCTTAAACTGAAATTTAACTCTTATCCAGAATATTCAGTGTAAAACAGTAAGGGAAAAAGCTACCTCTTCCCCCATTAAATATACAGATGCCTCCATCTCTTCCATCGTGGATTTTATTTCTTCTTAGTGTAGGATTACTGTCTGTTTTAATCCATACACCAGCCATTGCATTATCAAAAATTTCATTGTCTTCTATAAATCCAAGCCCTAAAATTGAAGGAAGGGTGGGAAAAAAGTAAAATCAAAGAGGATAATAAAGGAGAAGATAATATAACACCACAGAACACAAAACAATTCTGGATAAACATGACAAACAAACCTACCAGAATTATAGACAAGAATACCACCATTCTGACCACCCCAGATCTTGTTGCGTCTAATTTTGGGGTTGCTTCCAGTTCTAGAGTGAAATGTAAGCAAAGGAGTAATTTAAAAATCATTAAAAAGAAGTCATTTATAGTCATTTACTATATCCCAGGGCCAAACATCTCAAACATCTATGAAGAATTGCACCATGGACCTCACTGCTTAAAAATCTTAGTAAAATACTGTTCTTTCCAAACATGCAAACATATTTTAGCTTTACAGACTTCAAGGGTCACACATTCCAGTCAATACCCAGGCTCTATTTGTGGTAACTTTCTTGTAGGTTAAAGCGGAGGGTATTCAGACATATTTGATTTCAAAAGAAGTTATTTTTATAAACAAAATGACAAGAACAGCTAAAAAGACACAATAGAGCACATAACAAGCTACGTCTGTTTTGGCATAAAATCAGAATAAATGTTACCTTATCTGAACCCCTGAGTACATGTGATTATAGATGTCATTGTCTTCTAACACTCCATGTCCATTGTCATAAAAATAAACTCCAACCTAACACATCAAGAATTATATTATTAGTTCCAAAGTAATGAGGCATAAAACCACAGGACTTTCTTTTCTGTGGCCCCTTTGTAACCACAGAGCAAAACTCACTTGTTTCCCACTGTGTATTCTGTTTCTCCTCAGCACTGGAGTGCTCCCTGTTGTCACCCAGACTCCAGCCAATGTATTGCTGTAAACTTCGTTTTCCTCAATCACACCTTGTCCTTTTTCATGCTAAATACAAGATGGTTTCAGAGTTAAGAAAACCTGCTAATCACCAATACTCTTTCTCCTGCTGTACCCATCCCTCCCACCCCCGGCTTCTTCACAGTAGCAAACTAACTCTTTTCCATTTGAGTAAGTTTTTTCACTTTTTTTTTTTCAAATAACAGTGTATCATGATTTTGAATGTTTGCCACAAAATGAAGAACACCCTGCCTGTAAATCATTCTGTTTCAAGGCTCTGCAGTGGTATTTGCAAATGCCTGCTGGCTGCTGGTAGGAGAGGTGCCTCCCCAGTGCTGTGCACTCACATGAAAGCCCTGACTCATGGTTCTTAAACCTACACCCAGCCCTGTCCCCCAGATGGACAAAAAGCTGGCATGGCTCTCAAGGTCACCATCCCCACCACATGCCTAGGCTCTGAGGTCGAACAACAGTTTTCTCAGTCAGCGGAAGAAGCTGTTCTGGTTAGATTTACTCAATGAAGAGACGAAGCTGCACACTTGCAGCGTTAGCTGGACCTTAAGGTAACCTTTGGCAGAAAAGACAGACACGCATTTCTCAAAATCTGGTATTGCTTAGGGGTACCTGACATCTCTCTCAGTTCAGTTAGCAGAGCTGTTGCACACGTTGGGCATTGTGCTTTATTCCCCACTTTTTCTATACAACTATTGCAATTTCTATCATCCTGAACGCAGTAGAAAAAAAACCTTCTCTGAGGTTAGTGGTAAACACATTACACTCCAAAAGAGCTGAACAGACTTTTTTTTTAAATGATGACATATTACTATGAAAACTAAGCCTTTTCACAAAGCTTTCAACCAAGCAATGATGAAATTCTGTAATCTATCCCATTTTAAATATTTTACTCTGTAATAGGAATAATTTAATGGCATTCATAAAAGCCTTCATCTTTTAAATAGCAGCAGTGGCAGCTTCAGTCTCTTATCATGAGCATGGTTTATAATGTAGGAAACTCAAGCACTGTAAGCACAAACATTTCACACAAGGTACTTTTCCCCAAGATTTCTAAAACAGAACACAAGTTTGTGCCTGTCTGTAGGCTGCACTTACTACATAAATTCCTCCATGTTGACCATCATGAATCTTGTTGTGTCGAACAATGGGACAGCTGTTTGTTCGAATCTGTATTCCCGCTAATGCATTACCTGTCGACGAAAGTGTTATTTAATACAACTTACACATTCATTTTTCTCAGAAATCAATATGCAGCAAGCAAATCAGCTTACCATAAATGTCGTTTCCTTCAATAAGGCCTCTTCCATCACCAAAGATATAAACACCACCTTGATTCCCATTAAAAATTGCATTACCCCTAAGAAAGAAAAAAATCCACATTATGAAGTGATTCTAATACACTGTACAATACTACATGTGTATGTAGTGGCCAGGACTGTACACCATTCAGATTTAAAATAAAGAACTTATGTTCTGGTGCTTTGAGAAAGACCCACCTCTAAGTGCACACACGAATTAAAAATGGAGTTCAGCTCAACACAGACATTTCATTTCTACATATACAGGACTATTTACAGCTCCTCATAATTAAATTAAATTAAAGTGCATTTATCCCATCCCCATCAAATCTCTTCTTTTTCTACATAGCAAAATATCAGTGAGGAAAACAATACCTTATTGTCGGGTCACTGTTTGAGGTAATCCAAACACCTGCAAAATTGTTTGCATAGATTTTGTTCTCTATGAATTGTCCTCTTCCTTTTTCATGCACATAGATTCCTCCAGTCTGGCCATGATGGATTTCACAACGCACCACTGTTGGGTTGGCATATGCTTTCACTTCAAAGCCTGCTATCCTGTTTCTATGGATGTTGCAGCTTTCAAAATAACCCTTAAGACATAAAACATGTAGTTTCCTGTAAAAGTCCTTTTTTAAATGAAGGTTATTCCCTCCCCTCCCTTTACATACAATCCTCATTTAAAAGGAAACAGTACCAAAATTGACAACATGTAAGTACTTACATAGCTAATTAAAACAACTCCTGACACGATATAATTTCATTTTTCCAGAAATAAAATACTGTTTCAAAGACACTGTGTTTGCATTGCTATTTTTGACTACTCATGGAATACCAAGAAAAAATGGCAACTCTAGATATAGCACATTGAATAGGACTCAGTATCAGGTTTCCTCAGCAGCTCCTAAGGATCAGACTCCTTTCTAAGGCCAGAAAGCCCACAGGCCCAACACAGAAAGGACAGTGCTATGGAGAAGACTACCTACTTGTTTTCAGACCAGGAACTATATACATTTGGCAAAAATATCATTTCTTTAGGAAGAAGTGTGCTAAATTTCTTTGAAACAACTGATCAAAATAAATAATATGAATGTGAGAGTTCAGTAATTTTTCTAGGGTTGGATTGGTCTGAGTGGCCAAGTGGAACAATTTTTTCCCTTTTTAAAAAAGCTGTACACTTAGAAACCGTAACAGTAGGAGCAGGCCTACAACACAACTGTATTTAAACAAGAGCATTATAAACAGCATTGCTCTGGGCAGGGGAAAAAAAAAAAGGCCACTGCACAAAGCCATCCCAGGCACACTTCTTCCATGCCAACCATGGAACACCACCATGAATTGGCCCACCTGAAAATTCATCTGGCAAAATAACTGTTTCCTGCCCAATGATTTCTCTGATTCTACTTCATTCCAGGGCCTTGCCAAATAACTGTGTCAGCTCTTTCACAGCCATTTTCTTGACATAGTTCTAGAACATTTTAAAATTCAAATTCAGTCTATTCTTAAGGTGAACTTCAATGGTATTTCATGCCCATTTTGTCCAACCAGAAGAAAAACTAAACTGAAAGACAGGAAGCATCTCATCACTTCTGTCTCTCAGCACACTCGAGCTGCCCAGCCTGTAAGCTCTGTCCAGCTGTTGGGCAGCTCAAGCCCAGATCCTTTTGGGAGACTCTGCCAGTCAGCTATTGAGGCCAAGAAGGTCAACATCCCTCCTCTGCACAGAGGGACTTCAAGCCTTCCATTGCCTCCACCTCCTTCTAGGAATGGTTTTCAAGTGTGCTGGGTATCTGACTTGAGCTTTGTGGGGGTTTCTGGTTGTAATTCAACAGCTAACAGAAGAAGAACCTGGAGGACACAGCACCAGACAGTGCCAGGATTGCTAAGGAAAAAGAGGCCCCTATGATTAATAAGGAAAAAGGAATAACAGATGCATGTGGAAAAAGTATTACAATCTTACACAAAAATACCAAGTAGCTTCTGCTTGAAAATCCTAAATATTAAAAAGCAGCTCTGTACATCAAATTTATTTACAATCTCAGGCAAAGTATTAGCTGAGGACACAAAATGACAGCTACAGTGACAGGCTGTGTGGGCAAGAACACTGCTGCAGCCTGGTAAGATCTGAGCAGGCAAAGGAATCAGAAACAAACAAAACAAAGTAATGATAATCCTGATGTTCCCACTTGGCACACACTGTACAGAAAAATATGTGATCACAAAGATGGGATCCTCCACAGCTGGAAAAACTCAGAAGACTTTTTACATCAAGACTAACTCAGTAATTGATCTTGGATGTGTTTTTCTTTCTGCACGTTGCCTAGTCCAACAAACACTGCTTTGAAATGCTTTAGAGTTAAAACTTTTATCTGATGAGATTTTGGTGCTGCTTTTCTTCTTTTTCCCCCCTTTATTTCTAAAAGGTTTTTTTTTTTCTTTCTCTGTTTTGAAGATCACAACATTACAGAAACACAGAGGCATTTCATGTTACTGTTTGAACAACACTTATTAAAAAAAAGATATAATTGTGTAAGATTTAACGTTTCCTAAATATTTGTTGACTCTGGTATTCCCGACAGGAAATAGAAAAAAATCGAAAAAAAAACCAAACCCAAAACAAAAACAAAAAAACACCCCACAGTAAAAAAAAAAGACAACAGGAGACCGAGAGAGAAAAAAGAATAACTGCCTCTGATTATAAAAATCTGCCTTCCAAACCCTGGAAGGGTCCTTATTTGAGAGTTAGTGCCATTTTATGAAAATTCAAATGCAACATATAAAGAAAATCACATCCAAGATGCAAAACAAACCCTTTATTTTTATGCACAGCAAAAGCTAAACTGAATTTTTAATATAGTCTGGATGGAAACTGGCATATGCCTATATTTTTTTTGTTTGTTTTATATACATATTTCTTTAAAATGGTATGATTTGTAGTATTCAGAAGACTGAGCTGTAAACTAGGCATGATCACCCAACTTAGACACACGCTGCTACATTTTTACTTCATCAGAAAGAAACCCCCCAAGCTTCTCACTTGGGAGCAATGAGAATGGTTTTGCCTAGAGCTCAGCTTTCAACTGTAAAATTACGCTTATTCTTACTTTAAATTGGAACTTCTCCATTGTTTGCATATAACTACAAAATACAATTTATGACAGATGCCTGGTAACTCATCTCAGGCACCTGAGAGGTCACAGTAAGGACACCCAGGGCTGCCAATGCCATGCTGCATTTTTAATGCCAGCTTGTTGGAACACTTGTCACAGCACTAAGGCAAACATCAGGATATTGCCAGTACAGAAATAAGAGGTTAAGTTTCTACAAGTATCAAAACACAAAGAACAATCTGAGAACATGAAACTGAAAAACAAAAAAACTCTTGAACCTTTTGGAGACAGCACTCCAGCACAGAAACCCACGGGAAAAGAACGTGTAGGGTAGGAATTTAGCACTGGAATGCACTTATCCCACTTCACAATCACAAGTAATAGGAAAAAAAATTACAGAAAATAACAGAAGAGAAGTGAGAGAAGCAAACACAGAAAATCCACTGAATTGTTTTGGTATACAGGATTTGCATCTGAAGGATACCATGTCACTGTCACTTAATGAGCATATAAACATTGCCAGTGATGTCATTTCATTGACTCTATCATTAGACATGATGCAGAAATAGAAGATGCTGCCAAAGCAGACTTTGAGACATGAGGGCACTGAATCTTTAAAGGAGTTTATGACTATGAAATATTTCAATAATATTTGCAGCTGAGATAAATATTCTTCACACATTCTCTTTAATGTGCCACTGTTTCCCTTAAACAAAAGGGAAACATTTATTTCTATTCCATTTTCCTTGTGATACCACAGTTCTGAAACAGGCACTTCATCAGTAAGAAAATAGATCAAATACAATTTTATTTAAAATTAATCAAGTGAATTCAGCCTGGCTTTTAAATTTTTTTAATATTTCAGTACTCATATATTTAATATTTATATTTCAGTACTTAAACAAGAAGCAGCTCCTACCCAGGCTTTCCAATTAACCCTCAAACCTACACATAGACACCTCCCCTGCAGGAGTTACTGAAACACTTTCCTTTACCAGTTTTTCTATAGCTGAAATCACTTAATTCCATGTTTCCAAGTCTGTTTAAGTCTCGAAGAGATATATGGATATATGTACCCACTGAAGCAGATTAGAAGTGCTTGTACAGTATGTTAAATACAGCTTAATGCAGTCCAAACAATGAGATAATATAAACCAAAGACATCTGCCACCACTCTTTGCAAACCAGCCAAATAACATCATCTCTAGAGAACAGAAAATGATGTAAAGCCATCCATCAGAAGAAGGCTGCCAGCAGGGCATTCTCAGCTGGTCCAATCTTGCCCAGCACAGAACGAATATGGTCCTTAGGATGTTACAATTTGAGTGGAGAAGAGGCACCTACCAGTAGAATCCCACCATGTTTCACCTTCCACTAACAAGATTCCATGCCCGCAGCAAAAATGGCAGCACTCTGTGACCTGTTTGCCTTCCACGGAAACCAGAAAACCACAAATCCAACAGCTACAACTAGCACTGCCTTGATCCTTTATCCCTGCCTCCCCAGCAACCTGGGCAAAAAGGAGAAAGGCCTCACCAGTTTCTATCCACAGTGGATTTCCTGTTAATGCTATTTCCAGTCTGCCAACTCACATCAAAAACCTGAATAGGTCTGGGTTAGAACTTGCTGAAGGTGCACTTGGATCCCACTGTCTGTATCACTGATGAATGGTACTGGTCCCAGTACAGACAACCGAGGGACATGATTTAGTCACTGGCATCCACCCTCTGGATACAACTATCCAAACAAATCCTCATCCACCAAAACCAGTCTATCCATAAAATCCACATCTTCACAGTTTAAAGCGAAGGATGTTGTGGAGGCCTGTGTCAAGGCCTTACAGGAGTCCACATAAACGACATCCATAGCCCTTCCTTTCTCCACTGATGCAGTCACTCCATCACACACGCTCACTGGGTTGGTCAGGCAGGACTTGTCCTTGGTGAAGCTGTGCTGGCTGTCCCCAGGCACCTCTCTGTCCTCTATGAGCCTTAGCACAGCTTTCAGGAGGAGCTGTTCCACGATCTTCCCAGGCACAGAGGTGAGGCTCACAGGTCTGTAACTGCCAGAGTCCTCCTTTCTACCCTTCATTAAAAATGGGTGCAGTGTTTCCCTTTCCCCAGTCACCAGGGACTTCACCTATAGCCATGACTTCTCAAATGTCACGGAGAGTGGCTTGGCACCTACATCAGCCAATTCCCTCAGGACTCTGGGATGCATCTCACTGGGTTCCATAGACTTCTGTACATTCTGGTTCCTCAGGCAGTCACAAACCTGATCTCTTACAGTGGTGTGACTTTGCTCCCACAGTCCCTGCCTTCAGGTCCATCCACTCAAGAGGTGTGGCAAGACAGACTGCCAGTAAAAACTGAGGCAAAATGTTGCTGAGTACCTCAGCCTTCTCTCCTCATCTCTTGTCACCGCTATTGCTCATAGCGGGGTGAGGTGACATGCCTTTTTTGACATTCCTTTTCTGGAAGCCATACCTGTAGAAGCCTTCCCTGTCATTCCTTGCATGCCTTGCCAAGTTCAGCTCCATCCAGGCCCTGGCCTTCCTGACCCCATCCCTACACGACTGGATTGTGTCTCTGGACTCTTCCCAGGTCACCTGTCCCTGCTTCCACTGCCTGTGCATTTCCTTTCTGCCCTTCAGTCTCAACCCAGCAGGCCTCTTGCCTTCCTTTCCTGATTTCTTACACCTGGGGACCAAGAGCTTTTGCACCCTATGGAAAGCATCCTTAGAGATCTGCCATTTTAAGAGTGACTAAAAGAAAACTGCTTGTTTTGCCAGCTGGGCTTGGGGAATTGGGACTTCATCATTCAAGCAGGAAAAACAATGATCTGGCACTCTCTGGAAGACATGCAGAATATTTTCCTAAAACAAATCAGCAAATCATCTTTTGTTTCAGTGACAGAAATCTATTCTGGTTACTTCAAGGGCCATGAATCTCATTAGTCACTACTTTACATGCATGTAGAAGTTATCACCTTCACCCCACACAAATAAACATATTTATGAAAGAAGGCCTGAATTCTGATATGAAATTCTGTGTTAAAATTCCACAACTAATTCCCTGCTACAAAGTCCTCTTCCCAGAGAAGGTGTACAGACCCTGTTTCAGAGTTTTAACATTAAAAAAAGGCTAAGTCTCAACAGAGCATTTTTTTTCATTTCTAAATCATTCAGCACCTTATTTTTTGTTCTGTTTCGAAGGGAAAAGAATGAAGCATAAATGTAAGCCTACCATTTACATCCTATTTCAAGAGGTATTTTGTCACTGCAATATAATACATTGTAACAGGCTGCCAATCAATTGCAAAAAGCTTGCTTAAACCTCTTTCAGCTAAAACTGTCTTTAAAGTGAAGTCTCCCACTTAAGGGCAAGAGAACAACAGTAGGCATATTTTAAAGTATCTGTTCATGAGTAAATGCACATTTTCTAAAAAAAGCATTTCTCCAATGACAGGCAAAAATCAAAGACTTCAGTTCTACAACATCTGTATTTCTTTCTTCAAAAGAAAACATATAGCTTACCATGCCATGGTCAAAAGTGAAAACGCCAACGTCACGTCCGTGGTGAATGTGATTCCGTCTGATAATGGGATTTCCGTGGTTTTTAACCCAAATCCCTGCTAACGCATTATTGGATATCTCATTGTCCTCATATATTCCCTGGGAAATAAAAAATGTAAATTAAGACAGGAATCAAGAACAGTAAACAATTTTATCAAAGTAAAGAAATTAATAGGGAAAATTACCTGTGCATGGTCGGTAATATAAAGTCCAACATTTTCACAGTCGCTGATGTTACAGTGTTTAATAGTAGGACAAGCTCCCTGGCCACTAACACATACTGCAGAGCCAACTGGAAGAAAACAGTACAGTTACCATAGCTTCAAAGCATAGTTTATTTATAAATAGTCTGGCAGTGCTTTCGCAAGAAAGTTAGTGTGAACTGATATTTAAAAAAGATTTGGTGTGCACAGAGCCAAAGCACTGCAAGCCACTGGCAGAAAAACACTAATGTCATCATTTTGCAGATGCAAAAACCATGGTAGGAGTTGCTTTAAAATCACCCTGCCAAGGTTAAACAGCTGCCAGGACAATGGTTTATATAATAATTCATGCTTATGAAAATTCTCACTCATTTATTTCCCTGCGTTAGGTCCACTGTATACTGACTGTTCACAGCAGAGGACAACAGAAATCTAACAAAATTCTCTGCTAATTACTGCCCTGTTTTACTTCCCTTCAAACTTTCACAACTCAGTACTTCAAAGAGGCTAAACAGTAATTTTGTATGATACAAAGACACACTGTAAACCCAATGTGGAGCAGGACACAAATGCACAATCTCAAGTACGGAACTAAACATCAGAAGCCAACAAGTCTCTTCCCAGCTGAATTACAAAGCTCCTTGAATGATTTCAGCTACCATACAATAACCCAGAAAATAAACAACTTCCAGGAAACTAGGACTCAAACTGCTCAGGGCTTCAGCAGATCAGCTCAATTCCCTGAACTCCATGAAGTTATGACAACATGAAATTCCACAGTCACTAAAATCAACAGTGATTTCTGAAAGGTCAGAGCTCATCTCAGGGAACCTGGCCTATGTAACACATATTCCCCACAATTAAACATCACTAAATAAGCAAGCCAGTACCTGCTCTGTTAGTCAGTTTTCATACATCCTTCTAGCAAAGTACCACAAAGACTATGCTTAAATAATTCACAGACTCATTTACAGAGAGCTTATATTTTTTAATTCCTAAAGAAATTATTTTGATTGTCTAGTCTGGCCTTATGAATAATACAGGCTACACTAATTCCCTGAATTAAGTCCTGCTTCAATTCTAGTAGCAGGAACTTCAGCACATATCTCATAGAAACATATTTAATTTTGGTAACTTTATAATTTCCAGCAACTGAGAAACCAGCATAAAGCTTGTTAGCTGGCTAGAGAGCTGCTGCCCTTTTAATTTACACTTTAATTGCTCATCTGAATTCCTCCAGCTTTGGCACTCCATTACCAGTTCTCTTTATACCAGTGTATGCCATACCCAATGCACGCACATGTTCAGTGCAAGCAATTTGCTCCTTCAGCTTTCTCCCTGATAAAGTAACAAATTGCAGTCACTGTGTTTTTCACTACAACTGAATTTTTCTGCTTTACCTTATTTGACTTTTCATTGAACAGTTTCTAAATATTCCAGCATGTTGCTATGGACACCAGAAAAGAGCACTGTATTCTGGAGCAGGACTAAGCAGAGGCGTTAACACAGTTTCTCTACTTCTATGCAGTATTCCCACAGGTGTAACTAAGGATCACATCAGTTCTTCTGGCCACTCGACTATGAGGGCTCATACTTAGCAGTTTATCCACAGTGACTCTTCAAGCTTTTCCCAGCCTTCCAGGAGAGACGTTTATCACTTAGGAATAGGAACAAATGCAAGTTGTGTGTATAACTCTGCACTTGGTCAGACTAATGTGAGTGGTGCTTGACAGTCCACCTACCAGGAAGGTCACAGCAACCCATCCTCCTGCTTATTTATACAATTGTAGTTATATTACATTCATATTGTATCTATAATACCCTATAATAAAATCCCCATTGTCTACAGGTCTCATCAATATGGATCTTATTTCTTCTCTGCAAGTCAAGAAGTCATCTTTGAAATAGCTACAAAAAAAAAAATCCGTTAGAGTGACCCTGAAAGTTATTTTTCATCTATATGGTGTATGCTCTGGTCATTCTGTAGAACTCTAATATTTTAAGGTACTATGTGTTGAAGTCAAACATTTTTCAAGGATCTGTGTAATTTTACTGGGACTGCTGCCTTCCTTTCGTCAAGAAAGTAATCAAAAATGCCAGCAGTGTAATGCAACCATTATAACTTCCTGTAAATACACACTAATTCAATTAATCATAAATTTTAAATTCTTGATTGACCAAACCTCTGCATTTATACCTTATCATTCTACCCAGGATCAATAGGCAGTATTCCTGCCATACTTCAATCCTGTGTAGTCTCCCCCCTGCCACCTCACCCAGTGACAAAGACCACCTCATTAAGGTTTTAAGTTACCACTGATACACAATAGGAAGCCAGAGAATTTCTTGGCCAGTTCTTTTTAAACTCCTGCATGATTTTAGATTTGTCTATTTTTACAGCTGTTTAACCTCATCCACAGTTACTGTCAAGAGTGGAACATGTTTCATTATACCTCTAAGGGATGAGGGCATTTATCATTCCTGCCTATTCTCATTAAATATGGAACAAAAATTACACAATTTTGAATTTTGCCATTCAAATTTTTCCATTCTATGATGGATCAGCATCACTCCTAAAACTCCCTTTGTTCCCCAAAATAAGATACAAGCACAGTCTCTTCTAGACAGATGTTGCATCTTGTCTTGTTTATCATGTTCTTTGCAGCAGTAAAGTGGTATTTTGATGGTGTGTTTTTACTTTGGAGGAAGGTCCCTGCAGTTTCCTTCAAGTCCTAATTTCCTATTTATATTAACTGCTAATAACTTCTTGGTTTTTGTATATTATAATTGCTTCCACTCCCCTCCCTCTGTCTCCTTCTGTGAGACTGAGGAGCTATGGATTTTTGGAACCCAGTGTGATGTTTTAAAAGCATACCTCTATCACATTTTGCTTATTTAAATGAAAGCAATCTTTATTCTGACTCATTTCACTGGACTTGAGTATTGATTGTGTGAAATTGGTCTTTTTGGAGTACAAAGCACATGTAGTACTGGTTTAAGCTTTACTCTGTTTACTCAGAATATAATGATTGCACACACTTTAGCAATATTAAATTTTTAAAAAAAAGGAACATTGCCATCCACTACTACTTTTATCTACCAAGGTGAGGACTAGCACAGATTTCTTCCACAATGGATGCAACAGAACCTCTAGACTCAGGATCTTGCCATTTAAACTTTATTTGAAAATATTTCTAAAGATGCTTTAGACTGGCAGCAGGAACCTCTAGCTTAATTCACTTGCACTTACAAAGCTCCCATCTTTACATATGACATACATCAAGAACTTTACATATGACATAATGTAGAAATATGCTTTAATGCAATTAGGAGATCTGCAGAAAGGGTATCAAGCATGTACTCGGAAAGAGGTTTTGAATGCCTATGGATCAATGCTCTAGAGACGTCAATTATCTGGAAACAGTAAATGCCTTTTCTGGCAGACTGCCATTCTTCCTCCCTTTTTACACAAACTCAGTACTTCCTGAGTAGGTTATAGTAATGCTTGGTAGGATTAAAAAACCAATAAAACTTAATAATCGATAAGTGATGATAGTATAGCCTACACACAGCCTCCAAAATTGACCAGAAATTTTAATTTTGGAGAGAGAATCAACAATTCAATACAGTAAATATTCAGAAATCCAGAGTCTTGGAGGGAGCAAAACTTCAAAATTCTCAGAAATGGGGAGTGATCATGAAAAAAATTATCAAAACTTAATTTTAATAAACAACTTTCACAGAAAGTAGCTTATCTATAAGCCTGTTTCAATACGAAGTCATGCAGCTCTTCAAACTACTTTAATAATCAAGCTGAATGTGGTCTTATCTAATTCCCCTCACTGGTTTTCAGGGTACCCAATACTATTTTATGCTACGTTCCAGAACACCTTTTCTTCGTATACTTCAATTTCCCAGCATTAGCATTAACACTGGGATACTGGGAGCAGCTTGCTGTCCTTTGCTCCTCTTTTGTCATTTTAACACTTCCAAGTATTCACTGATGTGTCTCCAATAAAAGAGGTGGTGATGCAAAGCACAGAGCTGCAAAGCATAGAACTGCTTTGACAAGTGCAGTGATTTATAGCCCAAAACCTCCAAGAAAGCGTATCTTCCTCTAGAAGGCATAGACCAGGAATCCGTCCACCATTCTCATCATGGTTCCCTGCAGTATTCTTCACAGGCAGTATCGGAAAAGTGTGGTTTTTATATCTAGTTGGAAGAACTCTTTTCTTTTTCCTTCCCTTTATGTTGAGCTGAGCAACCTCCATGCACAGCCTGCTGCACAGATCCATTCCCTCTCCCTAGCTGACTGCTGGCAATGAGAAGTTCATAGGGCCATTTCCATGCGAAGACTCACTATCTTAATTCTCCTGAACCTCTTCTTTCTGACACTCCAATTCCACTCCATCTGGCTGTGTTCAAAGATGTTAAACTTACCATGTCTTGTGCCTAGTGATTGCAAACTGTCATGTCTTCCTGCTGGTGATTAAACTGCCATGCAGTTCCTCACTTCCAGACTCTGACCCATTCTTTCCTTAGTCTACACTACTGATTTTTCCCAAATCAGGTGGTATAAATTCCTCACTGTCTCTGATGGTGAAATGAGTCTTTCAACAATTCTGCCTGTAGAGCTACTACTCATCATCTGAATATGTCAAATCATTCCACTCGGAAGTGAGCCAAGCTTAGCAGTTATATCTCGTGACTGTTTAATGCCATGATCCCAACACTGAACATCACAACAAACCTAATGAACAAGTCCCACGTGTAACCCTTTCAAATGCCCCATCCTGCCAGCTACAACTATACACCAAACCCAGGTATGTTTATTTAACTGTCACTTCTCAGTTTCAAACCAAATGGGCAAAGAGTCCAAACAGATTCAAACAATTATCACAGAGGTTTTGGACACAAAGAAGTCACTCTAATAGTGATGCTCCAAGGCAATTAAGGCTTGCAGACTTGTATTGAATACCTGCATCAAAAAATAAAAATATGCCAATAGTAATCATACTCAATTTGTTGTGTTTCTTCAAACAATAAAAAGCCCACTAACCTGTACAAGTACTTCGAATAATACAGTGATCTATAATTGGACTGCAGTTCACAGTAATCTCTAAGCAGTGGTGTGCATTGTGGTGCTGAGCAGATTTGTCATCAGGGTTGAACTGAAAAAGGAAGAAAACAAAAATGTTGTGTTCAACTGCTCAGGCATTAAAATAAACTTTTTAAAAGATATGCTTAAGGTTGAGATTCTTACCCTGATTGTCATATATCCAACATAGGCATCTTCAGAACCCTCCATAAAAACAAAGGTGGAATCTCTAGTGTTTTCTATTATAACTTTATCTGCTACTTTTCCAGGTGCTGCAAAGGAAACAGTTAGTAAGTCTCAGTTTATGCTGCTGAAAAAAAATCCTCAAAATACTTAGAGAATTCTGTTCAAAGCCAACAAAGGAAAATTAACGCTATTGTTGGCACATAGTCTTCCTGTCAAAAGAACCTTAAAAAAGGAAGTTTCAAAGACAGTGAAGAAACCAGTCTTTAACTAAGACAATCTAGCACCAATTTAGTAGTATCTAGTACCATGAGAAAAACCTCCTCTTTTACAGAGCTAGTTTTGGACTACTACTTACAATGAACTGAATGAACAGCTTAAACATGGATACCAGGCTAGAGGCAGTTTAACTCTGTTCCAAGTACAATTTCTTTTGGTATTCTAAACCCTTTTATTAATGCTAAAAACATACATTCCATCACTGACATGAAGCACTATTTATTAATCTGCTCATGACCTATAAGTGATCTCCCAACACGTCTCAAATGTAAGATTCAGAGTTTTGAATTGATATCCTCATTATTCTTTAGGAAAAAAAACTCTTACCAAATTAGATTGAACTATACTACTAGCCATATGTACAGAAGGTTGCAAAGTGGTTCACTTGCAAAATGCCATAATGTGCCATATCCTGTGTTACCAGCGAGGCTCTGCTCGGTTCTTTACCCTTAATCCAAAGGCAGGCGAAGTTAATGTTGGGGTGGCAGGAGCCAGCAGAGGGAGCACGAGTTAACAACAGCCACCCACTGGAATAAATTCAATGACGCTCATTCACAAGCGAGATAATTTGTCTGATTCAAACCTGCACATTAAACATGCAAGCCAGAAGCAGCCTTCCTTCAATACACCAAATATAAAGGTGGAAGTTTCATGTTCTATAGTAAATAACTCATCAGATAGCTTTTTAAACTGTTCCCAACACAACATAAACATAAGCAGGTATTTGCCCTAAATTCTGTATTTTATTGAAAAGCCTATGCACAGGATTCCTCACGAGCAGATCCTTTTCTGCTGTCTGTTGACATTAGTACAGACAAGTGGTATGTCCTGTTCTTTATCATTCTGGCAGAGAGATGTCAGTCAGAATGAAGCAACATTTACAATATTATCCAGCTTGTTCTCACTATCTAAAAGCCCAATCTCCGCTTTCATTACTGCAGAGCTGCAAATATTTTAAGGTAGTCTGGCATTTCTCTACACCACTATTCACTTCGTACTAGATAACAACTAGAAGAGGCTTTGATGAGGAGTTGTGTCATCATACAAAACATATTTCTGTGGTTTGGTAACATTTCTATATATTCACCATGGTGCAAACGCAGTGGCATAAACAAACCCATGTATTTCAGCACACGAAAAAGAACAGCACCACAGTATTGCAGGTGAACCAAACCCAAGAAATAAACAGAGCTCCTAGGAGGATATGAGAGCCATAAATCAGTATCAGAATTGTGTTCCCTCTCAGGGTGCCACAGAAAAACTGCACTTCACACTGGATGCTCTGAAGCACTATTAAACAGAGATTTGTGGAATTGTTTGCAAAGCACTTGGATCATATTCTCTACGGACACCTTCCTCTCAGCACACGAGTACCTACACAAGTAGTAACGTCTGAGTTGGCAAGGTCCCAGAATGCCCATCATGGAACATGCCAGTTAGGAAGATCACTGCACTTAGATCTCCCCAGGAAAATATGGAAGACTTCCTTAAACATTAGTTTCATTCTAAATGCACCAATGAAATTCTCTGCAACATTCTAATGAATCTTCACAAAATCATCACTCAGAGAAATACCTCTATTTAAGCTTTTGGCTTAGGCCACTTTAGAAAAAAGAAACCAGTGTAAGAATCGGAAACGGAAGAAAAGGGCCACTAATTTTGTAATCAAGCAAAACACAGCTCCCAAGAAGTCAATTTGCTGAAACCTAAGGAAGTCATGTTCCCAAGGATCAGAATTCATGCTCAACTTAAGGACCATGGATAGACCGTTTAGAAATAATGGAACGGAAAGTCTACAGTAAGGGACTGCCTAAAGAAATACAAATTAACTGGATGTTGCCTCAGAATTATTTAATTCTTCAAAAGGAATAAAACAATTTCACTTTTGACTGCATTAGTAGACAAAAAATTACTACATTCCACAGGAAATAACTGTGACCCCATCCAAGGAAAAAGCAGATACTCTTACAGATCTTGAAGTCTGCAAGATCTAAACCACAAAGGTCTTAACTAGTCCAGAATAAAGCTTTCATTTCAAAGATGCAGAATGGGCATTTGAAGAAGACCTCAGGCACGTGAAAGTACTCTTGCACTCTAAAGAAAAGAAATACCCAATTATGATAGCTTTCTTACCATTTTAGATTTTTCCACCCGTAAAATTACCACAACAATTCTTACTGGTTTTACTAACTCTTTTTTCCTGACTAAAGAATCTTGATAATCCCTTTTCACTTACTCGCACATTATTTAAGTCACATAGAAAATAAAAAGAAAAAATGAAAGCTGTAGCTCTGAAAACACACATTCAGTGAAGATTCCCAGATCAGGACACATTCGTACAGCTGCTGAAACTCAGCCAATTGCAAGATTTTGTGTCTTGAGTCAAATGAACACTCCATGGAAGGCTCCTATTCCTGGAGCAAACACACCCCCCTCTTCAACCCTGGAAAATAGAATTCTTTAAAAAAATTCAAAGGTACTTCTGTCCGCTGAACCAAATGCAACAGTTTCCTTACAGAACCTCTCCTCTTGCTTCTTTCTTGGCAATTCAGATATGCCACAGCACCACTAATACTTCCAAAGCCTCCCTTCTGAACCAACTCCTTCCCAGTGATTTAAGGGAAGAAATAAACCCAAAATTAAACAGAACAGAAAACTCAGAACAGCAGGCATTATCCTGTAAGCACATTTTGCTTATGTGACAAAGTAGAAGCTTCTTGCAAGCTCGAGGTATGTTAAGTTGCCTTTCTAATGATGTTGTGCTTCTTCTGAAGCCAGAAGAAGAAACTATTAAAGAAATTTGAGTATAAATGCAGAGAGATTTGGTGCTGCCTTAATCCTACCATTCTGAAAAGCATGCCAGACTGAACAGAGAAGAGGTAGTTCTCCAAGGCTTAGCGGTTCACTTTAATTTGTTTTCTTTTCTAGTCAAATGAAAATTGACTCTCTCTACAATGTCACTCACCATTCAGTGGAGAAAGTCTGAGGAAGTGAACTCAGCAGTGCCAAAAACTGAAATATAAATACATCTAGCATTTCTGGATTCCTCTTGCAGGTTTTGTTCCCCAAGACAGCTATTCAGTTACAAAAATACACAACGAAGATCTCTGGCTTTTAAAGGACTGTACTTAAGATAATTGTTTTTCTGAATAACTTAGGTTAATTCCAGAGGAAGTGAAAGCAGATGGCTTCTCAAAACTTAAAAGGAGACAGAGAACATGCAGAAGTTTCTCCAGATATCAAAGATATCATTTCAAGTGTCATGAAGCTATTGCGAAATTTAATGTCCTAGGATAGTGCTGATCCAGTTCCTCTGGATTTTAAACACTTCGTGAATATGATTTGCCCTATTTGTACTGTCATCTCTGTGAAACACAAGCCAGGGGTTGTTTGTCTGTGGCCATGTCTCCATTAGCAAGCACCGCAGCCTAGCAGGAGTGGTACCACAAAGAGAAGCAGCGCTGAGGATCAGCCATCCACACCACACACTGCAGAACAGAGAGGGGAGAAGAGACTGACTTTGGACTTGTCCTCGCCAGGTCCCTCTGACTGAACACACACTGGCTACTGAAGGGCAGAAAGAGTATTCCAGGAACATGTCTCTTAAATTAGTCTCATTCAAAAGGAATCCAGTTTGTGCTCCAAACGTTTTCCACAACACAGACCAAAGCACTGTAAGTGGGCATGTTCAGAATGTTAGCTTCAGAAATGCAGTCACAAGCTGACAAACTCACATACTAACACAGCCACATCTTGTGGATCTGTGGGGACAAGTTTTTAGAGTACCACTAGAACAATCTGACTGCATTGCTCAAAACCATCCTCCCTGCCAAGGCTGCAAAACCCAGGCAAGAAGTGCCAGAACAGCCTCACTCAAGAATAAAAGTTCGTATGGAGAACAGATAAATACCCAAAAAGAGGGACTTTGCAAGACAAAGAAAATACACATACGAAACACACCCACTAAATCAAACAAAAAACCCCAAACCCACCACCCTCAATAAAACCCACAACCCAGTAAACCCATCCAACCCAGAGAGACAGCTTCTCAGAAAACACAAACAGCAGGTAATTCACTTCTGGGTCACCACAGGAGCAAGAGGTCCCAGACCTCTTAACCAAAATCTCTACCTAACAGTAATACAGCCCGAATTCCCACTAGTTGTCATGCTACGAGGAATTAGCATGTTCCTAAGAGTGACAGGAAAAGCAAGCAGCTTCACAAGTACCACAATTTGCGCCCGGTATATTATATTAACTTTCTAAACCCTTCCTATTCTCCACGTCTTATTTCCTTCTCCACAAAGATTCCTGTTCAGAGGAACAGTTGGCAGAGTACAGAGAAAGAAGCTCCAGTCTCAGAATCTTTCTGATGGATGCTCTCATTTCCTTCCTCAAGATGGAATTACGATGCTGAAGAAAAAATGGGACAGATACTAATTTGGGCTTGTTCCCACTGCTGGTTTCTACTCTGCAGATAGGTTTTATATATATGTATGTATGAAAGTAAAAATTTCAACTGCAGTCCTATAACTGAGTAAGCTTTCTGACAAATTCCATTTCTTTCTCCTAATGAAATAAAAAGATAAATAAAGTTATTCTGAGAATTAGCAAGTGGACAACAATATTTAAGTCTGAAACATCAGCTACTTTTGAGTTAGTGACACTTGTACATAAAACACGTATTTGCCAGGTAGATGAAGAAAGATGGGCATTTATACTGGATATTTAATACACCAGAGTACCATGGTAATTGAGGTGGTAATTAACACAAGTTTGAGACAGTGATGCTCCCAGTTTACATACCTGCACCAATCATGGTGATTGGAGATTCTATATATATCCATTCATCAGTATATATACCAGAGTGAACAAAGATAAGTCCATCAAAATGAGCTTCTTGAACTCCACCAAGAGCATCCTCAATGGTGTCATAATACTAGAAGAAAAGGGACAAATTTAGAGCAATATCCATTTCAATTTATATAGATATATAAGTATTTTGAAGAACTGCTTTAGAAACATACCAACATATTTTCTCTTCCTTTGTATCTTGCAGGATTACTGTAGAAGTGTTCAGCAAAACCTGGCTTTACATGTGCTCCTTTGTACTGAAACAGGGAAAAGAGTTTGTGATAAGCCTGCAGACAGGTGGGTTTGAATGCATTGACAGGAGATCTACTAATTCCCTAATTAACAAGCCATTTGCTGATATCTGTTTGTCCCAGGAAGTAAGGATCATATACTGACCTCCCACTCCAGGCACACAATTTGAAATGACAACACCAAAAAATGTCTGAGCCTAAGGGAGTGATCAACTAAGCCAAGAGTTCAACTACTTAAACAGCCAGAAGCCTCAAAACTGACTGAAAAGCTTCATAAACCTAAAACATTCCACAAGAGCTGTCCTTACCTCCACCTCTTGATTTTCTAGCAGCTTGCCACAAAAACTGTGTTTACACGGTGAGGAAAAGAGAATCCCATACCTTCACTTGTGATTGAATACTAAACAAAGAAGCCAAGCCAAACATTTGTCCTCAGTTCACTTCAGAAATTCATTAACCAACAACACACGGCATTGTGTGATACACTCACCTCAATGTTTATTTCTCTTACTTATGTTTTCCTAATATCATGCCCAGCCATTCCTTCAGTACCTTTGAAATTCTGGATTAGAGGTGCAACCACATTCCTTAAAGAAGACTTGTTTACCTCCAGTCAGGCCAGCTGTAAATCACTATTTACCCCAAGTGATATTGTCAGTGTATGTCTGGTTCCCCACGAAGATGCACACAAATCTGATAACCAGCACACACACTGGTTTAGAAGGATATGACAACAGTATCTTTCAAGTCGTGAGTCTCAGACCATGGCAATCTCTTGTACAAAATTTCGGTGATGCAAAACGCAACATAAAAGAGCTGGATACTCAAGGACTGCACTTTACCATGTGGTGCCTCCCTAAAGTGTGCCTTAAAATGGGAAATAACTTCTGAATTCCCCCTACTGCATAGCACCACAACGATCTTAAAGTCTAAACACAAGATAATTACTATTGTCAGCCACATTTCAGAAGCTGGTGTTTTTACTTTTATAAATACCTATAAATTTGAATATAAATGAATAAAACTGTTACCAGCTGCTGGAAGCTTTCTTTCCAGGGATTCGGATGTTCATATTCTTCTGGATTAATCTGATAAAATTTACCAGGTTCGGGATGCATCATTGGACGAGTGTACTCAAATACTTCCATATACAATCTTTTCCTGAGCAGAAGAGAAAAATAATGCGTTTCTGATTACTCTTCCATTTTAATATAAAACCAAAGGCTAAAACTTGGGGTTTTTCCAAACAGAATTTGCCAGTCAGTGACTATGAATACAACCAAGATCAGTATCTACCACTTAAAACCAATTTTTATGTTATACAGACTTCCGTGCTTTTCTGACAAAAATTTTTATGTTTTACAATCCAAGAGAAAAAGTTCTCAACATGCAGTTTTCATGAAGAAACTTAAGAAGTTACACTATTTGTGAATTAAACTGTGTATTAACTACAGCATTGCTTTAACACTTACAAAAGCTAGTAGCACAAGTATAACAAAACTTAAGACCAAGTGTGCCACCACCTCTTCCTCACCTTGCCAAAAAAAGACTGAAAAATGCATTCACTGAGAACAAGTGATGCACTGTATTCCAAAGAGAGTTCATCAGTGAACAATTTACAGTGGTTTAAAAAGCAGAAAACTGCACACAGCAGTTGGATTCTTTTCATTAGTGCCAGAATGCAAATAATTGCAGTGCCTGAGCCTGCTGATATTAAGCCCAGACTTACAGGATGCCACTGAATCACAGAAGTTGTAGTTCATCTGACTAAGTATCCCCAAAGCTGTCTTTAGGACAGAAAAAAAGGGGTACTTCTGTGATGTTATTTTATTATTTTTCTTTTAGTCTAAATTTTTACTTTTAAAACAAAGCAGCTTAAGAAACATGTTGTTTTGTTTCCCTTATAAAAAATTACAAATTTAGATCCCATTTATTCAAACTCTCAATAACTCAAGGGTAGAGCAGATTCACATGGGGGAAAACAGCGCAAGTATCCAACCATTAAACAAAACAAACAAAACTCAAACCAAACAAAAAATCTCATTTAAGTGATACTAGACAAAGCTTGCATCTAATGTGAAGAAATGTTTTGTTCTTTCCGTGTGAAGTAACACAATCCCCATAGTAGCCTAAAAAAGGTTAAAGGGGGAAGAAGGAATGGCAACCCAAGGAACTGATTTTTTTAAAACAGGCATTGTTTAACTAGTATCTACACTACTAGAGAATCAAGATTACTATTTAATACATATAAAATCAGATATTCATAAGTAACAAATAATGCTTAACTAAACCAGACATAATAAAATACAACTGGTTTTACTTCACTTAATTGTAACCAACATTTCAATTTTTCTATTGTACTGGCATCTTGAGCAGCACATCTAGTATTTCCCAAGATAATGAGGAATAGCTTTTCACTTACCACAAAATTGGATCATTAGCCAGCTCACTGAAGCGTTTACACACACAAGCCGCTCTACAGAGATCCTGCTCCAGCAGGTAGGAGAAGATCTTTAGAACCACTTCATCTGGCAACTTCTCCTGAAGATATTGTTCTGCAGGTGCTGCTATTAAACAGTAATCAATACAAGGTTATTGACATATTTAGCGAGCTCAAATTCTGACTGAAAAAGATTATCAACTTGTCACTTGAAAGATTCTCATTTAAAATACCAATTATCTCAAGGCAGCCTTTTCTTAAAGCATGTTTCTTCTAAAACCAAAGGCAAAAAATCCGATAGAAGTTACAGACTTCAAGTCCTCTTTCCAAACTTCTTAGTTCACTTTTTCTATTGGAGGAATCATTCTGCAAACAAGTGCAGATGTTAAGCAGGCTACTGTGCATGTTCCAGATATGCTGGCTTCTCACCGCTATTAGCTTCACTGTAGTTCAATTAACCCACGTTATCCATACAGTAATAATAATGCAGTCCCAAAGCCAAAATCCCTGCAAATGTTTTCAAACACAAAACAATTTAATCAGAAATAGTCACTGTCTGGAAAAACTACTAGGAAGACTTCCTTGTTCTCCCACAATGAACACATTAGGGAAAGAGGACATCTGGGATGTAGGAAACCGATAGTCAGCAATAATTCCAAAGTCCCCTCCTTCCACTTACTCCCATTTAAGTTCTTCCTTTTGAAATGAAAAACCAAAACCAGAAGTAGTGTTAGTCTTGCCAGATGTATTTCTTCAGAGAGGCTGGAGAAAGTTGTATTCCCATGTCATTGTGTGGAGACAGGAGTGCACTTTGTTAAACCTCTGCTCATGGGCACTTGGACACTTCCACATACAACAGTTCCTTTGGGAAAGCCCTGCCTGCAGTTCGTGTTCTCACCAGACCCTCCTGGGGCATGAATCCTCAAAGCAGGAGAGTTCTGCTTGCAAAGGTCACTTGTTTGGTTAATGCCTTCGGGATCCTTTCTATGATTCTAAAGGCACAACCACACAGAGCAGCTTCTGAAGTTCAGAGGAATTGTACACATGGCATTCAAAGTTCCTGCCTGCTAAATTCACAGCACAATTACATCCATGTAATGCCCCTCACATTATTTTTTCTTAGAACAGATAAGCCTAAGGAGCAATAGGATTGTCATTTTGGCTACTACAAGAAGCCTACTGAAGTGACCTTAAGAAAGATAAGCTACACTAAATGTGAGGGAATACATTCTGAAGAATAGTATCCGTGTGAGATTTCACATATAAACAAACAAACAATCTGCCCCAGGATTCCCCTAGGCAAGGCAGCATGAAGAAATGTGTTATTTCAACTGTAAGAGGGAGAAGACAGAAACTGCAGGGACCAGAACTGTGGTTTTACAAAGATACTAAACTGGGGTCTGCAGACCACATCACCAGAACCTGTGTACTATGACAGAAGTGATTAGAGCTGTTTTTCCAGGATGTCATGCTTACATCTCTGATCCGATCAGGTAAATTCTGAAATATTCCTGAGTTTTCAGCACCTCTCCCTAAACACGTTCCTTGTTGTGCCCTAGTATGAATGTCCTCTTAGTGATTCCTGAATACTAAGTTCTTCTAAGATGCCAGAGGGGCATTTATGCAGTTGACAGCTGCTCACAGCAGCATCACAGCTTACAGCCATAAACTATAGGTACATGCCACTTCAAGCCAACAAAAATCTACGCTGTGCCAAAGTGGGAAGTGCCATCATTCCACATGCCCACAGCTATTTGTTCCCACAGTATCCCATCCTCCCCCAGAATTTTTTTATGATCAGCTCCTTGCTGTAGTTCATTGCAAGCTACAGAACTGCTAGCATGGAACACAAGGAAGGAGACAGGAATGAATGCCCAGAAGCTGGCCAAGACAGTTCTCTTCTGCAACAGCATTATTAATGGCAGATTACAAAATTATTTTTATTCAAGAAAAAACAAAACAAAGCCAGGCTGAAGCCAGTAATTTGGTAAGACTTATGGAACAGAAGCAGTCTGGAAAGGCCCTCTGCTCAAGAGACTTGGGGAGCCTGAAGTCTGAAGAGCTTAAGAGCAGCCTGTAAGGGGAACATGGCTGGGCACCACCAAAAATGTTCAATGCACTATCAGTGCTGTTTTTTAAAAAGGTCCTTTTCCAACGGAAGAAGATATAAAGGGTCTTGCCCGTTTCAAACAGGCAGGAGCAGTTCATTCTACAGTCCTAATTACTCTTGAAATGCATCACAGGATAACTGGACATAGCTTCTGAGTTAGTCTTTTTCTGGTAGCTTTCTAGTTAGATGTACAATTCTACTGTCTTACTGAAAGCTGAAATGTTATCTTGCAGATGCAAAACAGTAAATCCTCCCAAGTTTTTCATGACCTGTCTTCTTTTAACACACAAATCCCTAAGGCATACAAGTGAAGTAGTTCCTTCCACAAACAACCTGCAGGTTTTTTTATCTATGTTAGGACCTTGAATAATATTTTATTGAAGGGGGAAGTTCACTAATGTAGTGCCTTGCCACTGCTCCAAAGTTCATACCCCTGTTTTCCTCCCTAGGCTCTACTTCAAAATTAAAACTGAAATCCAGATGTGTTTCCTTATTCCAGGGGACAAGGACCAACTTTGAGAAAGTGTCAAAACACTTGAAATAAAAAAAATAAAAATTTAAAAGTCTCAATAAACACCCTTGCCCCTGCAGTTTTTCAAGCTGCATTCACTTGGAAACTTAGGCACTGCTCTCAAAATGAAGATGATGATTTTACAGGTGTTTGCTATCCTCACTCAGCTTTATCCAAAATCCTGTAGAAATGAGCAATTTAATTTAAATTGCCTTTCTGCTCAATTAAGCAGGGGTTGATTTAAGATTTCTCCACTCAAATCATTGATACAGTGATTACCAGGTGAAATTCTCCAGTATAATTCGAAAAAGCTAATTCCCTTCTTAATGTGGAGAGTCTTCTCTGTACCCAATAGAGACGTACATGCTTTTGTTCTATAAATCCACACTTCACATCTTGGACATCTTTTGATAAACGTGTCAAAGCAAGGATGCAATCAATGTGTTCTTCCTCTCAGTTTGCAAAAATGAGCCAAAACAGTTTTAAAGGCTTGTCTGGCCACCAAATCAGAAGCATTTACATGCTCCTACTCCTGACAATTTCATGCCTATCAATGAAGTGAAGGTCATGTACAAAACGCATACTCGTATTAAAAGAAACCCAACCAGTTTTCCAAATATGTGTCAAAACCAGACAAGAATAAAAACAAAGTGCAAGAGGTCATCACCCACCTTTATCTTTGCCCTAACTTAAGTGGACGGTTGAACTACTTATGATTTAGTAAGCATTGATATACTGCACATCTGAAAGTTAGCAGCACAGCTAGTTATGTCATTCAGTTTCCACAGGATACGCATGAAGCTAACTCAGTTTCAGTTTTGATCACTTAGCTGATAATGACTAGCAAAGTAATACCAAGACAAAGACCAGGGAAAGCTGCCTGAAAGTGAATTCCCTTCCTTGTACAAAGACCAAGAATGCCATCCCAAGAATCCAGAATTGTAAATTATGTCTTATATGGTTGCCTTTTTTGTCCATTTTAGTGGAGAAGATGGAGACAAATAACTTTTGCTCCATAAGGAGGTATTTAGTAAAAATCTTTTCTTGTTAAGAAGCAGAAATATGTCAGAAACATAGCATGTATTTTTCTTGGGAAAGCATCTTAGGAAATCAGTAGGAAAAGAAAAAAATCCATTTAAAAAGTCAGTAAGTTCTGTAAACTATGAGCTCCGAATGTTCCTAGTGTACAGAACAATCAGTGAGTGATCCAGTAACCTCAAGTCTCAGTACAGCAAATCCATAGTTCAGTGAAAAGAGAAATTTAAAATAGCAGCACTCCCAGCAGAACTAACTCTGAAATCTGTATTAAAATACATGTTTTTCCAACTCCTGGCTCCACACCAGTTGGAAACTCTAGCTGACTGGCCTTTCTCCTTTCAACTTCGCTGAATTTTCCTCAACTCAGAGTCCATTCAACAAGGAATGGATTTCCATCAAGAAATTTTCCTATATTTCTAGTCCTATGCCTTCATTTCACCTATAGTTCTAAAATAAACCACTATACAGCCCAAATGACAATACACAGTCACCAATCATGACAATCCAGAAAGTCTTATGATACTTACAACTCAGTTACAACAGCTATCACTACCTATGCCAACAAAAAATGTGAGGTGAAGAGGGCTGTGTGTTAAAATAAATCTCACCACAATCAATACTTGTACAAATCTAGAGGAATCTCTCAAACTCAACAGGGAGAATAAAAAATTACCATCACCTGTACTGAGAAAGAGATTAATAAAAAATGGTTTGAGGAGGACACTCCCTTCTTACATTGCAACTGGTTTGAATATAGTCTTAAAAGTAAATTTGTAAAATCACTGTTAACAATTCCTCCATTAATTCCATGCTGGAGAAGCCTCCACAATCCCTGAACTTTCCCCACATGAGCTCAAGAATCTAACAAATGGAATGCACAGTAAGAGCATGGAGAATTCCTCTGGAAATCAGTGACATTCACACTGTAAAGTTACAGATTTTACAGCAAGGAGGAGAGTAAAAGCACAATGAAGACAGCAAAAAAGTGAATTAAATGGAAGAGAGAAGAGAGAAATGGAGTCTGTGACAAGACAACTCTGCACAAGGCTCCAGAGGGCAAATCAGGAAATGAATCAATGCAAAATGACACAGGTTGATGTCCAATTGGTTCTGGCTATTTCAAGAGTGTAAATCTGAAGCTAAATGGTTCTTAAACAGCTGCTGAAATTAAGAGTTGATCAAAGAGAGGGAAAATAAAAAGGGGGGAAAAAAAACACTCAAAAGACAAAAATTATACTATGGAGAAGATGGGAAGCCAGAAAAAGCAGACCTCAACAGAAGCAATGACAACGGACCCAAAGCCTTGTGCCAGCTGCTCAGTTTTAATTCACAATATTAAGGAAGATGGGGACTAAAAAAACCAAAAGCAAGAAAAGCAGGAGAAACCACGTCGGTGGGAGCTGCTAAGTGTTGGTGTTGATCTTCCAGGCAAAAGTGACAGCAGATCTCCTGGAACTAAAGAGTGTGTCAGGAGACAAAAAAGAATAGAAGCAGAGAGATTGAAAAACTACTCAGAAAACAGAACAAGAAGGGTGTGTGTGCTTGTATATATCCATAACGTGTGTGCATACAAATAAAATACACACACAATACAGTTATATACACATGTATTGGATGTGTGTTTATTATACAACGTACATATACTGCAGATGTGTGCAAAAATCTAGGTACATTATGTATGCAGGTATACGTGTATTTGTATTTACAAACACAGTCTCTCCCTCTCTCCACAATGAAGTGCTATAATGACATACCCAAACTACCCCTAAAAATGCAATGAAACAACACCATCCATATGAGAAATAGCAAATAAGGCACCACTGCAGTATTACTGCTCCTAACAGTAGCTTAGATACAACTACACAGCACTGTGAGAATAAAAAACAACCAAAACATGCCTGCAGTGAAGCAGACAGAACAAAGAATCAGATTCTAAAAATTCTGATTAAAATCATGCCACCGAATTTGAAGTTCAGAATAAGCTTGTAGTTTTGTTGTTTTGGTTTTTTTTTTTGTTTTCCCCACTACTGTTTCTTAGTCGAGGAACACACAGAAAAACATTTTGGGGACAATGTGTGGAGGAGAACGTGTGATGTTAAAATGTCCCCACTCCTTCTCCCTCACCCCCTTTTTTGTACAAAAGTTATTACCTGATAAATCCTGGGATTTCCCAGATACTCTAGCACGTTTTGCTCGGTGACCAAAGTTTTCAGTAGCTGAAGTAGAGGCACCCTTTAATGATATAGTAAGAATTAGTTCAGTCATTAGACTTAAGAAAAATACTAACTAGTTTCATATTCTTGAAACAGTAAAATTTCCTTTACAGTTAAAAGCAAAGAAGTTACCTCCATACTGCTCTTTGTAGGACAAGCTGTTCTTTTAGGTAGAAGAGTTTTTCTGCGAAGTTGGTATGGACTGTTTTGTGCACCAGGACCTGATTCTTCTGCAACCATATCTGCAGGTACATCATCATCTGCAAAGAACAAAAAAAGAAATTAGATAATTGGAATTGTAGTTCTGCTTTATACCAGGAAAATGCTACAGAATTTTTGAGCTAAGTACATAGTCAGAAGGGTGGGGAGGAAGCACTGAAGAACAGAGAACTTCTAGTAAAAAAAAGTCAGAATATACACAGCATACAAAAACCCACGAGAATCTAAGCTCCTTCATGTGTACTTTCTCCATACATACACAGCAGCTACACCAAAAGCTGCTTAAGAAAAACCAAAAACCTATGCTTTTCTGCAGGCATTTAATTCACTATGCTAATTCAATCACCTCATTACTTCAAATTTTTCACCTAACACTATCAGCAGAATGAGGATTGGTGAAATGTCAATTATTAACTAGATGTTATCAAGAAATCCTTTAGTAAACATAGCACTTAGTACAAAACTCAAGACTGAGTTTTCCCTCAAACATTTTGGGAATAGCTCAGGCCAGCACACAAAACCTTCTGTAAAATGGAGGTAGCTTTAAATACGTACATTCTCTTCACCTAAATTATACTTGAAAAAAGTAAGAGCGTATTTTCTCCCTGCCCTTTAAAAAATAAGCGCAGAAAGTGTCATGAGCATAATTTTAAAGGTTTTGATTCATCAGTTTCAATTTTCCCTGTTCATATATTTATGGAACATACTTGAAACAAGCAAGAAATAATTACTCATTGCTGCATGCCCTATAACTAACATTACATTATAAAGCTGCAAGAATTTTAAAAAGGCCAGAACAAAAAGCATCTAGAAAATAAATTAAAGCGAACTCCACTTAAGTAAAAGGTACACTTCCTGCAGATGCTTAACTGGAAGAAAACAATTTTATATTTCCTTTTAATTTTAATTGTTTTTTTCTTCTTAAACTGGGCAAAATGCAATGTGAAAATAATAGCCATAAAAGCAATGCCATAGAGCCAGCAGTTTCCCTGAATATATTAGGTTGAAGAGATTAATGTTAAAAAAAAAAAAACTCTACAAAAAAGAACCCAACATCCCACCATAAAGCTCCCCTACTCTTCTAATACTACAGCAGTCTGTTTAAAACACAACGCAATCCAATTCTGAAGTGACTCACTCACATTTCAAAATCCTAATCTCATTATTTTCCTAAGGGTTTCTGGTTTGGGGTTTTTTGACATAAATTACAAAACATTGTGCTTATATTGGATTATACATACCATGCGGCCTGAGTTGCTACATCAGTGAAAAAACCCAAACCATTTTCCCCTTCCTTATCAGAAATTTATAAACTGCAACCTTGCCATGTACCATTAGAGACCACAACATTGCCACAACATCCACGCAGAGGACAGAGGCTGGTGTGAAGATGCCGTTCACTGGTGATGCATACAGCTCCACACAGGCTCCTCAAAGCAACAGGGAAGAGCTTCATCAGCTCATTAATCCACCTGAAAATTAACCTGCAAGTACCTCCATGATTAGCCTTCAGCCAGCTCAGCCGCTGGTCCAGCTCAGCACAGCCACAAGACCCATGACTGAGGAGATCCACCAAGGCTTTTGCAGCCACAGCACGTGTTTTGAAGTACCGAAGCGGACTGTGAAACTGCTATCAAGACTTACCACTTTTATTTAAAAGACAGTGACCTCTGAAACCTCAGGTAGAAGCTGGCTCACACTCCCTGTCTGCTGCTTACCAGGCACACCTCGCATCTGACCGTTTCACTACCTAGGAAGGGTAAGTATTTATGAATTATGCAAAAAGCCTAAAGGACACTGATAGATGAACTGTAGTGAATTTTCCTGTGAAGGTGTGTCTGGCCCAGCGTGGGCATCACTGCCTGTGTGAGGTCAGTGACCTCAGAGCAGACTCAGTGCACACTCATGGTTCAGTCACTTGGATTTACCCGTTTCTTTGCAACTCTGATCAAAAACACCCTCTCAATTTAACAAGGCAGGCAGAAGACAGAAGCTGCTACAGGAGAGTTCCCAGCCTTCCCTGGCACACCAGAGCAGAAAAGGACCCGTGGGTGTGAAACAGGCCCTGCCAGGAAGAATTCAGGCACCACCACCAGCCCCAAGGCTCCCCACAGCAAAACACTCAAATGTACCCAGACGCTGCAGCACGGATGGGTTTTGCAGCCCTTGTTTCTATTTTAGATTTGATACAGTAACTAAGATTCCTGCTGCTAATATACCCAGAAGCTACCTGGGGACTTCGAGCGTGGTGTCTCAAACCCCCACTGCTCACCTATTTTGCATTGAAGACACAAGATGACTGTCAGAACAGCTGGGTTTTTCCCCCTGTTATGGATAGTCAGTACAACAGTTCAAAATTCACATGAAACACAGCAAAAGCATAATAAGCAAAGATAACAGGAAAAAAAAAGGGGAAAAATAAAAAGCAAAGCAGAGAATTTTGATCTCTCAGCAGGTGATGAAAAGGGCACGGATAAACCCCAATCAGGTCTTCAGAAGAACACCCATGGAGGCCACAAAGGACAAAACATATTACTGCTGGAAAGAGACAGCACAAGCCCGTGGGATAAAATGGAAGTAAAGGTCAGTTTGGCTGAAACACTGAAGTACTGGCTAAGCAGAACAGGAATGTATTAATTTTCTTGCAGCGTGTTTAGGAAAATGGCAGGAGTCCCACTCAAAGATCACTCTGCTAGCACAGATGACATTAAGAGATATGCACACATTCACAGCAGGTATCAGAAGAATTAAGATCTTCCTTTTTCCATCTGAACAGCAAGGAAGACAAGGGAAAGGTACCATGATGTCTCTCAGCAGCAGTTTTTGCCACGCTTCTGACAGATTTCTGACACTTCAGGAACAACAACTGATCCTATTTTTCCAGATGCAGCCTGTGTAGTTACTGCCAAGTGAAACAGTACCAGGAAACCTGAAGGTCTTGAGTGATCTCTTACTGCAGTAGCCTTGGTGCTTGGTTTTAGCCTTCCCTGTAAGCCCTGAACAGACTGAAGCAGCTACACTGGGAGCCTTCAGAGAGATACTGCTCACAAAGTAATGCTTCTTCAACACTGCACATTGCCCTTCCCTGAGCAAGAAAATTCTTAAAACAGACTCCAAGAGCTCTATTTTGAAAATCCTTCCCTAAAAAACACTTGAACATATATACCTGCTTTAGAGCAGAAATATCTATTTCAAAATCTAGAAGCTCAGTGTCTCCAAAATATTTTGAAAAACCCAATTTTAAAGAGTAACAGTATCAGGCAATAACATTCATAAAAAGCATTATAATCACATTTGTTGATGATAGAAGCATAAAAGTCAATAAACAAATTTGGAAGAGTGTGTAATATTAATATCATCATACAAACACCTGCTGAAATGACTGCCAGATGCTGTCACAGTTTTAACCAAGTCAATATGTTTGCAGTTTTTAAGAGATTAAATTAAGCTGTCTGCTCTCAAATAAAAATATTTACCTGAATATTTTACATCAATTATATTGTATAGTAAGATAAAATAATTTCAAATAAAATCATCTTTACTGAACTTCTTGACACTGACATGTCAAAACCCAAATTTAGATTAAGAATTATCTCATCTGATAGTTCGAAATTACTCACGAACTTGAACTGGAACACTATAAGCTTTAAGACCCACAAAAGACCAATAAGCACAAATACTTCCAAAAGGAAAAGAAGAAGAAAATAAATCTGCCATTCTGGCAACTGCTGTCATGACTGCTTTGTATTTCCACAGATGCTGTGGAAGTGAGTACCTTAAAATAAAGAAAAATTAAAATTACACAACTGACTTCTTTTGTTTCATGAAGACGTTAAGTTAAAGAGAAGTGACAAAGCACTGTCAAGAGCTATTTATTAAAAAATATACACACCTAGGTCACTTCTAGAGAAAATTTATCATGTCCACAATATCTCTTCCAAAACATGTGCATGTAGTTTCATGTCTACCTTATATGTGTTCAGATAATATTTCCAAAAAGCATCTTAAATAGAAATGACAACTGTAAGGTTGATAAATTCTTTAAAATAAAAAGAAAAAAAGCTTTAAATCCCCCCAATAGACTCATCATAAAAAAGAAGTGGGGAAAGGGTCCCAAGGGAGGCAGCTCATACACTAATCTGTAGGGTTTGATCACTTAAGTTTTACTCTGCAACATCACATTTTTGTGCTGTTCCCCAAATGGGGCAGGAGGAGCAAAACAAAACAAACAAAAAGATTCGTAGTCAAGAGAAGTAAAGTGCTGGGGGTGGCAGATATTTCCAAAGAGACACAGCATTGAAATTGCTCCTGCAGACTGAGGGAAGAAAGTGGTGAGAAACATAACCAACTAGTTTTAAGACAGAAAAATCCATATCAAAATGGGAGTAGATCCTAGAAGAGCAGCTCAGAAAATAAAGGTAATCCATACTGAACCTATTTGAATGAAGCCATGACTCATCTTGCCTATCAAACAAATTTTAACAGAAGAGTTCATTACACAGTGTTTTAAGTAGAACCAGTACAACTCCAGAATGAAATAATAAACTAGCGAAACAAAAAAATCCCAACACTGTCCATCTTGATAACTAGAAGAAAACATGAGTTAAGCAACTAAAATATTAACTGATACAGCTCAATTGCTCTGAATTGAGCACACCTTGCCATAAATCTGGCAAAACCCCTATAAAGCATCCTGCCAGCCTGTGAGATGACAGCCCCAGCTACTTGGTTGGATCCACTTCTGGATTAGCAGACCATTCCAACACACAGGTTTAAGGTAGTAGAGAGGAAAGTACCCTCAACAGAGCTAACAATGAAGGCAAATAACTTACAGAACAGAAATACAAGGCAGTTCTGTATTTGCACTTACAGCAACATCTCTGCAACAAACTGCCAACCCAAAAAACAAGCAGAACACACCCACCCACTGTTCTCCTTTAAGGAGCAAGTCTCTGGGAGTGAGCTGTTAAATAAATGCATGTATCAGTAGTGTGCCTGACACTCATCCTGTGTCCTTGAGAACATTCCTAACAAGTGGCTGACACTTGAAAGCAGATACAGTACCAAAACATGAAAGATACTGAATATAGAAATTGCACATTCTACTCTGCATCTCAGAGCAAAGGTTTCTCACACCAGTAGAGGCTTTCCCGTTGATTCCAGGCAGCATTCAAGGGTTAGTTTAAATTATGGATGGCTTAAGGTTGCTTTTGAAATTGAGACCATTTTCTTTTGAGAGCTGAGGACCTCTCTGAAGAGAAAAAAACACTAGCTAGGATTATCACCACTACCAAAAAAGCAAGTGCACCCCTAGAAACCCCCATCCAAAGCAAACAAAACCCCTACAAAATTGAGAAACATGACATGCAAAGTTCACTGAGCTCAGATCCAACATGTCCTAAAGGCAGGAGCACTGTGGTGGTCCTTTACAGTCAAATTCCACTTCCCTACAGTGGACTTTGAAAAAAATCTGGTCCATAAGAAACTGGAGGCATGTATACAGCTACTCCATTTTATGTTTAATGTTAAAAACGCAGTATTAAAATAAGAAGTAGCTGCAAACTCTTTTGCTACTAACATAAAAGACTTTATTAAATACTGTGATATATTTTAATTATTATGGAAAGAAACCCTGCAGTATTTTTCAAGCATCATCCAGAGCATCTTAGCTCACAGAAAGATAAAATCTAAAAGGTAGTATTTTTGTAAGGTTCTGATGGCACTGGTCAACAAGAAGGATTAACCTCTGACTGCAGACAAAGCTGGAACTGGAAGAGACCCTGCAAGAAAAAGATTCTGACTCAGAACTGCTACTCAGATTAGAAGGCTCTCAGTTTGGAAAGGGGACAGACCTAACATTAAAAATGTATGCTTTCTTAAAGACTACAGCAAGATCAGACTTCCTGAACGCCATATGGAATAAAGAGATTCTGCCTTCTGGGAAGCAACAACCAGACACAATAACCATTACTGACTGCTAGAATACTTTAAATATACATACAATTTCTTACTGACAATAAACCAAAGATATACAATATGCAAGCACACTGTAGCTTGTAACAGTTTATTTGATAAACAAAAACTGTGGTTTATTACTTTATTTCAAATATCTTGAAATTTTCCTGTATGAAAGTTATTTCTTAAACTGAAAGAGGGGAAAAAATTATGCTTAAGCTATAAGTCACAGTACTTGTATAGAGCAAAATTTAAGAAACACATGTATCACCTTCCACCCCAAGAATCAAACAGCACCTTTTTTGCATTTACATTTTAAGCTTTTAAACATCAGTACCCAAATAAGACATTATTCTCTCTGGAAATAGGTCGTGCAGTCATGATGGCCTAAAAAGAGTAATAATAGATCAGACACTCAGACTTGATCTGTACTTATCCAGGAGCTCATGTTAATTTTACAACATATTTAGAAGTATTTTCTACAACAAGAGCAACTACTTCTAGCTACATAGAGAGTTACTTAAAGGCTGAGATTATTTCATAGTGTTATTCTTAGACAAAAGTTAATTTCCATGAGATCCTAAGAATCTGATCTTTTCTCCTCCTCAGCACATTGCGAAGCCCACTACAACAGTCTTCACACAGGTCACTCAAACCAGAGAGAAAACACTCCCTCAAAGGTCTGCTAGGTCAGCTGGCACCCCCAAAATGCTGCATAGGAAAACATGGCTTACACAGCAAGGCAAAGACTTCAGTTCCTAGAGCTGGAACAAAACAGACTAATAGAAAAGGAGACAACTGGGAAAGATAAACTGGCTGCAAGCCCAAAACTTGTCCTCATCTATAGTTCTTAAAAAAATTATCAACAGTCACAAACAGCTATTCACATCTTTACACTTCATTCCCTGGGGAGCTCACACTCCAAAACCAAAACTAGCAAAAAAACCATGTGTGCACTAGTTAAAAAACTCTCCAAATACTATGAAGAATATATTCCTTTTCAGAAGCCAGGAGCAAAAAGTGATAACTAGGATTTGATGAAAAATTCTGGTTTCTTTCCACAAACATGCACCCCAAAAAGATATTTAACATCAGGTTAAAGACTAAATTTCTAAAAAAAAAATTAATATGCATATTTTTATTAGACATACAGAATAATTGTGCAAGAACCTACATACTTGAGCTACTTGTTAAATAACTCATTTTAGAGAGGGAAGAAAAGTCTTTTTCTTAGAACAAGCAGCTCTGATGCTCAGAACTAGCATGCAGAACTGATAACCTAGAAGACAGATTTTTTTTGTTGGTTGGTTTTTTTTGTTTTTTTTTTTTTAATCACACTGTTTTCCCAAACTGATGATAACTGTATTATAGCATCATCTATAACATTTAGCAGAGTAATAAACAGCTCTCCAGGTGGCTGCTGTGCAAGTATTAAGGGAACTTCCTTCCCTGCTTAATAGGCAGCTTGATTTCTGCTCTGACAAGCTTTCATTGAGAAGGGACAAGGAACCCTTTTTGGGTGCATTCCTCATTAAGAAAGCAATACTTTCAAAGCTGTGGCCTTACTGCATGGTTCCTTGATGCTACAGTGAAAAGGCTGAACAAGTGGATTTTAAGGTTCAGAAATACAGTGTTAAGAGCCTTTCATTGTTACATTTCTGAATGACACTAAATAAAATAGACTATTACTACAAGCTGATTTTTTTTTTTTTTTTTTTGGTCTATTGTGATCACTATACTCAAGATTCCAGCTAGGACCAATTAAAATTTCTACCTGGCCATATCGCTTCATTTGTTAGGGCAGTCAAATTACCAGTCTCAAAGATCATCTCCCTCTCTGGCTGAAAGACAGCAACTTTCATCTCATTAGAAAATCACAGCCAGTGAGAACAATAAAAACACACTGAAATAGGTTCAAGTATTGCCACTTTATTCAGACCAGAAAGATGTTTCTGATAAATCCTCATGCTTCAACTTCAGGCAGTACTTCAAGGTGCCTGAATAAAGAGGTGAGAATGGAACCCTGTGAGGGCCTTGGGGCCTATAAAAAATTCCAAAATCCCATTTTACCAGGAAGCGAAGTGTCTCTCAGACAGGAAGGAATTAAGAGATTCTCCAGTAGCAACACCAAAGTCACCAGAACATGTGAACAGAGGAATTGTGGAACTAGTCACTGGTCCTTAAAAAAAAAAAAAAGCAAACAATCTCCACCAAAACAACAAACCAACCAAATAAACAAAACATAAAAAAATATATTAACAAACCCAGAGAACTCGCTTCCATGAACAATGATGTCAGTCAAATGGCTGGACACTAACAGGATGAAAAACAGCCTCCAAGACTCAGGAGAAAAATGTTCTAACTAACATAAAATTAGTAAGAGATGCTTATTTGTGAGGATAGATTATATCTAATAAGCAGAGAGTAGCTGAACTGTGAGGTAGAAACCTTACCTTCTTTAATTAGACTAAGTCTGGATATTCTTGATACCAATAACTCCAGAAAAACAATTAGAAGTTTGTGATTTCCTGTTTGTATTAACTTCTGGCAGCAATTATTTTCAGCCTCACCTCCTTTAGCATTGCTGAACTGAAGAAGGAGCATGACACTACTCATTTCTTCCCTCGTTGAGTTTCTGATATCTTTGAAAAAATTTGGGGCAAACCCACAGTATAGGAATGAGTAAATTCAATGAGAATGCCAAGATTTCACTTAACACATTCACAATTTACACTTCAAGTTTTCTACAGCCCATAAATGATCCATTTGCAGAAATTTTCTGTGATCCATGGGAAATCAAGAGAAACACGGCTCCCCTTGAAAGAGCAATAAAACAATCCACACACCTCATTATGAATTAACACTCTTGCAGCTATTTAAGCATAACCCCTGTAAAACACCATCTCAGGGCACAATCATTTCACCCAACTTTCAGGAAATGAAAGCCTCCCACAGATTTCGCTGTCATGAGCCACATCTGCAGAACACTTTTGTAACACAGGCAGAAAAAAATACATATCTCCTGCTACTAAGAGTAGTAGCAGATTTGGAGATACTTGCCATGCAAAGCCATCTGCCTTCTGTGGACTCTCCATCAGAAGTGACTGACATCTATCAATACATTGGCCCAGCTGAAACCTCATTATGTCAAAGAGCAGTTTTGTTGAACCCAAGAAATTCCTGGTTTACTGTTTCAGAATTAAAAGAGCTTCTGAAATGCCTAGCATGACAAGGAAAGGCAGTCATGGATCTGTCTTGCAGTGACAAAAAGGCTAAGGAAAAAAAACAACCATGATGAAAGACCAGACAGTTCCTTTTGTGTGCTGGGTTTGAAGGGGTACAGTCAGTATTATTTCCTCTAAGAAAGAAGCAAGAGGAGGAAAACTATATTAATAGTACTTTATAGCTTATTGGCTTCAGCTGTCTTTCTTCCCTACTGTACCAAGCAAAGTTTCCAAGCCGACCATTAGTCTATGAAGAACCAGAGAAACACTAAACAGTCCAGAGGAAAAAATATGGACCTTGTAAGCTTGACAGATAGCTGGGAGGAAAACACACCTTGTGCTAATACTCCTCACAATTTCAGATGTTCAAGAGCATGTCTCTAGAAAAATTCAACTGTGCAAACTGCAAAAGGGGAAAAAACATTAATTCTGACACCTTTTTTGGCTATTTCCCCTTACTATTCCAATTATATTAAAGAAACACATTGCTTTCTCCTGCTGCCCTAGTACTACAATCAACACTTACACAGAATTTCAAATGTAACAGCTGAAACGAAAAAAACCAAACAAAACCCAAAGAAACTCTAGCACATACACCCCCAAAGAAACTGTGAAATACCATTATAAGAACAACATAACTAGCAACAGTAAACTGAAAACCTAAATACATTAGACTGAAGAGGAAAAAACAATTTAAAAAAAATCATTAGTTCCTGCCTAATTATTGTTCTTTTATTCACCAAAGAGACCCCCTGTTATAAGATACAGTTATTTTTAACCTTCCAAGCAAGGCTATTTAATGACAATAATATATATGTGTGTTATTATGCCAGAAACATCCACATATACAAAAAGAAAAGCAAACATTTATCATCCTTGACTTAGTTAAAAATATGTTGTACCTAACATATGTCATAGTAAGGCTGAATTTTACAAGCCTAACTGTGGCAAGGTTTACACAGTCAGACTTATCTGATCCTTACTTTGAAAACTCAACAACTGTTCCTATTACTCTATTCCTTAAATTACCAACTCCAAGGTGCCTGTCAAGAGCAGGAAGGCATGGTTCTGTTTAGCTTCAGGGAAATAACTGAGAAAATAACGTGTGGAACCACAGCAAATGCCAAGTATCGTCGGGGTGCAGGAGGGAAATACTTATTTGCCAGCATATATGTTTTTAAGACAGGTTAAGAAATCTGTCATCGAACTATAAAACACCACTGCAGTAGTCAGCATCTGATTCAAAACTAAATTTGTTAAGAGCTACAGTAAAAATAAAAAACTGCTGACAATACCAACTACTGTAGGAGTAAGGGCCTACCTAAACCCAGGCTGCTTTTAGACAAAGTAAATCCTACACAGAGAACAACTATCATTATTTAAACCTTCTACTCAGGGAGATAAAGGCTAAATAGATTTTCTACTAAGTTTTACAGTATTAATACATGATTTAAATACAAATTGGAAGAACAGGATCGTCTGTTTTCCACTGCCAACATGTTGCAAAACAAACACGAGGCAAGCTGGAAAGGAGGTTTTGTATTATATGTTCAAGGAAATTGCAGCACAGGGAGGACACACTGTTCTTCCTTGCCCTGTGGATTAAGGATCTCCTAAGCACCCCAATCCAGAAGTTACTGCTCTTGGATATCTGGAGAGGAAAAAATAATAAAATTACATCCTGATTTTATTAGAAAACCAAATGACATAGTTTTGATACATTAATCAAGTTGTTAGCTTTGTTTTTGTTTTCTCTGCTTTTAAATAGAACTTTTTAAAAACCAGGTTTACTTTTACAGACACACACTTCTTTTTTGAAATCTAAACACTGTGTGAATTCTGTACACATTAAGTTATCCAGCCCATTCCACAGCACTGCATAACCAACCACCCACCTTACAACACTCAGCTGGTTTTAACTTTCCTGTTTTCAACTGCAAGGAAAACAGGCTGTCAGATGCTGACTGATGATGTATTTTTGCCATTAAAAGCAGTATCATGCATGAAATGCTGCATCAATGAACTTCTAAAAGCTTTTCTTAAGTAGCTATTAAATTTCCATTAGTATTTTCTATTAACACTGTCATTTCACATCGGAGCTGTTAAGATTATATATACACATAAACCCATGTGCATTCAAACTTCAGAAACATGTTTTTAATGCACAACACAACTGATTTTGTTACAGGAACTCTGCTTTTGGTAAAACTTCAGAGACTAAAACACCAGCAACTGCAGCTGTCAAGGTGTGGGAGTGGTGGTGGAGGGCAAAAATCTGTGCATTTGGCTGTTAATTATGTCTTTTGGTAACTAATTATGCTAATAGTAGATACATTTTTCCTAATAAATTCTGAAGTTAAATGTAATGGCTGAGTAACTTAAGAGTTTCCAGAATGAGACCTTCTGCAGCAAACACTCTCAAGTTTAAAACTAGAGATGATGCCTTGTATTTGATGAACTATTTTCAACTACTGACAATTTCATTTAAAAATAAATCTAACTTCTTTTCTGAGTATCTCTCAACTGTTTTTCTTATGGTTCCAATTTGACTAAAGCTCTGTTACATTAAACAATACAGAAATACCCATCTTAAAAAAAAAAAAAAAAGCCTTAAAGATTCCTCCTTGCCAAAAGAAGTAGATGCTTATTTCCACTTCAAGTTTATTCTTAACAACATTAAGAGGCAATAAAGTTCAAGCAGGCAGAGTAAGCTTGATTGCCTGAAAGCAACCATAAGTCACAAAATCGAAAGAAACTACTGATTTTTGTTTTTGTCAAAATTGTCCAGAAATACTGGAAGTTTTCAATAGGGTTGTTTTCCTTCCTCCACCATCATTTATGTTCAGTCTTTCTGAACATAATATCTGTATATCTACAGCAGAATTCTGAACTTTTTATTTTTTAAACAGGTCCTCATTCTCATGCACCTGAACTCCCATTTTTAGTTTCCCAAATTCTGGCTATGCACTCATTTTAAGACCGGACAGAAGGGGGTTTTGCCATTTAGTCTGTATCCATTTTGAAGGTCTGAGCTACCACACTTGCTACAAATTTCCTATAAATTTGTCATGCCTCAGTATGGTAAATTTCTATTCAAGAAAGTATTTTTAAATCATGTGCATTAACTGTAAAAGCTGTTTGAACACATGCAGCAAAAAGCATTAGGGAAACAGTATGGTTGAAGAAGAGCCCAATAACAGCCCCTTCCATCCAGACTCTCAAAGCCCTTCACTACACACAGGAATCCTGTGTTGTGAGCCATTAAAAGACAGATTGAATCAGCCATCCATAAATAAATCCTATGCTAAAAGGCCACAAGGACCTGAAGAAGTTTTAAGAGGAAGAAATGTTTCTTCTCACCCTGCCAAACAAAAAAAATAATCTACAAGTTGCATTACAACGCCAGTTTTCTCCTTTCATGTCTGCACAGCTCCATCATTATCCACTGACCTCAAATATTTTCTCTCATATCTACACCAAGTAGCGTATTTACAGACCAAGACATTTTGGAGAGTCAGTGGACAAAACGCATGCAGAAAAAAAGGGAATTGATAAAACTCCTTTTCTGGTTCTTTAACCTACATTTCCCAACTTTTCTTTTTTTTTTTTGAAAGATTTAAAAAAAATAAGACTGATTAGAAAGTATTCAAAAATGTCAAGATGTGCTGTGACAGCTGCCCCATGGTGAAGTTCCCCTTCATGCCTTGACTAGTGCTGACTACCCCTCTACCCCACATTCCCAGCAAGCCTACGCAGTTTGATCTTGTCCCTTTCAATAATTTTTAGTGTTGATGAAGAGTTAAATATGTACAAAATAGAAACATAGCTGTGGATGTATGTGTTCTTCTGGAGACAAATTTGATATAGACACAAAAACACATTGTGAGAGAAGAGTCACAGGTGTACAGACCTGAAACAGTTCTGAACACACTGATCCACCAGAACAGATAACACTCCTTGTTTAGCCAAACTCATTTTACTTAGTACATCAACAGACTAGGTCAGTCACAATAACTTGGTTGAAGACAACCATTTCATAGTACTAATTTATTGTGGTTTTTAGGTCATCTGACTACATCCTTAAAAGGTTGTACAAGTAAAGAGTATTAACATTAAGAAGGAACATCATATTACAAACAAGACAGATGGCTGACAAACCTTCAGATAAGTTCTGTGTGACAAATATCCTTATAGATAATTATCTCTTCTGCAGGACAAACTGCTCTAATCTTTAAACTAAAAACAAAGACTTTCTTGGCCCAAAGCACTGCAGAAGTTCACTGAGTTTACAGCTGTACACAAATAAGGTGAGAAAGCATTTAAGCACTGGAAGGACATCAGAAAAAAATTTCCATAGGGAGATTTTTTTTTTTGACTGTGAGGGTAACTAAGCACTGGCACAGGTTGCGAGGAGTTTGTGGAGTCTCCAAACTAAGGGAGCCCTTTCCAAGATGGCCATGGCTTTGCTAATGCAGCAAAGGCAGAAGGCAACATCAAAGAACAATTCAATCGCTGCTTGACTTCAGCATTCTCATCAGGTAAATGCTCTCCCATTCCTGCTTAACATACCAAGACCTGAAGTATTTACCCTCCAGATTTCTATTACAAGGCCTTACCACTGGCCTTCATTGACGCTCCAATCCAACTGTTTTGCTGTAAAACAGAAGTTTGTAGTACTTCAGCACCTCAAAAACCTCAGCCCACTTTAACTCTGCTGAGTACTCCACATTTCTAAAAATTCCAGACATTTTGACATTAGGACAGGAAGACAGACTACAGTGTTTCCAACCATACACATGTTAAACTACACTGCCACATGAAGATGGATATTTTCCATACCAGTGTTGCTATGTTAAGTTGTCAAATAATCTGTATCAAAATATATTTTGTCAGCAAAAATCTATCATGAAGAAATACGATTCTAGGTTAAGTCAAAGCATCCTCTGCACAGCAATTTAAAGATTTGATTAGAAGCACTAAAATATAACTTATTAAAGTGATACAAACTCCCTCCTTCTCTTAGATTTCCATAATATATACATTACATCATTCCTTCCCAACTATCAGACTCAGTTTCATTTCATCATCTTCCTGGTCCAGAGGTTTGAGAGGAGAAAAACACCACTACTGTGCATTTTGATCAAGAGTCAGGCTGATCCAGGGCCCTTCTATGCACTTAACCAGGCAAGTGGAACATCACCATGTCTTTATCTGTTTGTTTTTAAATAAACAGCGTTTTTGTACAAGGAGAGCAACTGGTAAGGTATTTGTAACAAAAAGCTGTTTTAGAGAAGCAGCAACGTTTTTACAAAATTGAATGCTGATGAGTAACTGATATAAACATCCTTCCTTTTCAATTTCTTAATTATACGTTACAGAAAAAATCCAGAAAGGTCAATCTCAAAGGCAATTTGCAGAAATTATAAACAGGAGGACTCAAACTGCTTCTCTCCTCACCTTTCCACATTAAAGACCAAAAGGTAATGAGGTATTTGTGTTTACCTGGAAGACCAGCATGAAGAAGTAAACAAACCACTGCCTGACTGTGTGATCTTGTTTACACAGTTCAAACATGGTTATAACCGAAATAAAAGCTTTGATTACAGAGCAACAGGAGAAGATTTATCCCTTACTGCTAGAGCTGAGAAGAAGGGAAGACAAACTCCAAGACATCCACCAGATCTTTGTTTAAGAGAATTAAGATTTCAAAATCTGCACTGCTAGGGTGGTAGCAGAGCAGGGGTAACCTCATCTCTGTTCAGAAGTGAAGCCCTCCCAGGCACAGTGAGCTGAGCAGAGGCCACGGTCCTGCCAGGCAGGTACCTCTGGGCTGCGCCTGGTGAGCTCTCTCATGGCTCAGAAAGGACTCTGGGGTATCTGCAGCAAGCTACATTCCCTTCCCGCTCTTCCTCTCCCCATCTCATGCTCTTCCAGTCATTTCTGTTCATGCCAGGATGAATGAGATACAAGTGCCACCTATTTAAGGCTGATCTTCAAAATAGTATCTACTCCCCAACCCCCAAGTCTTTCACGTGGAATGAGGTAATACTTACACTATTACTGTACACCATCTTTGCACAAATCTGTGAGTGTCCTGCTGGTACAGAAAGATAAACCATTCTTTCTCCATATTATTAAGCTCTCAGCATTTAAAAAAATAAAATTAAAACAAAAAAATCGAGAAGTGCTACTGTGCCAGTTCATGGTTTCAAGGATCTTTACAGCTGTGAACAGAAGTATGCTGGAACACATGCTGGCTGAACACACTGGAAAACTCACCTGCTAGACAAGATCGCACCAGCTAGAAAATCAGAGTAATAATATATTCTACCTCCTACACCTTCACTCTAAATTACAGTCAATTTGCTAAAAGCAAAGCCACACACAATCACTCTCCCTTACAAAGTATGTTCTTAAACTAATGAATGTACAAGCTGCACTAAGATGGTTATATAACATCAGCAAATTGAATTTATTTTCCAGCCCCTATTTTCTGTCAGTCTTTGTAATCATCACCTCAGTTTCAGTTTCCTTCATCAAGTCATCCTGTCACAGTTTCACCTGTTCTGAATTTACCAATCTGACACGCCTGCAAACTACTCAATTGTTCCACTGTTATTAATGTGCAGTAGCACCTGGAGACGCAGCCAAGTCAGTCACCTCAAAGACTTGCAGCAGCGGGGGAAAATCCCAAACTTACCCTGAAGAGCTCCTGGACACAGTTGCAAGCAAGACTAGAAGAGGAGAAAGTAAGACAAGGAGGCACAGTGAGTTTGTTATGGGCTTAGACTGGTGTACTGACTGGAGAGGGTTTTGAGGTTACGTGAACAACGTTCACATCTCTGTCCCTGCTGATTTGCTTACAGCCATTCCTACTCCTAAATGATAATCTGGGACGAGATGATGGCACATCGTTTAAGAACTCTGCACTCAGAAACTTGCTTGAAACTGCTGGAGCCAAACTGGATCTGGCTGCTGCCATCTTGGCACACTCCACCTGATTCATGAGTTAAAGGATTAACATCTTTCAAAAGTAGGCAGGGAGGATTTCAAAGACATTGCTGCTTATAACCCTTCACCTGCTGCTTCTTTCAGACATCACTACTGTAAAGCAAGGAAAGCATAGGAAAAGTATTTTCTATGAACTCATTTGAATTTAAATACTACTGAAAATTGCTGGTGAAAATAAAGGAGGATCCAGTGAACCATGGTTTCCAATGTTTGATCTGAATTACTTTACCTTGTGCTAGCACTTAGAACAGCTCAGTATCAAAAGTCCTTAATTTCATTAACCACACTTATCCCACATTTTTCTTTACTGAACTTGACAACTATACAGTCACACTTGTTACTGTGCAACTGAAATTTTCATAGAGCAGCCACCTCCTCCCTCCAACCCAAAGCTACCAAAACCATCTCAGTGTCACTCATGTGCTTCTGAAACACCACCCCCAAAAGGGCTTTGAGCAGCAGTTAAACTGGGAAGAAAACACACAGCCCAGGGCTTCTATACTCCCAGTTAAGGGCTGGACAAGTGGGCATTATCCAAACCCTGTGAACCCAAAAGCTTGCAGCCAGCACAACTAGAAGGTAGGCTACAGAGAAATAGACCTTGAAGAACCCTGTCACTGTACAGTAGCTGCTTGACAATATTTTTTTTCCTTAGATGTCAGAGCATATGCCACCACTGATGACTAACAAGTGAGGAACACAAACTAATTTTGGGACATCAGTCATGATCAACCATGGCTGAAAAACTATGAAGCCTGACATGAAATCAGGCTGCTATCTTTGAAGTGTAGTACTTAACAGTGAGTGAATTATTTCATGCCAGTGCTGTGTGCATTTCTGATACTGGCACAAGATGAGAAACAGGCCAGTGATTGAACTCCGATGGAATGAATTTTTACTTCCATTTGATAGACAGTAGACACTAGTAGCAGATGGATGCATTGAACTATCTACAGTGATATTCTGGGAAAATATTATGGTAGTTGGACTGTCCAGTTATAACCAGAAATCAACAACTAAACAAAGCTGAGACATCACCATAGAGATTAATTTCCCTTAACAGATGCCTCTCATTTACCACATGTAGAAAAATATTTCCAGAAGAAAATATTCTACTTTATATCTCAGACTCTCAAAGGACTTACAGGAGGTCCTGTCTCTGGAGGAGGAAAGTTCAAGACTCTTGTCACATAGCAAGAGCTATGCATGTGTGCATACATATACTAGCTAATTAAAAACAAAGTAAGAACCAACCTTAAATACTTAGAAGAAGAAGAGTCAGAGCCACTTCATTCTGCTCCTGTCTTTTCACATTTCCTGTATAATTTAATCCTGGAGAACTGCAGTGCTTCAGGGAACACGGGTCAATGCCAACAATTCAGCACCAATCTAACACTAACCATCACTTCTAGAGACAAGAGGTTTTTTATTGACTATCTAGCATCTTTACCTTGAAGGGAGCCTCTGAAGTGTCTAAGTGTTCCTAGAGGAAAACCTTGCATGCAAAGCATCTACAGACTGATGATCCTATCTTTACACAGTAACTCCACATCCACTTTCTTGGCAGACCAATGCCTATCGTGGGATAGCAAGACGATAGATGCAAACTCAGAACAATGAATCACAGCGAGTTTCAAACCCTACACAGGCAGAATGTGCAAGACACTGTCCATTTGGAAGCGCAAAAAGCCCCGCATTACACAACTACATTTATCTAGTCTGTCAGATTTGAAGCGCCAACACAGACACGAGCAGATTCAGCATCGCTACAGACTCAAAAGAATCCTGCATGAGTTGCTCTTAAATCACAAACATTCAAAACATTTCTAGCAAGTGAAATATATTTTGTGCACTCAACTTCAAGTATGCCACAAGGGTCACGAACACAGTTAAATCCAGCCTACTAAATAAATTAATACTTTCCCCACTGAACTAAAATATACAATACTTGTCAACTATTAATTATACTGCATCAAGTACAGCATTCTTATATCTCTGTTCACTGTTTTTCTAGAGGCAAAACTGGGATATTCTCCATGTTCTAATATGTATCAAAGATAGTTTACAAGTGCATTGAGCTTTGCCATGTTCTCCCCTGTACTTTGGTTGAGCACACGGAGTATTAGTCATCTTTGTTATATTCATGCTCAACATAGCTAAAAAATTATCTTAAGATATATTCTAAGCACCTGTCAGATTGAATTCTTGTTTATTCAATTCATGTTTATTCTCAAACTATGGCTAATTTAAAAACCAAACTGTTCACATTCTATAGGTTGAACAAATAAATATATGAAAAAATGCTAGTATATTTATTGAAATTATTTGTTCATATGTAATTTTATGACTATACAGAATACATATTTTAAGAATAATTCCTTAAAATATTGCATTATGTCTCACCATTCTGTAGTTAACCAAGAAATTACCTACAGCGACCTTTACTCATTTTCCTCCACATGTACCAACACCCATCTTACAACCAGATGCTGTAAATATGGTGTTTTGGGTTTACTTTCTGAGGTTTAAGTGATTACTGAGGTTTTGTTCACAACTTCAAAAACTCGTATTTTGGTAGGAACAAGTGCTGCTTCCAAGAACTTTTACCTTAATTGACATGGGCAATCTAGCAATCCATACTCCTCAAAAAACAAACATAGGCACTCTCTAGAAGAGAGTCCACAGGCAACTCCAGGCCTTGCATACAAGAGAGGCAAGAGGCTGATGGCTCCTATAAGCAACATACACCTGTTCCTTTAATTAAACATATGGAGAAGTAAACCATGCAGGACCAGATTGAGCCCTGGTAGAAATACCATATACAGAAATAACAAATTAGATACTTTCTGATCAAGTGCACTAGTCAAATGCAGTTATCAGAACGAAAAGAAATTAAACATTTATAACAAGCTAGACTGGGAGAGTAAAAGTCATATTTGGAGCTCAGACTAGTTTTACTGCCAGGCAGTAAACTGCTGAATACACATAATTAAGCACACAAAACCAGTATTATGCTAACAAGACTTTAAGAGCAGCACTTAGGTGAAAGACTAAAACCATCTTTCATTGCAGCAGAGTCTTCTATATTCAAGGGCAAGAACCATTTATGCTATACACAGTGCCATCTATTAGTCAGAAAATGTCATTGTTCCTGGGAACAAAGTGAAGAGTTATGAAATAAGAGGTTTTGAAAAGTTTGTTAGTAGCATTTCACACTTGAAAGCCAGTGCCTTCAAACTTAAGAAGAAAAATAAAAGAAGTCATGTGCATTTCAAAACCAAAATCCAGTTTGCCTACTTAAGCTTAGATTTTAAGACAGAAGAAAAATCCTTATGGAAATATCTTATGTTCTTTAGGAAACAAATGGAAAAGGAGAGAAGTCTTCCCTTAATGAAAAGTAATCAACTGTGGCTGAAAACACCTTCAGCTACGACAGTGTTGGGCAGAAAATCTTACAAAGTGAAAACTTCTAGAACAAACATGGCAATAAAATTGTCAGTGACACAAGTGACAAAAAGATCTGTTTTGCACCCTTAGTGGACAAATACAGAGCTGCAGTCATCTTCAATGAAGAGCAGTTCAAAATTACTTTTCATCTTTTATAAAGCCAAGCCTTATTGTCAACTTGCTCACCATAAACACAGAAAACTTCTGGTGTCCCAGCAAAGAAGAGACTTGAGAGAAAAAGGAGGGACCAAGTACCACCACCACATTCCCCCCCACTCAGTCACAAATGACACTGGAAACTGGAGGCATATACGTATTAAAACACAAGTTAAAAACCATTTAAAAAAATACTTATACCAGGAGTCCCCCCTGCAATGGGATAACCTCAGACAGGAGTTGCCAACATAAAGATGTCTCTGATGTGTATCTACTGGGGAGCATGGTGCCTGAGTAAAGATCAGAAGCAAGGCAACTAAGCCATGGACTTGAACATCTCAAAACACAGACAATATCAGGCAAGCTCTTTATCTGAAATAATTAAACTGGAAGCAATTTTGAAAGTGCCACTGAACTTCATTTTGCCAGTACAAATGAGTACAATACTTTGTCAGTGCCCTTTCTTGTAACATTTTATTCCAAGTCATTAAAACTTTATTTTTAAAATCAACTTTTAAAAGTACGGAGAACTAAATATAATTTCCTGTAAATTTAAAGCAATTATTAAAGTCAAATGTTTCCACCACACCTACAAGCAAAAAAAAAAAAAAAAATTGCCATCAAAAATTTGCTTTCCCTGAGCAAACAAGATAATCTAGTAGGACAGATCTAAAGAAAATTTCAACTCCAGACTGTTTTCTGAGCTACATGTAGCAATGAGGGGATGTCTCAGACATGTTCTATTGCATGTTCCTAAGACTCCAACCTTAACAGCCTGGAAGCCCTACCACTTACTCCTAGACATGATTGTGAAAGGCACAACCAACCCTGTGACAGATTCTGAGGCCAAACTACAGACTCATACCAGAGCAGAGTCAATAAATGCATGTTGCACATATTCCCTTTAACAATCTCTGGTCTAATGGATGGGGAAGTGGAGAGAAGTGGATAAAGCATCCATATGCCAGGTATCATCTTTATAAAGGTTCTTTTAGGGCAGCCAGTAGCTCAAGTTAGAGCAAAACATCATCTGTACCAGCCCAGGTTACCACTGAGTACCAGGAATCCATTATTTAAATTATGTTGCTTCCTATCCTGTCCCCTCAGCACATCAGCTGGTTGTATGGCATGACCAAGTTACAGCAGTTAGACTTATGTAAGAGCCAATGTAAATGCTGGACTCTCTAAGAGTTTCCAGAACCACTAAACTATTAACTCCTGCCTAGTCTTGAAAAAACAAAAAGCCAATCATCAAACAAAAAGAGAGGGAGCAGTACTTCCCCTTCTGATAAAAATATTCAAAGCATTTCAAATTAAAAGCCATATACTGTTTGACTGCCAACTGCAGCGTTTTCTCCAACTACTATTTTCCCAACGATTACCTTTTATAAACTCACAGTTTTCCTCAGATAAAATGTTACCAATGTTTTTTTCTCTTTCTGTTTACAGCAATGTGCCAATATGTTCAATACCATTGGGGTTCCCACATCCATACTCAGAAGCCTATGATAAAGTTTCTAAAGAACCAGCGCAAATTCTCACTGTTTAAATCTTCCACAAGAGCTGTACGTTGTCTCTCAATGCACTTCCTTTGGTATTTGTGCTTTCACAATGTCACACTGCATTTCAGTATGAATGTGTAATTTTCTTGTGCTATACGTATGGTTCAGTGCACCCACAGGCACACCTATGCCTTCACAACTGTCAAGATGTTATATCTCAAAAGAACAAAAAAGAGTCCATGAGGGCACAGAATGCAAGTTATGAGAACATTATTTATTCTCACAGAAATGCCCATTGTTCCTCTTGGGATTTTTTAAAGTTAATTGCCCAAACAATTAAAACAACCCCCTACTCTCTGCCTTACCCACAAATAAGGGCTCTGACTGACACATGCTGGCAAATAAAGAAAAAAAAAAAAGTCTGCCAGGCAAAGCAAGCCTCAACCCTGCCAGCTGCCCCTTAATGTAAGTTGTTGCCCCAATGACAGATGGCTGTACAGCTCACGTGGCACTGCAAGAGCAGCTCCAGTTTTCAGCCCAGCATAATTAAGCCAACCAACTGCAATTCCCCTTTACCTTCATATGCTGTCCTGAAAGATTAAAGCACCACCACAGCCATATTCTGAGCCATTCAGTGATCCTTGTCTTGAACAAGGATCAGCTGGGAGCACAGGACAAAGGGCAACTGAGAGCAACAACTACCAGTACAGCCATCCAGATTTTAGCCTGGGACAAGCTGAGCACTAACATAAGTCCAGAAGGAAAACAGGTATTGTACCAAGACACATCGCGTGGTCCACAACTATATTATCAACCACAGGAACCCAAGGACATCACGTTCAATTCTGTGCTGTGCCACAGATGTGGTTCCATGATACAGATAAACCAATTTAAGAGTATAATACTGCCAGAAAGGAGAGTGCAGTCCTTTTTGCACTAGCTCCCATACAGAATACCCAGTGATTGTACAGGTACACGGTCATTAAAACAAAGGAAGGAAGAAGCAAACCACTGAGAAAATCCCTTTTGGTGGCCGTTTGCAATCACACTGCTTAAAATATCAGTGAAACTGTGCCTACAGACTTCCCTGGTGACTTTGGGCAAGTCATGCCATTTCTTCAGGCTTTCGTTTCCCACTGCTGATGTCAGAACAATGGTACATCAGTACATCCCAGGTGTGCAATGATGACAGCTACAGACATGACTGAAGGCCTGCAAGACACATGAGTTCTGCAATACAAATATCCAAATTAGTAAAACAAAGGGGATCCTTTACCAGTATCTGAAATTACTCTAGGCAATCACTACAGCCGCTGCAAGAAGTGATGGAATAACAGGTATTTCCCCATGTTTTCCACAACTCCAACACAAGACCTTCAGGCAGAAGGGAAGGCTTAAAGCTGAGTGCACTGATTGGTATTCTTTTTACATCGCTGAATGCTTTAACAGCTCTTTCCCAAGTAAACTCTTAGAATATACAAGAGTTAGGATTTCTGTGAAAAGATCAGTAAGTCAGGAACTTTCTGGACTAGAAACTGCTCATTAGTCTCACTCCACCCACTGCAGTGCTGTTACTAGAAATACTAAAAGAGGAAACAAAGAACCACTGAATTGTTCCTCTCACTTTAAAAATTAAATATGCACACACATACACAAATCTACTCTTAAAAGAAAAAGAATTTCTTATTTAATTTAAATTCTCAAGGTCATTAAGTCTAGTATAGTGATTGTCTCTAAGAGAAATTTTATCTAGATGGGGAGATTTTTGCCAGCTAGGATTGTAGAAAGGAATACTCAAGAATTGTCTCCATATATAATGAAAAATACCTGACAGAGGGGAGGAAGAGGCAAGCCTTGGGAGGAAATATATCGCTTATCTGTTTTAATAAAAAAAGGACAGGTTGTTTTTTTTTAAACTGAGCAAGAAACCCAACACAAGCAGGATACCACACTCTCAAACCTTGCTCTTCTGATCCCTTTGCCCTTTCTCAAACCATATACTAATTTCAAAAACTAGATGAATTAAAATTCATTTTCTGTAATGTACTTGGCCATTTCTGTAGTACTAATGAATTTGGGGAAAAGACAAAATATGTCCCAGAAATCTTACGGAAATCTTAACCAGGCTCAAGCAGTTTCCCCAGCTACCATACTGCACACACAGCATTTATATTACTGCAAAATATAAGCTTTCTGCCAACAGGACCCTACACACATGTTACAAGAAATAAATCATAGTTAATGTTTAATACTCAGTATATATACATAATTTTTGTGACTACATCTGCACCAAAACATCATAAAGATAATAAGAAAAAGAAATGGTCTGTTTTACTATTTTAAAGCTTGCTCATTATGAAAGTGGTAGTTATTTCCACCATGCAAGTGATATAAAGAGTTCAAAATTTCTGCCTTTCACAGCCATTACAGCACCACTTCACCAGACTATCTGTTTGCTAATAGTGGTAGCCCAGAGGAATGCTCAGGGCCAACCCTGCTGCTAGGGAAGAAACATTGGGATGACAATTATAGTGTATTTAGTCTGAAAAATCACTGTGCCCAACTCACTACAATACAGGTAATGATCTTGATTCCACATAATTGTGCAACGTTTCTAGATCTTACACACAAACAAAAATACACTGGCAGCTCGTAGCACTCTTTGTGATACCGGTCATTGAGTCAACTGAAATAAATTAAAAACTAAGCAGTCAGTCTGCTGGGATTTACCTAAGAAGACAGCAATGAATCGACTCTGAGCACCAACGGATAACAGGTATTGTTTCGTAAGCCTTTGAAAGAGAGGAGTTAAAAATTATGTTTTTTCCACACACTACCCACTTTTAACTTCCATTGTATTAATCAGCGTAAGAGCAACCCACAGCAGAGAGAATGCTCAAATCTTCAGTTTCTCAAAAAAGTTCTCAGAAAAACATAGGCTGAAAAATTAATGAAGTGAATATAAAAACTGATCTTGAACTAGAACACCACATACTATTAAGAATGAAATTTTTAAATAAAAATTTGTTTGAAATTAATTTTCTGTTCTTCTCTTTCTTTTCCCCACACTCTTACAAATCTACAGATTTCAACATTAGTATGACCAATACATTTTCCTTTGAACTTATATATTAAAGTTAGGTTGTCTGTAACTGAAAAATCAAAATAATTTCACCTCCTGTTCTTTTCTGGCATTTAAAAAACAGATTTAGAGGAGATGGGGCTGTCAGTAAACATTATTTCGTGTTTAGACTTTTTAGGTTAACAAGCTCAGATGTTCAAGCATTATTTAGACAAAATGGGAGATCCAACATCACACTGACAAGTCCTTTGTGATCTTTAGAACAGAGCTTCATTAGAAAGACACCCACTGAACCTAGCGGGATATGCCTTTTTCAGTTACTTAAACCTTTCAAATTAAGGTAAAATTTGACAATGACAAATATCCATACTGATACTGTCAAGTGTATCAGCAGATTATTGATCACAAGCTGCTGATCAATAAGAAGAAATTTGGCAAGATATGAAAGGTTCTAACCTTGTTATCAAAGCCCACCTAAAGTTGCTAGATATCACCCATTATCACAATCACACCCATTCGTCTTCTAATCATCCAGACAGCAACAGTAGCCCAAAGCACTAATCCTCTCTCCTCCCACTGATGCTTAGCTGGCCAAACAACTCTTGTGTTGAAGGAGGTTCTCAACAGCAATCCAAGGCACCTACCTTAGAGGCTCAATTATTATAGAGCTTTGTAGAGACTTAAAAATGGAACCAGAGGAAGCTCCAAATGGATCTCGATACAAGAGGGGTTGAAATGAGATGATTTTTAAGGTCTCATCCAACCCAAACCAGTCCGTGATTCCACGAAAAGTGGTTCTTCTGTGATGGAAAAACCACTACACATTTTCATACACTGCAATCGCCCTGGACCTTTGGTCTTCCAAGGTAGTAACAGATGGAGCTCGGCTACCTCTTGTCCCTATCCATGGTCTCAACTTGGGCAGTTGCAGCCAATACATGTCAAAAGAGAGCAAACAAAACTTCAGAGTAAACTCTGGTTTATTTTAAATAACTGGTCTTCAAAGACTGTGGATGACTGTCCAAGAAAATGGTCACAGATCTTACCACCTTCAGAGAAAGGTGAGACATCACATCGTGACAACAATTAATGTAACAACCATCTAAGAGCTGCAGTCCTTCCTTCAAGACAGCAACAATTGAAGGAAATAGTAAACATTAATTTGAGCAGCCACTACACACAATTTACATTGATGACCCAACAGCATTTGGGTCACCTTTCTGGCCTCTTGCTTTCCTAATCATTAGGAAAGGCTTGTTTAGCCAAAAAAGCATTTCATTTTGTCCTCAGCTCTTAGAAACGACAATTGAAATCTGAAATTTTCCCATGCTTCTGCAGCATAGCGTTCTTTCTTAAAGGTATGATGACAAACTAAACTTTCATCTAAAGGTATGTTGACAAACTTTCCAACTATTTCTTTCTCACAGGACTACAGCAAATCTGCACCAAGACCTATGTCTCAAGTTCCAATTAAAGAAAAAATTTTACACATTTGCTCTCACTTTTCCAAGTACAAGAAGCTTGGGAACTAAATTTTACCCAATTACCTCCTGGAAAAACACTTATTGACCAAATAAGAATGAAAAAATAAGGAAGAACTTTATATACACACACCATCAGTAATGTGGTAATTAAGTAAGGAGATTAATCCGTGTAAGAAGAGGAAACGGAATACATTCAAGAGGCAGTTCTGAGTTTCTCTTCAGGAGCTTTAAGAATTCAGTAAGGCAGCAAGACAGGGTGGCTGTAACTAGTGAAAAATAGACTAGTGAAAAATATTTTCCCATAAGCATTTAAGTAGTATTTTAGATTTTTAACTATTATTGATGAACCAGACTGGACTGGATTTTCTGCTGCAAAATCAAATTTCAAGTAAGAACTAAGCACTACAAAGAAAATCAATTGATTTACCTTTCATGTCATTTCAGATCAAATTCAAGTACCATTTGTAGTAAATGGGAATCTTTCAGTTAGCCAGGATTTCAGTAGGCTTTGAATGAGAACATCGACAATTGTTACTGCAGTGTTAGAATTATTTCAATTACCAAGCACTGTCTGAAAAAAATCAAGGTAAACTGTACTTATCCAAAAACAAGAAAGAAGCATACCAAGATACTGTAAAATAAACAACTTGTTTGTCATGTTTCAAAATGCACTAATAAAGCTTTGTATGTTCTGCTAAAGAAAAACACACCTGGCAATTGTAACATCTGACTGGTTTTCAGGGTAGCATCTCTGTAGGATTTATTTCTTCAGCAAGGTATGGTCTCAAAACAGCAACAATACAGGAAATTGGTGAAGTCCTCATCCTGCTGTTGTACAGATAAAGCCAAACTAGCTGAGAGACAGAAACTGCATTATAGTTTTAGCCAAGGCTCTCCAGCAGGTATACCAATCCACATGGAGAAGGGAGTGCCGTGCAAGAGCATAATGAAAGAGGGTCAAGCTAACTCAAATTACCTTCCATTTGCCACGGGCTAAGAGCATACACATGAACAATTACTGCGAATCAGATACCACGGATCAGCTGACATATGGTAACCTATCATCCCACAATAACCTGTCCATATACAAAGATAGCATGAAATTTAGACCCGCTGTAGAGCTACAACTCTCCCCTATTCAGAAAGCAAGACATTAAACCCCTGAACCTTTGCTTCTGGATGTGTAAGCTGAAAACAAGCGACAGAAGAGAACCCACAAATGAGAGCCCTTAAGGTAAACAGGCTGTTTCCAAATACTGCAAACTGGGATTACCAAAAGGAAATAGTTACTGTAACATGACCTATTCATACTAACCAGCCCTTTGGTATAAAAGCATGCACACAGCATGATGACGATGAGACTGCAAATTCAGCTCTTCTGCTGGTGTGGCCAGTGGTTATTTAAAATAAGTATAGGAATTCCAAGTACAGTTGTTGATTTGGCCTGGTTGCTGTGTAATGGCAATTCAAAGTAGGACAAAACACAAGCTTTTGCTTCCCACCCTCATTCCCAGAAGTGCTTGTTTCTCTATGCTGTGTGTACCTACCAAGTTCAATGCAGTCAATCAGCACAGAAAAAGCGACAAAAAGCTTTATACGCTCCACCAGCACTAGACTGGCACTCACATGATACAGCTGAATCAGTTTTTTGGAACACAGAACCGGTTGCACAAGAAGATAAACACTACTATTATTTTGATACTGGAATACCAGTGATATCCGGTATGTATGGGAAGCATATCTCTACAGGCTTCTGTGGAATAACCTACATAGAATCAAGAAGGTACACCAGCTCGACAGAAACAAACCTAAGAGCCTGAGTGACAAGGTTTCCAGGCAGAGCTCAACTATGCAGCAGTTCGAGCTCCCAGAACAAAGCAGTGCCTGAACTCTCACATATAAGACATCAGAGGGACCTGACAAACCTGGCAATGGAATGGAAACTGCAGGTTTCTGTTACAACGAACAGTAGGTTTCATTGTATGTCCCACAGCACGGAGCAGAGCACACAGCCCCAGCAGCATTGCAACAGCTCCTCTCAAATACAGGACTGGCACCAGGTGCTGGGGAAGGCTCCAGTCCCACACGACAGCCAGGCTGATCTAAGGGTGACCCGTGAGGGCAAGGGCCAGTCCCACCGACCACCAATTCACTTATGCACTCCCCCAACCCTGCAGTTAGATAGCTCCAACAGCTAAACCAGCAGGTAACTACATAGAGTGTTTTGGAGGCTTAGTTTCCGTGGTGATACAGTTCAGGGAGCTAAGAGTGTCAAAGCAAGGCAGAGGCTAAGAGCGTGGAGTTAGAAGCAGGAGTAACAGGACAACCCCTTTCTCTAACAAACAGGCTCCACAATTACTTAATTCTCTTGTAAAAAATGCAACTAAAGGAAGTATCTCAGAGGAGAGCACAAAAAATAGTCCCCAAAAGCCTATTAAAAGAACTCCAGGTTTTATAAGTGTTCATTGCTGGTCTATGTCCTCCCAGCTTCTACCCACAGATGAATAATAATTTTAAAAACAGGCAGCAGTATAATCAGGAAAACTGTTATTGAGAGGAACCACAATAACCACTATTCAAGCTATCTTTTAAGAAGGATTCCAGATTCATAGATTTTAATCACCTCAAGAAAAGTTCACTAAACTTTCTAACAGGAAGTACAATGCACATGATAGGAGATGCCTCTAGAGCATCTTCTTTATTTAGGAACCCACATCTAGAATTTACTCTTTTCTTCTACAAAAATTTAAAAGCAGTAATATGCTATGAAAGCAGAATTTTGATGTTCTGTAATTTCACTGTATGTTTTAATTTGCTTTCTTTCCCTCCACAGCCCCTGTTTCAAGAGAACTGAAGGACTTAGACTAAAATCCTACGTTATATTCAGATACAACAGCTTAGTACCATGAACAAAAATCACCAGGTTTTGCCCCCCTTCCAATCCAAGTGCTGAATGCAGGAACACCACATAAGTAAGAAACAAAAACAAATACTTAATCTGAAAACATGACGGGATTAGGTAATGACAAAGTCAACTGAACAAACCTTCCATTTTCTCAATTCCTGTTAGTTCAGTCAGTTCACCTCTGCTTTTGTTGTCCATATGTTGCACAGTTCTGGCTTAATTTTCCTATTGCGTCTGTTGTAATGCATAAGACTAAATACTTAATCACTAACCAATACAATTTAGAAGTCTTACAGAAGCACACTACCGCCTCTTCCTAGAAGACCAAGTAGTTTACAAGCCCAGCCTGCAAGAGGAAGTTTAAGTGTTGCCACAGGTGATGCACGTTAACAATGCACCTGGTGCATCCTCCTTCCAATTACACCAGGGACCCAAAGGAGAATGTGGGCCAAAGGAGTTGTCCTGGCTGCAGTGGCAGCCCCTGGGATGCCACCCCCTTCTGTGTGCTCAGTGTGCCGAGCAAACGTGGCACAGCAGCGGCTCTGCACAGGCGCTGCACATTCAGCACTTGCGAGGCACACCAGGCTCACCACGCTGCTGAGGGAGCTGCCCATGGAAAGCAGGCTGCCAGCCTGACCTTCCCATGCAGCTGCTGGGCTGACAGAGTGCTCCTAGTGCTCCGATTCTATGTATATACATCGAAGCCTCATATCCAGTGCACAGAATGTTTATTTATGCTCAACAAATCAGATGCTTCATGCCTGCACATCTGCACTAAAAGCTCTGCACTAAATATATTGCACGGCTTTGGTCTACTCTGTAACTGTGACTGTCCCAGGAAGCACCAAAGCAAGGAGGGGATGCAGAGCGTAACCTTCCCCCAAAGCACAAAGGTATAAAATAGACCCATGGAGGAGACTTCATTATCTTTTAAGCCACTGGGCTCCAAGTTTTTGTAACACAGAAAGTAAAAAAAAAATTTGGTATTTCTGGGAAACTATAACTGATGTTAATAGTCTTACAATTGACTAAAATATACCAAAACTATAGGCAATGAACACTACTGTGCATGCCAAGAACAAATGCATTTGATTTTGGTCTCTCCAAGTGAAATAGAAAGCTTTAGCATAGGTTTAGGCACTTGTCCTACATGAAGGACAAGAGAGCTATACAGATACTCCTTTGTACTCGTAATGCAGAATGAGGCTTTGGGAAACAAAAGTTGTACTTGAAGAACCAAGTTTATAGATTATAAACTTTTATCTGTAAAGTAGACTTTGGAAACTTCTCATTGCAAAACCAAGAATTACATTTCCTTATGTGAATATATCTTTTCCCAGTCCAAGACTCACTTTAAAGAAATAGAGAAAAGCCTTAACTAGATTTCTTTCCACATGGAGCAACTGATACCCAACTTGACTTCCTGCCCTAAGGCATGACCCCACAAAAACTGAAACCCATTTAGGTGGTTTGATGCAAGTCTGTGCATTTGCTTCAGAATAAGAGTAATTTAATTCAGTTACTGTTACTGCCCTGCACTCACCAAATGAACCTTTGGGTGCACATACTAAAAAAACCCAAACATATATAATCATGCACATGCTTACACACATACACTTGAAACAGAGCCAAATAAAGACTCCTTACCTTTCCCGAGATATTTATCTAAACATTACAAAATTCAAAAGTTGTGAGCAAGGACTCTCCTGGATCTGAGTTTCTACATGTTTGTTTTACACAGCCTAACCTACTCTTTTTCCCAGTACGTCAAGCCCTCGTGTCCCCTATACAGACAAATGACTAATTCAATTACCTTGTGTGCTGACAGGCCAGCTGGTTGCTGCTTCTTGGCATAGGTAGTAAGGGTGAGTTATAAATGTCTTTCCCTCATTGTGCTCATCCTCTGCCCACCCAATAGTTTCCACAAAACTTAACTTCACACCCCTTTGTCAACTTTGGTTGAAATGAGCTAACAAGTTCAGAAGTTGCAGAGTGACACACAGGCTGTATGTATCTTGTTTTCACTGGCAAATAGATTGGGGCGAGGAGGGGAAGCAAACTGACAAGGTAGGTTTACAGGCGGCATGTATTAAATTTGCCTCAGCTCCAAAAGTACTGACCCAGCTTAACCCAACCTAAATTGGAGCTGCAACAGTCCCACCACACCCACAGGCGTTCAGTGTTATCCCTTCCCTTGTAGCAGCACTCGTGCCAAAAATCAACCTGGGGAAAAAAAAAAGGCAGTTAGCGTTTGGCGCAGGCAGCTCGGGAGCCAGCTCCCTGCCCTGTCACATGGACACCGCCACCACGTAACAGCAGCGCGCAGCACTGTGGCAGATGCAGCTGCCACAGCGCTACACGCTGGGTACTTATCAGCACACAGGAGCCGATCCTAAGAGCACTTAACTCTGGACATGCAGCTCAAAACCTCATTAGTACTATATCCAGCGATGTACTGGTTTTAGAGAGGCACATAGGCACTAATGGAGTTACCATTTTGAGAAGAACAGAAACAAGAAAAAATATTCATATGATAGCTTTGAGGTTGACAATTTCAGCTATATTCTAGACAAGATCTTTTTGTTTTTTAAAATAAGTGTCTAACCTTGTCTTCTTCCTACAACTAGCCAAACCTATACACTCAAGGAAGCAAAAACCAGCACTATAAGCAGACACGTGAATTTTTAAACACAGACATTACCCAGTCCAGATTTCCTTTTGGGTAGACCTTTGTCCTGAAGAAGATAAAAGGACACATCTATTCTATATCCTTCATGCAGAATTGCAAAACCACTGAATAAACCACTGGCAACCCCACCAGTGACTGGGAAAAGATCAGGAGGGAGAAGGTAAAACAGAAGTAACATAGTGTAGCCAGAGTGGCTAATTTAGATGGAGGGAGGTGTGAAGAGCAGAGCATAAGGCAAAACATCTTGGGAAGTATACCCTGATGACATCTTATCTTGGCTGTACAACACAGTGAGTCTGGGGGAGAAAACACTTTTATTTGCAATCATTTATGATCTCCTTTCCCTACTAATCAGAACACAGGTAGGCAGGAATGTATAATACAGATGGCATGGTTATATATTCATTAGAGTTATTTCTACTACAAACATAAAATGAGAATCACTGCTGTATAAAGCACAGTTTTGTACGATTTTTAAATTCTTACAAGGAACCTTTGAGGGAGGATTTTTATAAAAGCAGTTTTTCCCAGTGATCTATTTATTAACAATAGGTGTCATAACTTGATTTTTACTCAGTAGTGAACATGTAACAGCTGCTACTCAGTTGTAAAACACTGTCTACTTACACAGCATTAAATAATAAATAAAGCTCAAGACCTAGTACATGTTTTACTACGCAATCTAATGATATGAAACAAGAAGTTCCAAAGATTAACTGTGAGCTGTATTATCAATTCTGTCCCATGATATCTGTGCTTATAAGTACACTGCTGTAATAGGAAGGAGGAAAAAAATTAACAATAACAAAAAATAATTTTCGTTCAGTCACAGCTGCACTCACAGTATCCAGTAAGCTTTTTAAAACAAATTTAAATCTGAGTTCAATAGAAACCCTTTCCTAATAACTTATACTGATTCTTTTGTATGGCCTTTTTTAGGATGACCTACATTGCTTGAGAATAAAGGTGAAAAACGTCAACACTGATTTGCATGTTATAGTCTTACCCCAGTATATTGGCTTTTAATTTAGTAGCATTATTCATCAGCCTTTACTGCAATAGCCCTGCACAAAGCGATCAAAGTCACAGGTAAAACTGAAATTACCTTCCAGATATAGTGTATCAGACCCTGCAAGCCCTGAGGTAGAACAGAAACTGGACTAGAGACACCCCAAATCTAGATGGAACACTAATGACAAAAAAACCTTAATGCTGTTCATAGATTTTTGAGCAAGTGAGACCTAGCACAACTGACCTTCAAAAATGCAAGGAAAAACCTAGCAGTGATCCGTATGGAACGGTAATTTCCACACACTGTAGAACTTAATTTTGTTATAATTTCATCACCAAGTGGTCAACAGCACAGAACAATAATAATAAAAAAAATAAAATTAGATGACTCCAGAGCTCCAGAAATGTCAGAGTAATACAAATACATTGCAGCCTCACATTTTAATAGAGAAAGTTTCCGCCTGTATCTTTAGCAACAATGTTAGTAAAATTAGTAACATATGAACACCGGCACTCCAATGTAAAACTGAATAATCACTGCATTTAATCCATAAGCACATCATTCTGGATGCCTTTTAGAAGTTGTATTTTCATCTGTTTAAAAGGCAAAGTAAATCATGGGGTTGAAAAAAAAATCTATATTCTGCATACGGAACATCGATGATGAAAACCCTCAGTGCATATCTTTGAGAGGAAGAAGTTCTTTTTGTTGTTGTTCTCTTTTTTTCTGTGTTGTTGTTTTTCTTTTAAATGTCAGTATACCAGAGAAGTCATTTTAATTATATAATTACTGAAGATTTTGGAGGGTTTACACAAGACCCATAATTGGGCATAAGACATCACATCCTCTGGTTATATACACAGCAATCTGGTCTGGGTAACATTCTTTGCTCTGACCAATGTGTGCGAGGGGGGGCGGGGGNGGGGGAGGAATGGAGAATTAAAAATACTTCCTCAGATTAAATTTTCTTTACTTCATTTACTTAAAATGTTTTGATTGCATAAAATGCACTGAAGTATTTATCGCGACGCATCTCCGTAGTTAAAATACCTTGTTCTCAATGTGATATCCTAGATATTCAAACAAAAGACATTCGGCTGACAATGAAGCCTTTTTTTTTTTTTTTTTAATTTTAAAAAGGCATTTGTACACCTAAGACCGCACCACGGATCAGT